>CM076582.1:1209892275-1210313933 GCA_034641835.2 Pinus albicaulis
TTTAGAATTTCCATTTCGCCTTAGAAAGACCATAAACGACAAAAAGATAAGAAAGAGGTTATCTTGCACATATAGTGCGCCGCACTTCATCAGCTTACGATTCCCGGATTGACAATTAAATGCAGCAATTTAGGACACACTAAATTGACCAAACAAAAACCTTAAGAAAAATATGATTAAGATGTCATATAGATCACCCTAGGTTAATGATATTTCTATTATGGAAAGAAATCCCTACAATCTCTACAAGAAATTAAGAAAACTCAAGGGTTTATGCACCAATACATATATGACTATTAACATGATAAAATTATTTTTTTTATAGTTAATTATAAAAAAAACACCTACAATACCTTCGTATATGTTAAAAAAAACATCTTTGAAGAAGTCCCATCACATAAATATCTTGGAATTGATATTTATAAAAAGCTCAAATTGAACCATAACATTAGGAAAAGGATAGATGGAGGGTAGTAATTATGGCTTGAAAATAGTTGTAAAGAAGTGAATCATTAGATATGGAATAAGAAAAATATCCTCTTTGAGTCTAATGTCATTCACACTATTTTAAATGGATATGTAGCGTGCTAATGTAGTTTCTTTAGATATTTGTGAAGAAAGATAAGTAAATTCAAAATAATTTCACAACTTATAATTATTAAAATAAAGGAAATTGTGAGGCCCCTTATTTAGGGCGTTAGCGATATATATATATATATATATATATATATATATATATATATATATATATATATATATATATATATATATATATATAGTCATATTTTGTTTGTTTCTACAATAACATATATATAGACAAACTAAGCAACAAATATTTAGTTTGAATTATCAAGTTAAATAAGTAATGTAATGTAAGTGTAGGTTGGTATATGAATGAACTTAGGAATCAACCAAGAATTTGATTCGGATTTATGCAGGAACACAATAGAATACAGAAATAACAATAAACATAGAAATACAGAGAAATAAGGCTTCATTTCATTAATATCAAATCACATAAATATGCTTACAAACATGATGGAAATAAAATAGCTAGGGTGTTGGTAGCGAATCTATAAGAAGAGATGTGGCGGCTATAGACCTCTTAATTGTGTTACAATGAGGCTTGAGGGCCTATTTATTATGGAGAAACAATGGAAAACTCTAAACGTCCAAAAAACTAACCCTAGGAGATGAAGCGTCAAAACTATGGACCCCGTTTGGGTAAATTGGTGTTTCAACTTCCCAGGGAAGTAACTTCGGCATACTATCTCCGTTTGGGGCTTCAAAATAGCTTCAGAAGTTTAGGACTCGAAAAACTACTAAAAATAGTAAGTTGTGAAAAAAACTGAAAGAGACAATGGTGGGGCCCCAAGTGGAATACGCGGATGGCCACCAATATCCACCTGGATCATTCCTCCCTTCTTAGGAAGCAATGGTCCCCATTGCATTGAGTTCCTCCATGAGATGAGGAAACTTCTATTGAACTTGGTCCCTGGTGAACCACTTGCCTTGGTGCAAGAGTTGGCCAACTTTGACAACCCGATACAGTTGGATCTTTTGTTGGCGATTGTTCTTGATTTTCATGTCCATGATACAGTTTGTGGTGGCCTGTTCCATGCAGTCTGGGTTTAACTCTTTTGGTGTGAGTTCTTCTGCAATGTCAAAGGTGTCCAATAGAGGTGGGAAGTAGGGAAGAAGGTGGTCTACATTGAATACTAGGTGTAGACCAAGGAATGGTGGAATACTAAGCTCGAAGGCATTGTTCCCTATAGCCTTGGTGATGGTGTATGTCCCATATCGAAGCAGGGAATCTTGCGTGGGGTCCAGTGAGGCGCTCCTTCTGCAAATGTAGCCACACTTTTTCACCCACCTGGAAGTTGTGTGGCACCAGATGTTGATCATATCGTTTCTTGTACTTATCATTGGCTCTGTCCAATATGTCATGAACCTATTGGCAGATGTGCTAAATGCGCTCGATGAAGTTGTTTTCTTTGTCAGCTTCAGACTAGACATGAGCTGAATTGGCCTAAGTAGCTGCAAATGTCATGGCTACATCAATGTGACATAGTGGTTGGAATCCCAAGCCCACCTGAAAGGGGCTATGGCCGGTTGAGCTGTGGAGAGCTCAGTTATAACTGTGTTGTACATAGAGAAGGCTCTCATCCCATGTGCATGGATTATTTGAATTATACATGTGTAGAATGTGTACAATCATCTTGTTGATGACCTTTGTCTAGCCATCAGTTTGGGGATGGAAAGTTGTGAACTTGGTGAGCTTGGCATCCAACATTGACCAGAGGTTGGACCAAAATTTGATAAGGAACATGTTGTCGCGATCTGATATGACTGTGGGATCCCAAAGTGAACCCACACTCATTGAAAGAAGAGTTTAGCAGTGGCTTCTGTTGTGATATTCTTCTTGCAGGCCGCCATAATGGCCATCTTTGAGAATATGTCGACGACCACGAAAACACAGTCATTTCCATGCTTAGTAGAAGGAAGTCCTGACATGTAATCCATCGATATGGATTCCCAAGGTCAACCAAGGGTAGGTAGTAGAGTATAGAGCCCTTGCTTCTTGATGGTCGGTTTGGAAATGGCGCAAGCAACGCAGGATCTGATGTACTTGTTGGGTGTGGAGCCTGATTTTCTTCCTGATTCAAAGATCCATGTTTTAGCTGGATGTATACCCCAAGAAAAGTGTACACCCTTGCACGCGGGGGGGCTGTGGGGGGGACTTGTCCCCCCCCCCCCCCCCCCGCGGGATCGGGGGGGGCCAGCGGTCCCTCGATGGGGGTTTCGGGGGCAACGCCCCCGAAGCCAAAAATAGATGTAAAATTGCCTTGTAAAAGTATAGTAATTTCTAGTCAATCTGGGCCGTTCATTAGGCGGATGATCTGACGGTAGAAGTTATGTTTAGTTTAGGGTTTTTTTGCCCTGGAAGGCAACCCGTCGCTTTTATGAGGGTATTGTATTGCGGCTGCGTATTGTATGTGTATTCTCTGAGCGGGAAACAGATAGGGAGAATGTGAGAGAGAACAAAGGATATTACAGTGGATCTGTTGTAGGTTTTGTCTCTTCATTTTTGTTGGATAATAGAAAGGAAGGACTGGTTGTTTGGGGTGGACGTAGCCCAAACTGGGTGAACCACGTATATCTGTGTCTCTCTGGTATTTATGTGTTTTGTGTGCTTGTATTTTCCGCATATTTTATGTGTTGCATTGCTCTGTAATATTTAATTTTCTAACAAATGGTATCAGAGCCGAAGGTATATTTGGCTGATAAACTCGCAGAAAAGAAGGGTTCCTAGTTCGAGTGGGAGCAATGGCGGAAGATGCTAAGTTTAGGGTCGATAAATTTAATGGCCAAAACTTCCCGCTGTGGAAGATGCAGATGGAAGATTATCTGTATCATAAAGATCTATACCTACCATTGAGCGGAAAATAAAAGAAGCCGACGGCCATGACAGACGCGGAATGGAACATTCTAGATAGAAAGGCACTCGGAACAGTACGGTTGTGCCTTGCAGCGTCAGTCGCCTTCAATATTTTGAAGGAAACAACAACAGAGGGTTTGATGCAGACGTTGGCAAAACTATATGAAAAACCCTCAGCCTCAAACAAGGTATTCCTTATGAAACCACTATTTAATATGAAGATGTCGGAAGGTGGATCTGTTGGAGACCACTTAAATTATTTTAATACAGTTACCAGTCAGTTAATTTCTGTAGGGGTAAACTTTTATGATGAAGTTAGAGCTCTGTTATTTTTGTGCTCATTGCCAGAAAGCTGGAATGGTTTAGTTATGGCCATTAGTAACTCTGTCTCTGGATCTAGTACTTTAAAGTTTGATGATGTTGTCGGTGCTATCCTTAGCGAGGAAATGCGACGAAAAAGCTCTGGTGAGACATCGGGTAATGCTTTGAGTGCAGAGTCTAAGGGAAGAAGAATGGAAAGAGGAAAGAGCTCGGGTTATCGCAGTAAATCAAGGAAAGGCAGATCCAAGTCCAGATCGGGGATAGTGTGCTGGAAATGTGGAAAGAAAGGACACCTAAAGAAAGACTGTAGATCTCGGAAGGGAAAAGAAGGAGATGCACAACAAGAAAATAATCATGAAGCAAATGTGACAGGTGATGTGTTACAAGATGCTTTGATTATTTCTTTCGAAAATGTTATTGATTCTTGGGTTGTAGATTCAGGGGCTTCATTCCATGCCACACCTGATAAGAAATATTTTCATGACTATGTTCAAGGAGATTTTGGACAAGTTCATTTGGGTGATGATAAACCCTGTAAAATTGTTGGAATGGGCAAGGTTCTTGTAAAATAGCAGAATGGAAACCAATGGCTACTAAAGGAGGTAAGGCATGTTCTAGATCTAAAGAAAAATTTGATTTCAACAGGGCAGTTAGGCGGTGAAGGTTGTGTTACAACTTTCACGGATAAAACTTGGAAGGTCACCAAAGGAGCCCTGGTAATAGCAAAAGGATAAAAGGTTGGTACATTGTATTTATGCAATGGTATTTCTACCTCTATTAATGCTTTAACTTCCAAAGGAGCAGATGCAGCACTATGGCATCATAGGCTCGGACATATGACTGAGAAGGGGATGAAGATTCTTCACTCAAGAAATTTGTTGCCAGTTTTGAAGAATGTTGATTTGGATTTCTGTGAGAATTGCATTTATGGAAAAAAAAAGAGAGTCGGGTTTCTCAGAGTTGGGAAAGAAAAGAAGAGTTAAAAATTGGAGCTTGTGCATACAGATGTATGGGCACCTGCCCATGTATCATCTCTCGGTGGCTCTCGCTACTATGTTACGTTTATTGGTGATGCAACTAGAAAAACTTGGATTTATTGTATTCAAAATAAATCTGATGTATTTGATACTTTCAATAAATGGAAAGCTTTGGTTGAGATTGAGACAGGAAAGAAGTTAAAGTGTCTCAGATCAGACAATGGAGGTGAATATTGCAGCAAAGAGTTTGATAGGTACTATTCAGAGCATGGAATTCGTAGAGAGAAGACAGTTCCAAGAACACCACAAGAAAATGGTGTGTCAGAAAGGATGAATAGAACAATAATGGAGCATGCAAGGTGCATGGGATTGCATGCAGGATTGCCTTTACAATTTTGGGCAGATGCTGTAGATACTACTATTTATCTAATAAATAGAGGGCCTTCAAGTTCCTTGGATGGTGGTATTCCAGAGGAAGCATGGACAGGTAAAAAGGTAAACTACTCTTTTTTAAAGCCATTTGGTTGTGAGGCCTTTGTCCATATTAATAAAGAAAATAGAACAAAGCTTGAGGCAAAATCAAAGAAATTTACCTTTATTGGATATGGTGCTAATGATTTTGGTTATCGCTTATATGATTATGAAAATCACAAAATCATTAGGGCCAGAAATGTAATATTCAATGAAAAGGTCTTGTATAAGAATCAGTTGAAAGAAAAGAAATAGGAAAAAGAAAGCAAGGAATACGCGGTTCTTATTTAGATAACTGAAAAAGTAAAGGTGCCTGAAAATAATAATAATCAACAACCACCACAACAGCAACAGGCACCTCAAACACCTGAAAGTGGTGTTAGAATATCTACCAGGATAAGTAGACCCCTTGAACGATACTCTCCTTCATTATATTACTTATTGCTGACTGATTCTGGTGAACCTGAATGTTATGAAGAAGCAATGCAGGTTGAAAGTAGGAAGAAGTGGGAGGTAGCCATGGAAGAAGAGATGGACTCCTTAATGCATAACCAGACTTGGGACTTAGTCAGGTTGCCTGCAAGTAAAACTACATTGCAGAATAAATGGGTTTACATGCTGAAGGAAGAAGATGGAGGAAAATAGAGGTACAAAGCTAGACTTGTGGTGAAGGGGTTTGCACAAAATAAAGGTATTGATTTTGATGAAATATTTTCTCCTATTGTTAAGATGACTTCAATCAGAACTATCTTAAGTCTTGTAGCAGTGGAATATTTACATCTTGAACAGCTAGATGTAAAGACAACATTTCTCCATGGAGATTTGGAGGAAGAGATATACATGCAGCGACCAAAAGGATATGAGGTCAAAGGGAAAGAAAAATTGGTGTGCAGGTTAAAGAAGAGCTTGTATGGCTTAAAACAGGCTCCAAGGCAGTGGTATCTAAAATTTGACAAGTTTATGTCTGAACAAGGTTATACTAGATGTCACTTTGATCATTGTGTTTATCTAAAAAGGCAAAATGATGGCAGCTATATTATATTGTTGTTGTATGTAGATGACATGCTTGTTGCAGGATCTAACATGCAGGAAATAAATGTGCTCAAAAGAAAATTGGCAAATTCATTTGCAATGAAGGATTTGGGAGCTACAAAATAAATCCTTGGTATGAGGATAACTAGAGACAGGAAAAATCGCAAATTAACACTGTCTCAGAATGAGTACATAGAAAAGGTGTTGAAAAGATTTAATATGCACAATGAAAAACCTGTTAATACACCTTTTGCTAGCCATTTCAAACTTAGTAAGGAGATGTGCCCAAAGACCCAAGAAGACATGTATTATATGTCTAAAGTTCCATATGCATCAGCAGTTGGAAGCTTAATGTATGCAATGGTCTGCACAAGGCCTGATATTGCACATGCAGTGGGAGTTGTAAGCAGGTACATGAATAATCCAGGAAAAGAACATTGGATGGCGGTAAAATGGATTCTCAGATATTTGAGAGGTACCACAAATCAAGCATTATGATTTGGTGGTTCAAACATTGCTCTACAAGGATATGTTGATGCAGATATGGCAGGTGACAGAGATAATAGGAGGAGCACTACAGGATATGTATTTACTGTAGGTGGAACAGCTGTCAGTTGGGTTTCAAAAATCCAAAGTGTTGTTGCACTTTTAACAACAGAAGCAGAGTATGTTGCTGCTACAGAGGCTAGTAAAGAAATGATTTGGTTACAAAGGCTTATGGGTGAATTGGGTAAGAAGCATGATATGGGCACATTATACAGTGATAGCCAAAGTGCCATTCATCTTGCAAAGAACTCAGCATTTCATTCCAGGAATAAACACATACATCTCAAGTACCATTTCATACGGTCAGTATTGGAAGATGGAGAGTTGAAGCTAGAAAAGATACACACTAGCCAGAATCCTGCAGATATGTTAACAAAAGTTGTAACCAAGGAGAAACTAAAAATATGATCAGTTTCAATTGGTATTCAAGGATGATGATGAAGATGAGGAACAGCCAGGTCCAAAGAGGAGTCATTGTCCAGCAAATGAAGTAGCGGTGGAGTTGCTACAATCAATCTCCAAGTGGGAGATTGTTGGGTGTGGAGCCTGATTTTCTCCTGATTCAGAGATCCTTGTTTTAGTTGGATGTATACCCCAGGAAAATTGTACACCCTTGCATGTGGGGGGGACTTGTCCCCCCTGCGGGGTCCGGGGGGGTCTGGGGGCTAGCGATCCCCCGGCAAGGGTCTTGGGGGCAGCGCCCCCGAAGCCAAAAATAGATGTAAAATTGCCTTATAAAAGTATAGTAATTTCTAGTCAATTTGAGCCGTTCATTAGGCAGATGATCTGACGGTAGAAGTTATGTTTAGTTTAGGGTTTTTTTTCCCTAGAAGGAAACCCCTCGCTTTTATGAGGGTATTGTATTGCGGCTGCATATTGTATGTGTATTCTCTGAGCGGGAAATAGATAGGGAGACTGTGAGAGAGAACAGAGGATATTACAGTGGATCTTCTGTAGGTTTTGTCTCTTCATTTTTGTTGGATAATAGAAAGGAAGGACTGGCTGTTCGGGGTGTGTTATAGCCCAAATCCACCTTAGGCTGAAGGAAGGCGGGATTCAGGGTAACACCAAACCACGCTCAGCCTCGTAGCTAGCCCTACGAGGACAGGAGAGGGCTCTCTCTGGGTCAATCTCAATGAAAATATTCAAAGGGCTTGAGAGAATTAAAAGGAATACTGATTTTAGGCTAGGTATGTAAGTGCAAGGATTTGATTTGATTTTTGAGAGTTTTGTTGGAAAAAGGGGAAAGACAATTTTTGGGTCCGGGGATGAAGGCCAGTTCTTGCAGAGTTCAAGTTGGGGTGAGGAAAGCAATGGTTTCGATGCCTTAGATTGAGTGAGTGGATGGATTAGACTGATGAGGGGATGAAGAGGGAAAGAGGGTGCAAGGATCCTCTTCAAACTGACGAAAAACATATAAAACTAAACAAAAGTTTAAGGCAGAGCACCAGCAAACTAATGAATTCTACCTTAGTTACTCATTTGTTTAATTCAGAAGGCAAGAGAAGGGAAATGGCATACATAAAACATTAATGAACTTAAAAATACATGGAGAAAAACATCATCAAAACTCAGAGCCACAAGGATCCCAACAAGTGCTGCAAAACTTCTGGTCTTTCCTTTGCCAAAAATGCAGAAGTGTATGTACAATAAAGTGCCAAGCTATTCCCAAGAGTCCAACCCTGAATATGCCTCAGAAAATACATAATATAGACCATCCTAACCCCTTCACACACCTCTAGGGGTTGAGCTCCTCCTTCTAGGAGCTGTTTCAACCAATTCTAAACATAGAACTGAAATCTAGGCAGCCTAACAACTTATCTCTAAAAGGAAGGAAACTGATTCATTCATTTAATTTTCACCTTTTTAGTGAATGAATCTTCTAGAACAAGTGAATGTGAGTCAAAATTAAACCATATCCATAAAATTACATCATGAGAGATCAAAAATTACATCCAAAAGTGAAAAGAGTCAAACTGGCCGAATTTCTGAGCTGAAAAGTCAAAATTAGGCAAAAATCCTCTATGCGCCGCGCTCAAAAACTCTATGCGCCGCGCCACTTTGAGCCTATTTTTGGGGCACTTCTTGAAGCCAAAATCGAGCTCATGATAGCTCGTTGGAAATCCTTGGATGTATGCTATCCAACCCAAGTGGAATTTGTCAATTTGGAGCTCATTTTCCCCTCCAAAACTTCAATCTCCCAAGACTACTTCCTGCTGGTGCAAAAGGTGGCAGAAAGGTGATATTCATGGTGTTTTTGGTCCTTAAGACAACCTAGAACTTGATGAAATATCTTGGCCATTCCTTGGCATGCATAAATTTATATTAAAAACCCAAAAATATCAATTTTTCCTCCTGAAGATGTCCCAAACGTAATCGTGCGTCGGGTGGCGCGACGCGTAGAGCAGAAAAACCTGTTTTGCAACCAAAAATTTCAAAATGACAAAAATTTCTCCAAATTTTCTGAAATTTGGAGTGAATGTCTCCCATCATGTCTCCTGCTCAGCCAAGGAAGCCTCGTCCAAGATTTGGAGTGGATCATGTGTTTTGCGCCTCCTCAGTACCCTCCTGGTGCATGCAGTTTCTGTGATGAAATCACTGTCTCGGTTGTATGATGTGTCGTTGTCCATAATGTCCATGCAAGGTGCATGTTTGGTTTGTTGAAAATGAGGAATGAAACCCTGGTGTCTTTGTCTCCAATCGCCAAAATATGTGTCACATTGGAAAGGACTATGGTAACTAAGGCAGTGTGGACAGTGGACTGCAACCAAGTGAAATTTTCCCTTTTAAAACTTCTAAATTTGACAATGTAGAGACAATGGGACAGCTACTTGGATGTTTGGGATTTAGGGAATTTTATAAGTGATATGAGGAAAGGGATAATGATAGGGCATGAAAGGATTTGAGGGATAGAGACAAATGGGCATAAGTGATATGAGTGGTTTTATTAGGGAATAGGGAAGGGATGGTATAATGTGAGGGAATAAGGGATTGATCATGATAGTAGGTTTAAAATAATGGGAAAGGAATGAACAATGTGGGGAATGGGCACCAAGATCAAAATTTTAAAACTCAAATTTCAAACCTTAAGGAGCAATCTTTCACAAAATGAGAGGGTTTATGATTTTGGCTTTCAAATTCTTCAAAACCAATCTCTAACTACACCAAAATTTGTCTAAATAGCATTTAAAACACACATAAACTTATCTAGAACAAAGGGGACCGAGTAAATTTGAGTTTTGGTGAAGAAATTACAAAAATTTTGTGTTCTGGCCCAATGCGCCGCGCCATTTTGCATGAGGATTTTGGAGGTCTTCCCGATGTGAAAATTGGGTGTGTGATAGCTCGTTGGAAATATATTTGAGTATAATTTCCAACCCAAGTGGAATTTTTCAATTTGGAGTTCATTTACCCTGTCAAAAATCAAATCTCCCAAGACTGGTCAAAATGAGCAGAATGAAGCTGCCTCAAGGCAGAGTGCTGTTGCAGTCAACTTTTGAAGGTCTTCCTCAACTCCAAATTGAGCTCAGGATAGCTCATTGGAAAGATATTTTTGTATAGTTATCCTTTAACTCATCAAGTAAGTCATTTGGCCATCCAAACAAGGAGAAATATTGATTTTCCAAGGTCACTTCAGAGGTGCATTCAATTCTCCTGAGGCAACGATATTTTTGACATTTATCTAAAACCATGACACCTGTGTAAAAATTTAAGGAGGTTTTTCTTCTTTGGCATGTTTTTGACAAAAACCTCTCTCATTTTTCCAAAATACATCTTTTATTGCTCTGAAACATCATTTGAGTGAAACCTATCCCGATGTGTGAAACAAGGGATTTGTTGGAATGAAGCGAAATGAAGGGGATAAGGGGCTTCTAAATTCTTGGGGAAATTTTGGGAAGTAGGGAGGGATGTTAGGAAGTAGGGGAAAGTGGAATATCAGAGATTGAGTTAGGGGAAGGGGTCCAAAAAGGCAAAACACAGGCCTAGCCTAGAAAATTGCCAAGTTGTGGCAAGAAACTAGGGTTTGTGCAAAAATGAAGAATTTGGGGGATCTCATTGATGGGAAGTGTTTAATAAGGTACATTAATGATAGGGGAAGGTGTATGAACATCAGGATACAAATTTTGCTAATGATTTGACCATTCAAGATAAATTACCTTCAAAACCCTAGGAGAGGGAAATGAACCTTACCTAGTCACAATTGAAGCATGAACAAAGTGTAAAATGACCCTTTGGAATCTGAAATGATGATGAAAACCCTCTAAATAATGGTACACTCAGCTGAATGATGACATGGACCAAAATTTGGACAACTCTGGAAGAAGTGAAAGCAAACCCTAGACCTAGTACTTAGTGAGCAAATTTTGCTTGAAGGCTCACTGAAATGACAAAATTTGACCCTGACACCTCAAAATCACTTTGTAAGAGCATGTTTGATCACTGGAGGAAGGCTACAAAGACTTACACTAACAGGGTGGACGTAGCCCAAACTGGGTGAACCACGTATATCTGTGTCTCTCTGGTTTTTATGTGTTTTGTGTGCTTGTATTTTCCGCATATTTCATGTGATTCATTGCTTTGTAATATTTAATTTTCTAATAGTACTTCCCGACATCATGTCGAAGGTTCGACCAATAGAAATACTTCTGCAGTACTGCCACTATTTTCTCAACCCGAAAATGCCCAGTGACTCGACTGTAGTGCGCTTCCCATATCATCTTGGCACGCTTTCTTGAAGGAACACAATGGTGTCCCAGGTGACATAATAGTGCATCTTGGAGGTGAAAATTTGGAACTTGCATACCCCCCAAGAGTGCCTTGTATGTGTAGATGAATTCTAGATGACTCTTGTAGAGAGGTGGCCAATCAGAAATCTCATGCCCACAAGAGTTGAGAACGGTGGTTATGGCCACGATCGGTGGTCAGCTGAGGCAGTCTGCAATATTATTAGTGTTATTGGGGTTCCCATGTTTTGGCCAGATTGGCAAGACCAAAAGATGAGACAACATCAAAGCACTTTCAGACTTCAGGATCTAGCCCTCCTGGGTCCAGAGAGGGATCTCTCTATGATAGTCAAATTATATTTGTCTTTGAAGCTCGGATGTTAAGATGTTAGGCTAGTTATAGGCACAAGGTTTGTTTGTTTGATTGTTTGTTTGGTTGTTGGTTATCAAGAAAGAAGGGTTCAATGTAAGACAAGGATGAGCAAAGGGGGATAAGGCAGAGGTGAAGTACTCCCAAAAAGCATTCAAGACCATTGGGCAATGGAGTCAGGAAAGGATTTGCTTGCTAATCAATATGCAGGCTTTCAATTGGGCTAGTCACCTAAAACATAGGATCTTTAAAGATGATTGTGTGATATGGGAAAGTAGGAGGGGAGGAGATAACACAGATTTAGAGCACAAAGTTAAAGACCAGCTGGTCGTACAAGGATCCTCGTGGACAGGGCTAACTCTAATCCCCAGTGTTCCCAAATATTCCAACTAAATCTATAACAAGAAACATCTAAGAACTGAATTCATTTAATTCATACATCAGAGAGCAGGAAATAACATCCACTACACTAGTTAAACTAACTGAAATCATTTCTTAGATAATACATTCAGAAGAGAAACATCAATGGAAAGGAGAGCAGAAACATAGGGTACCTAAAAAGGGTAAATCCTATGCCAATATTCTGATGCAAGCCAGTAGAAACGAAATGAAATAAATGTAAACACAAAGATAGGAAAACATCACCGTTGCTTCAGATCAGGATCCAAATAAATGTGCTTGTCATATTAAATAGCAATAGCAATCAAGTACAACATTGCCAATAGCTGAATACTCAGTCTGAAAACATCTCCTTCAGCCTATCTTACAACTTTACAGAGAGACTGTGTCTCAAAAGAAACTACTTGCAGTTCTCTGATAACTGATCAACAACCTTTACAATGAGTTTCATTCTAAATTTATAGCAGAAAGATGGGCTGAGGAGGTAGGTGAAGAACTAAATGCAGTATTAAAACTTCTGAAAAGAAAGAGGGCCGAAGCCCACTCTGTATAAATATTGTGCATTAATCTCTGGTGTTCTTTGGGTGAGCGAATGATCTTCTTCAGACTATAGATTACTCTAATATGACTCTGAAGTACTCTGACTGCAGTACTATGTAGTACTCTGTTGCATAAACATAATGATTGAATGGACTGCCATGCTTGTGAAACAAATGCCCTAGTAGCTTTGGACTATGGTTAAGGCAGAAATCTTCAGGAACATGGTAAATAATGGAACTGATATGGGCGCTTTGTCCTTTGGGAAAATCTGCTGATGTGAACCCTGATATACATGAATCTCTGTGTGTTGTACCTTCTGCATGATCCATGGGGCCACTAATCTGGTGCTTTGCCTCTAAGACTCTGATCGTAAGGCTTAAATATCTTCATTTGCGTGCCTTAAGCTCTCTACTTCTTAATTCAAATTCTGGCTGCAGAATCTGGGCTTTAATGGCGCTGGATAGGTTTCTTTGCGAAGGTTGAACTGTCCCTGGGTCATATTTATGACGCCGCTACCTTTCTGAGTTTTTCTACTGTAGTACCAGCTTCCAGATTCAACCCTCCTGCTCGACACGCCATTGCAACAGTACGATTGAAACATGGTGGTTTTCCGCCTCTTTGGAACCCTGCAAAACACGCAAACAGGTTAAAAAAAACAATGGGGGAGGCGAGGATGACTGTGCAGACGGAAGAGATGGTGGAAAAGTGCGGGACCATGGCGAATAGTGCAGTATGACAGTGAAACAGAGTTGGGTGGACGTGGGCGGATCGCAGCAAAAATTGACTAAACCTACGAAAAATCGACCTTGGAACAAATATATCCAATCGAATGGGCAGATGTATGGTGGATACACGTGGGGGTGATGTGGCGGAACCGGGCGACGACGGAACAGTCAACAGGGGGAAAACAAATCTGGACCGACAGATCTTCAAAGGAGATCAACGGTCGAAGATGCAGTGGAGGGCGACGAGCGGTGGGCCAGGAGTACGGAGACTATGGGTTAAACCCCGCGCAACTTTGCGAAGCGACAGTCATTGGATGAGGCGCCCCAAATCTAACGGCTGACGGTGATATCGCTCCGCATCCTGTACCGAAAGATAACGTGCGATGGGCAAGCGGTTTTGGAATCGTACAGGAGCCACGCATCGCGAGCTGAGTGGAATCGCTGGGCAATGGGAAAATATCGCCCGACCCCCATTAGCGGTGTGATGAAAACCAGGTTGTTTTATGGCATAGTGCACGGCAGGGACCAGGGGGCGGGTAGAGTTCGAACCGTCGGATCTGCGGGAAAATGGACGGCGATGGCGCGATCGGGGTTTGGACAAAGAACACGCGGGCACTGTGGAGTTAACGATTGTCATCCGATCTACAAGATCGAAGGCCAGGAGCGCTCCCAATATTCATTAGATATTAGCGCCCTTCAGGCCAGCACTCAGTCATAGCACAGGGTTCTGTGGGGGAAAGGTGCGGGGGCTAGGCCGAAAGGGGCTAGGCCCAGACTATGCAGAAAATATGGTTTTTGGCTTGTTTTAAAGCATTTTAAGGCCAGCCAATGGCAACGATAGGGGAATGAGGGGGAATTAAGCATAAACAAATGGAGTAGGGATGTTTAGAGGGGATTTTTGGGATGGAAAGGGGGAATTTAGGGGGAAGAAAGGGGACCTTGATAAACGGAACAAAGGGTTGAGAATGAAGCATTTTGCAAGGGTGTAAAGGGCAGAAAAAAGCCTTTAGTAGCATAATTCCTTATCAGCAAGGCCTATTGACTCAGAGCAGCAGAGGGAAACAGTCACAAGGCAGGGAATGTGAAAAAGCTGCAAGGATGATGTGTTTTCAAGGGAAATGCATTCCTTGCAGGCTTATAAAACAAATTAGCCCCTTGCTTGCTTGTCAAGGAACTTATAAGGGGCTAACAGGTGCTACCCTTCTTGTACTTGATGTTCAAATGAAATTGTTGCAGATATGTGGACCACTTTTGATGGCGATCGTTCTGCAATTTCTCTTCTGTTTATATGAACTGCAAGGTTCGGTGGTCTGTGTGGATGATTTTCTCCTTCCCCAAAATGTAATGCTTCCATTGTCGACAAGCCTGCACAAAGGAATACATTTCTTTGTCATAAGTGGGATACTTTTGAACTGTGTCGGACAATGTCTCACTGTGATATGCCACTGGATACCCCTTTTGAGTAAGAACTGCCCCAATAGCATAGTCAGAGGCATCTGTCTCAATCTCAAATGGTTGTTTCAAGTCTGGTAATGTGAGAATTGGGGCAAAACATAGGCGATGTTTCAATTCTACGAACGCCTTCTGTTGATATTCCGACCAATAGAATTTTGCTTTCGCTCCTCCCTTGGTGACTTGACTCAAGGGCCAAGTGACATGAGAGAATCCCAACACGAACCTGCAGTAGAAATTAGCAAGACCTAGAAAGTTGCGAAGCTCTATTAGGGTGGTTGGGGCTGGCCAATCCCGAATGACTTGGATCTTGGTTGGATCCACATGCACCCCCCTTTCATCAATAACATATCCCAGATATTAAACTTGGGGCATGCCAAAAGTGCACTTCTCCAAATTGGCACAAAACTTTTGTTACCGCAGTGTTTGGAGGACTTCTCGGATGTGGTGGAGGTGCTGTTCTCAAGTATAGCTGAAGATCAGAATGTCATCCAAGTATACCACTAAAAATGAGTTGGTGAATGGACACAAGATGTCATCCATCAACCTCATGAAGGTTGCAGGAGCATTTGTCAATCCGAAAGGCATGATGAGCCATTCAAAAAGGCCCTCCTTGGATTTGAAGGCAGTGTTCCACACATCAGAGGGTTCGATTGGTACCTGGTGATACCCAAACTTCAAGTCGATCTTGCTGAAATATTTTTCCCCTTTGAATTGGTCCAGAAGGTCATCAATCCATGGGATCAGGTACCTATTCCAGACAGTGATCTTATTCAGCGCCCGATAATCAATACAGAGTCTCCAAGTCCCATCCTTCTTCTGTACCAACATGATCGGGCTTCCACAGGGCGATGAAATTGGTCGGAAGTGACCTTTTTGCAGCAGCTCCTGAATCTGCCTCTTGATTTCATCATTCTCTAGAAGAGAGTGCCTATAGATTGGTCCATTGGGTAGAGATGCACCTAGGGTCAAGTCAATGGAGTGCTTGACTTGGCAGTGTAGAGGCACCCCTGTGGGTGAGGTGAAGATGTCCCCGTACTCCTCCACAACCTTTTCCATTTTTTGTTGTCGTGCAAAGGAGCCATGTCTAGAGGTCGTGGCCACAGTATTATTCTTGCCTGGGGGCGAATCATTAGGAAAACAAATTTCGTGGTTTGGGAAATGAGCTTACTGCATTTTTTTGCAGTAACCAAAGAGATAATGGGAGGCGGTGGTACCTTTGGTATCCTGTACAATTTATTTCCCAAAGTAGAAATAACAGCGCGAGGTCGGGACTCATATACAGCATGTCGCTTCCAGGTGGATATTAGTGGCCATTCGCCTATTCCACTTGGGGCCCCACCATTGTCTCTTTCAGTTTGGTACAGAAGAAGGATGGGACTGAAGACTCTGTATTGTTGGTACATCCTCTTCCGAAAGTTCACAAATTACTATTTTTAGCAGTTTTTCAAGTCCTAAACTTTCGGAGCCGTTTTGAAGCCCCAAACGGAGATAGTATGCCAAAGTTACGTCCCCGGGAAGTTGAAACACCAATTGACCCAAACGGGGCCCATATTTTTGGCGCTTCATCTCCTAGGGTTAGGTTTTTGGACGTTTAGAGTTCTCCATTGTTTCTCTGAATCTTTGATACCCAACTTTGTGCACAGGGTATGGAACAGATTCGTTAGCTCATGCACATCTTGATCCCTTTGTTGCCGCAACGTGGTCCATTGTATGTACTTGTCCTCATAGCTCCCCATGGGATAGTATTGTTCCTTGATGACATCTTGAAAATAATTCCAAGTGGGTACAACTGAGAACAAAGAGGGTTATGTCTCATCATTTTTCTCACAGTAGGTTTCCCACCAATCCTTGACATGGGGGGTAGCTTTGAGGAGTGCAAAAATAATCTTCTCCTGGTTGGAAAATTCATGAACCGAGAAATATCCTTCTAATAGATTCAACCATCTATCTACAACATCTGCATCTATTTGACCCTCAAATATGGGAATGTCAAAGTTTACTTGTACCTTAAAGGAAGTCGCGCCTCCAGAGTGGCTGCTGGATGCAGATGCGCCATTGGTGGGCAGTCATTGAAGGATTTGGGTAAAGTTATCCATCATCGCATTCCTTTTTTTTTCGAGGGCCTCCTCGAGCAATATTTTTATACGATCTCCTACTCCCTCATCTTTCTTTTCGTCCCCCATGGGCGTCTGTCGGGGTTTGTGAGGCTGATCTTGCAAAGGTTCCACTAGATCAAGCCCTAACTCCTTATACCCCAACCTCGTTGGGGACATGCAAAGAAGGATCGAGAAAAAGTAGACCACTCTGATACCACTAATCCGGATTTATGCAAGAACGCAACTGAATACAGAAATAACCATAAACATAGAAATACAATGGAAATAAGGCTTCATTTCATTAATATCAAATCACAGAAATATGCTTACAAACATTATGGAAATAAAACAGCTAGGGTGTTGGTAGCGAATATATAAGAAGAGATGTGGTGGCTACAGACCTCTGAATTGTGTTACAATGAGGCTCGAGGGCCTATTTATTATAGAGAAACAATGGAGAACTCTAAACGTCCAAAAACCTAACGCTAGGAGATGAAGCACCAAAACAATGGGCCCCGTTTGGGTAAATTGGTGTTTCAACCTTCCGGGGATGTAACTTCAGCATACTATCTCCATTTGGGGCTTCAAAATGGCTCCGAAAGTTCAGGACCCGAAAAACTGCTAACAGTGGTAAGTTGTGAAAAAAACTGAAAGAGAAAAATGGTGGGGCCCCAAGTGGAATAGGCGGACGGCCACCAGTATCCACCTAGATCAGAATTACATATTCCTTTGAGTTGAGTGAAATGATATCAATAAGACCCAATAAGAATCAATTAATATTAAATGAGAATAAATAAAATTAATTGATCAGCGTAATATCAATATCAAACATAACCTTTGACTAATAGTGTTAAATTAATTGAGTTAATCAAGCAGTTATAGAATCATTTTACTTTTTTAATAATCTTACACCCTATTAAAAAAATAATTTAATTTCATTAAATAAATAATACACTCAAGACAAAAAATTGCATTTCATAGAATAATATATCATAACCATACTAGCATATATATGCAATGTGTATATGCATAACTGTTATGATCATTGTACCTTAAAAATGATAAGAAACCAATAATTATAGCCTTCTTCTAGGGGGAAACCTCATTTGACATTAAATAAAATGAAGAAGACAATATTTGATGATCATAAGACTTGGTCTCCTTATTGTATATATAAGAGACAAGGGATACAATTATGACAAAATTGGACCTTGAGGGGTTCTAGCCTACATAACAATATAACAATAAAAATTTAGTCACTCAATATCTAGGACTTAATAATGGGTTTTTGGTTAACATGGGCCTTATATAGGTATTTACATGATCATCCCCTTCAAAGAAGTGTTTTCCTCAAAAATTGACTACCTATGGTTGTTTTTGCATGAACGACTCATCTTCTCGTGTCACTTCTTCCACTATAAGGTTCTTCCCTTTGATGAGGTACTCAATATTGCTTGATTTCTCAGCTTCTTAACCCTTGTTTCCAAATTTGTTTATTTTTTTAGTAATATTTTCCCTTCATTAATATTTTTTTGAATATTTTGGACTAGGATCTTGTCATCCATTACCTTCTTTAAAAAAGAAACATGGAAGACAAGATGTAAACATGAAGGTAGAGGTAGCCATACTTCCAATTCTCTACAACACATTATAGCAGCCATAATACCTCATAGTTAATTTATTTTATTTCATGAGGGAAATATATTTATATGGTTGTAGTCTCACAAATACCCAATCCCCCACTTCAAATTCCCTTTCACTACGATGTTGATCTTCTTATTGTTTCTTTATCCGTTAACTACCATGGATATTCCAATGGAAAATTCGTCACAACAGATTTGGTAATATTATATTAAAATTCTGAGATTATAAACTATTACAATTTTATTAAAATTTAATATTTGTATATATAACTGTAATTATTATATGCATGCGAATGGAAATTATGCAATAATATTATATTAAAAATCTGAGATTCTACACTATTAAAATTTTATTAAACTTTAAGATCTGTAGATTTAACTCTACTTAGTGCTTGCATGTGAATGGAAATTATGCAAAAAAAAATAGAGAACAAAAAAATAAGCTCACACACTGACATAAGACACAAAATGTGCTCTGGGAAACCCTTTCGGGAGAAAAACTTAGCTGGAAGGTGAGGCCACTTTGTTCTCTTTCTCTGTCTAGAAATATGGCTACAGGTACAAAGAAGTAAGGGTTGTGGCGCATTGGCTTCTAATTTCACAAATCCTCCATGTGTGCTCTACGTCCTATCTATATTGTCTATATTTAATCAACTATGGAACAAAATGCTCTTGAAAGAAAGGAATGCCTCTTCCTCCTAGTGGCTCGGTTATAACACAACCTACTAGCCTACTAATGGCTAAGCTTGACTACATAAAATATTAACTAGAGCTACAATATAGACTCTTCTAGATTATTTTACATCAAAATCATGTGGCCAGCCCCTTTTCCATGAATAAATGGCGCTAACGTGACATCCTCCCAAAGTATAGGTGTGAAAACATGAAGGTAAACTTCTAAGTGGTATAAATATTTCATACAGACTCCAATTGATGTGATTCTTGCGTCATTAGAAATATATCTGTGCCGAAACACATGAAAATGTGTTGCGCTAAAATAGTAAATTTTTACCCCAAAAAATGTCGTTTGATGCCTCAAAACACTCCCAGAAGGTTTCACACCTCGTTTTGCCAATCTCGGTCTCGCTGATAAAAACGATCTCATGAGTTGATTCCTCCACTTTTTCCACTCTGACTGCATCGTCATGGATGAAAAAAATATAATGATACAATATGGATCATATATACTACTTATTAAGCCTTTATATCCCCTTTCAAGGGTGATGTGATGGATGGAAGCACATGTTGTACCAACATTCTGCCAAGGGAAACCATTTGACCTATTTTGTTTATTTATCATATGCAAAGAAATATATATATCCTTCTAAACATTTATTCAAAATATTATTTTTCCCATTAGATTGATGATGATAATATTACTTGTGAGCCAATTGAGTACCAAACAAGAAAATAATTTACTCCAAAATTTTATAGTGGAAATTGGATCTCTATCACATACAATAATATTTGGCATTCCATCTAGATTTTGGGATATTTCCATGAATTATTATGCCATATTATTTGATTTAAAAGTATGATAAAAACAACAAAAGTGGAAATACTTTGTCATTCAATCTACCACTACCATAATGACAATATTTCCTTCAAATTTGGATAAAATTTTAATAAAATCCATTGAAACTTCTTCCCAATTTAACTACCTTGGTATACCTAATGGATAAATGATCCTTAGGGTCTTGATAGTCTCTCCTTTATTTTGTTGGTATAGTATACATTCTGCCACAATTTTTTTCACATATTCTTTCAATCCTTCCCAGAAACATCTTTTTTTATCCTATGGTATGTCTTCAAGAACCCTAAATGTCCTCTTATAGAAGAAGTGTGTAATTCCATAGGAATTTATATTTGAGTTGAGAATTCTTACATAAGTATAAGTGATATTAATACCATAAAAAATCATGTTTCCATGAAAATTTTTCTAATGCATCATGGCCACCTTGTATTTGTTCAATGGTCTTGCATATCTTTTCATTTTTCCTTGCTTCTTCCACTCAGTGAGACTGTAGAATGGAAATAACACATAGAAACAATTTTATTTCTTCCTCTTTCCTTGAGATTGCATTTTCCATAATATTTATTTTCCATTTTTGTATATAATTTCAAAGTCATAACCCGACATCTTTGTGACCCACTTTTATTTTTCTTCTGAATATATTATTTTCTCTAAAATGTACTTCATACTATCATGATCTATTTTTATTTTGGAGTGTCTTCCTATTAGGTACGAGTGTCATTTGTTAACTACATGTAGTATGAAAAAAATTCCCTTTCATAGATGGCTATGAATATGATATTACCTTTAATTTAACTACTTTCAAAGGAAAGGGGTCTTCATTCTTGCATCAAGATTCAAAACTACACCAATTCTATGGCCAGGTCGAGGCATCACACTTCACAATGAATATTTTTTTGATGTTAGGTGTCACCAAGATGGTAGTTTTACATATAACCTCTTTAATTTATTCAAGTTCTTTTGTTGCTTCTTTAGTCTAAGAAAACGATTCCTTATTCAATGATTTTTTTAGAGGTGTTTCTATTTGACCTTCATTCTTGAAAATTTTGTGGTAATATCTTGTCATTGATAATAATCCTCTAATTTTATTCAAGGTATTATGGATTTTCCATTCCCTCATAACTTTTATTTTTTTAGGATTCACCTTGACACCATCGTGTTATACAATATGACCTAAATATTTCACTTCTTGAACCCCAAAGGGACACTTGGATGGCTTTGCATGTGTATTTTTTTCTTCCAATAGTGTTAATACCTTATCAGCATGTTGTACATGCTCTTCCCATGGTTTTTTGTAAACCAATATGTCATCAAAAAATACTAGCACAAATTTTTTAAGGCATTGTAAATAGAATTCATCAAACCTTGAAATTTTGAAGGTGCATTTCTACATCCAAATAACATAACCAAAAACTCATAATGATAGTCATGTTGTTTAAAGGTTGTTTTGGGAATGTATTATTGCCTCATTATGATTTGATGATATCGAGAACAAGGATCCAACTTATTAAAGAGAATGGCTCCATGTAATTCATCTAACAATTCATCAATGAAAAGAATAATAAACTTATATTTGATTATCATTTTTTTGATTGGTCTATAGTCTATAAAAATACCCACAAAAAAATCCTATTTTATAACCATCAAAACTCGTGAAGAGAAAGAACTAAGGCTAGGTTTGATAATTCTAGCCTCTAACATTTCTTGAACCATATGCTCAATATCACTTCTTTGTGCATGTGGATATATGTAAAGCATAATGTTAGGTGGTACACTTCTAGGTATAAAATGAATAGCATGGTCATTATCTGGAAAAAGTGGAATACCCTTAGGTATTATCCAAGTACATTAGCATGGTTTTTTATAACGTTTTGAAGAGCCACTAGAGTAGAGGATATAGATGTTTAAACATCTAATGAACATAATTGTGCAACTACACCTTGGTATCCATTTTTTTAAAATTTTGTCATGCTATTAGAGCTTATCACTTTAAAAGGTTTCCCTTTGATAGGTCCTCCAATATCAATTTCCTTTCCTTCTAAAAAAGGAAAAAAAAAAATTGAAAACAAAAGACATAAGGAATTCCAAAAACAACATTTAGAACTCACGAAGGTCATTATCAATTATTGGTCATGCCCTTTGGCCTTATTAATGCACCTTCCACTTACAAACTCAATCAATAAGTTGCTCCATAATGTCCAAGTATCGTGCCTCCAGATAATCATGAACTTAATCACAACTCTATTTTCCAACTTTTACCATACTCACATCATATTTAACCAAGGAATCCTCGCCCACCTACTTGTAAAGCCTCTCCAGAATGAAGTTTTTCCAATAATTCCACTTTCTACTCCATATCCAATTCTCGTGAAGAGATTTGAAACTCACATGACTTCAATCTCCACAGTCTCACCACATCTATCATGAACGCATATAATGTCACCTTAGCAGCCAAATATAAATCATCCAAAATTCCCAATCTGACCCAATTCCTCTTGATGTGTTTTGCACCAACATCCTCAGTTAGGTCTCTCCACTCATCATCTCTCTACTTAGATGTGGAACATAGTTTTATCTTGGACACCAAAACTCTTTATGTAATTCTATGATGAGGATAAATACACTCACCTCATCAACCTCTCAATGTACTACCCAAGGCCTCCATGCAAAATAGGTCATGAAATCTCTCTATGTCCTCCTCCTCAAAAAGGCACCTTGGTGTCAAATGAGCCCCAAAATATCTTCGTTGAATCAAATCACGGTCATCACAACAATTGGTTCATCCATAACTTTAAGCTAGATTAAGAAAAATATTCCTCATTCAATGTCTCCTACAAAAGGTTGAAGGTCTTCCCAAGTTACTCCAACTATGGCCTACCCCATCCTCATCATCTATTGATAGATATCTTGATTAGATATACTTTCTCTATATCCTAGTTGGGATTGATCATGCTCCTCAACCATCCCACTCCCAGATATTTATTATGACAAATAAGTCATGGCTCAACCAAAATACTACCCGAGGGGCTCCACACCAACACCTCATCTAGAGTGGAACCAAGTTTTCCCAACTCCCCCACTATATCCATGCAAACATGTCATCTCAAGCTCTATCTCCGCACTATCAAGATTTCTCGAAATTGGCATAGCTCAACCATAAGTACGCCATAAGTGAGTTACACCAAGTTCTGTAGTTCTTCCCCTAAAGCACCTCAAAATATTAGAAATCTCTCATGACAACATATGTCCACATGAAAGATGAAAGATGCTTGGTCACATACAAAATACACTACTACATAAAGGGGGGTTTTAAGACAATATTTAAGACAATTTTTGGGTAAATTTTCTTAATTTGAGACAAAAGAAAACTTGTGTATTGTCTTAAATATTGTCTTTAAGCGGGTGTCTTAAATTAAATCGTCTTAAAATTAAATTGTATTAAAATATTGTCTCTATAAAGACAATAAATAACACAAGCATTTTTGTCTCTCCAAAGACAGTTTCATTTATTGTCTCTCCAAAGACAATAGTTGGAATTAAAGACATATTGTCTTTATGGAGACAATGTTTTTAATCCTATATATTGTCTCTCTAGAGACAATATAAAACAATGAATCCAGAAAAAATATCTCACCATTAAAATAAGTCTATATGAAATATTTAATTAAAAAAATATACAATATCATTTAATATTTCATGTTAGGGTACAGTGGAATCGAACCACTAACCTCCTACATATCAGGTGCTCTTCCATTGAGCTAGCACCTTTTAAAGAATTATGTGAGGAGTTATGGCAGTCCTTGAAATTGTATAATAGGCATTGATTTTTAAAAAATGTTTAACACATAATGGCATAATCATTGTAAAATATATAATCATGCAAGCCCCTATTTCTAGCTTAATAAAAAATAAACTCAATGGAGTTAGCTCACTGTGACACCCTTGTAGCTTGACTTGCACAAAAAGCTAATAATAAACAATAATCTACAAACAAATTAATCTAGCCATACAAAGAAAATTAACTATAATCAGCACAAGAAATACAACCACCACCTGGCAAAGAGCCACCAGCTTGCTAGTAGGCACTGATCAACATGTATGATCTACAGCCAGCTTCAAATTTCAGACCTTCACAGTCTTGAGTCCATCTAGCCACCTGCATGAATTAAGACAACATAGCCAGAAACAAATAATACTAATTAATATCGTAAGTAAAACTTTCAACAAATAATAGTAAGTAATAGCTTCACTATTTCTTGACAAGTAACTTATAATAGGTAAAATATTTCTTGACAACTAACTTATAATAGGTATTGTAAGATTTTAGAAAAAGTTGAAGTGAAAAATGTGTAAAATATTGTTGCCTGTTGCTCATGAAACCAAGGTTGCCATGATATTTTGATAGGAAGCTTAAGTTGATCCATACAATATCTGGTCGATATGATTGAGACTTAGGCATCAGTATCTCCACTGCAACATTTTCAATAAACCAAAAATATATCATATAATCAAATTTTTACTTGTAACAGAGAAAAAAATCAAGGTGTTGGAGCATGTCAGCTAAGTTTAGTATGGAAATGCTTGCATACCTATATACCCATATGCACATTATATACACATAATCTTCCCGCCCTCTCTCATAATTATATACACATTATCTTTAAAATCTCTACTAGAGAATAATCTTTCATGTTAACTGAATTTATCTAGTTAGACATTTGTGAACTCAGATTAGCATATTATTATTATTATTATTATCTAATTTTAAGGTCATCGCCAAGCCACACACCAAAGTGGTGTATGAGACCCCCTTTTTTGTGAGACAAGAGACTCAACTAGGCTCAGCCACTGCTAAGTCTATAAAGACATAAAATATATATTCTTATCAGTTTTGAGTCTATTTAATCTTGTAACTTTAAGCAATTGAATCAAGCAATTCACTAAATAGCAGCTCTTATTTTGTAATTTATTTTTCTATCCATATTTTGAGTCTATTTAATCTTGTAACTTTGAGCAATTAAATCAAACAATTCACCCAACAACCGCTCTTATTTTTTTATTTCCTTTCCTGACCATCTATCAGGTTGAAGTGACCATCAACCTGACCATTCAATTTGCAGTCCAATTGCAAATTTTCTTTTTTCCATTCTAAGGGATTCAAAGTTTCCTGGAAAAGAGGGCTCACCATTTTTGATGAGTGAGTTGACTATTCACACAGATTGGGAGCCAGAAACATGTACACTGTCTGTGTTGGGGCTCAATGCTGGAGACTGGATGATTATGCCATCGACGAGTACCGACTCACAGCCATCAAATCTGACGTGAAACTGTGGGCTGTTTCTGATCCTCAAGTTTCTTAGACTCACTATGGAGCTGTCGAAGAATCTGATAGCCTGAGAAAAACACATAAAAAGTCAGATAAGGGTACTGGAATAGCATGTTTTATCTCGTTTAAGCTTTTTGTACTGTTAAAAAAAGCGTGGAAAAAATTAACTTTTCTGGTCATTTTTTGCTCCAAAATTTATGTCATGTGGACTACTTAAAGCTAAGATACTCACAGTGGAACTTTCACAAGGGCCCGGAAGTGTTGTACCATTTGGTCCCTGCATTGTGTTCAGCAGAAGCAGAAAACAATAAGAATGAGAGAATCAAACAAGACTTTAAAGCTTTGTATGACAGCACAACAGTAAAGGAGGAAAGAAAGGAGACTTACATTCATGTATTTAACTGTCTTTTATACATACACCTATATGATATGTTTCACAGAGTAAAGTAAGGCTAAGGGAACATACAAGGAAGCACACTTACTGATCAACCAATCTACATTATGTTAGTAAAAGATATAACATCAAATCAATTCTATTCTATTCACATTGCAACTAATTGCTACAACTCCATGATAAACATTGCAACTAAATGCTACAACTCCATGATAATTATACAATGACAAACATTGCAACTAATTGCTACAACTCCATGATAATTATTAATTATACTAAACAGTAAAATTGTATGATTATACGATTTTATATTATGAATATTGTATTTTGAGAGTGTAGGATTTCATAGTTTGAATTCTTTGAAGAGGATTGGAGCCTCTGTTCGAAACATTTCATTCATATTCCACAATTTTTCCAGAAGCAAAAGTATTTGAAGATGCAAATATTGCAACGAAAAAGATGGATTACTCTATGTGGCTTGTAGGGAAGATTCCACCAATTTTCTCCTCTTCCATCAATGAGGTCGTTCCCCTGCACCCTCAGCCCATCTGTCCGATCCAATATAATCCACTGAAGTTTAGTGGAATTTTTAGCCCAGCATTCGGGACCATCAGGAGCAAGCACAACGCCATCCACCTTGAATTCAATGAATGTGTCAATGAGCTTTTTCCAGTTCAATCACAATAAATAAGAAAATTAGTGCAGCATATTAAGATGTTACATTGGTTTTCACCTGAAACGTCATGCCATCATTGCAAGGCCCATTGAACTGAATATACTGAATCATGAAAGAATAACCTGCAGGGACAAGGAAAACTGTTGATTCCACTTCGCAAGCAGCCTTCCATGCCAGTAGAAATGCCTGCACAGAAATATAGATAAGAACATGAGATTTAATTTGCATTACTTATATAAAATGAATTCTAATGTAATGAAATCCTCAGATACATGGAATTGAAGGGATGCCAATTGAAATGCCAATACATAAATTGGTACCAAAACCAAGCTACCATATATTGTGACATTTTGAAATTACTTTTAGGATTCTAATCTTTTTCACAATATTCAGAGATTTGTTAACGTTGCATGAATAAATTTCATGCAATTAAATCCTACAACAAGAAACTTAGGCTACAAAGCCTCAGGAATTGAGATAAAAAAGTAATAGTTCCTTATACCTCAGTATCATCTGACACTCCATCTCCTCTGGCACCATAAGATTGCACGTTAAATGTAGAATTACAATTCTTTGATGAATAATTTTGGGATCCTTTAGGAGCAAAGGCATTCCCCTCATCTCCATTCTTACTAGAATTCTTGTGAAAATGGAATCTAGCATGAACACCTTTAAATGCAGCTGAAATCAAATAAATAAAACTAACAGCCAGCAAGATAAATCCACAAGAATGCCTTGAGCAAACTAGAGCTTCCATTTCTATAGCTTGTCTTATCTTTTTTTTCAATATTATGCAGAGGGCAGCAATAACTAATTGCCTGACTAACTTCAATGGTTTGTGAGCTCAACAGATGGGTCTATTTAAAAGGTTTAGGAGTTCTATCTAGATTATTCCTGTGGCTGTACCGGGACCCTAACCGTCCTAATTATTTAATCTTTCAATTTCCAAACCCACTAAGAGTTCCGACGCCCGTGCGCTTGTCATTGATAAGAAGTGGTGTGTCTTAGTTGTGAGCGATGATGGGCTGATTCAATACAATTCACATAATGGGGATTGATAGGTAGGGCTCAGCAGGATGATCACCACATAGAAATCGGCAGGGGAATGAAGAATGGATAGTTGGTGTGATTTGATCGCCTGACCTATTGTTGGTGATTGGTTATAAACAGTTTCTAGGACATGTGAGTTCACGAGAAAAGGAAAGAGGAAATGATATATTATTATTATAGCCAGGGTCAGATCCATTCTGTTAATGCTCACACTGTTATTATGCAATATTTCCTGCATATACCACAAATTCTCTTTTTTTCTGAGAGAGCAAACAAGCCATATGGATCTGACACAAGAGATTTAAATAGTAATTGTTGGAAAGAAAAACTTTCCGACCTATGTTGTAGCGATAGTGCTTCGAAATCATCAAATTTCCTTCTCTGAGACCTCAAAATTTTATGGATGGTTGCCACCATATATAAAAATAGAAGCAAAACAAGGGAAGCTGCGGGGTAGCAAGTCCCTGCCCTGAGGGAAGCGACCCCTAAATTTGTAACTCTAGAGAGCCCAATTTCTCGGCCAAACAGACCATGGAATAATTGACAGTGCAGGGCTGCGATTGAAATCAACACTACTGTTGCTTCTGCTCATTACCATTGGCGTATCAATGCGGACTGATAGATGTTAGGAGAAGGACTACAAGCATTACCTTTGACACTGCTAATAGGTTCAATTGAAAAGAAGCATTGGTGGAATACAAATAGCTACTATGCAAGTCTCCTTTACTGCCTGCAACAACATAAAGTATGTAGAAGTTCTATATCGAACATCTGATGAAACACCGACTAATTTAGATTCTCTAAACTCGTAAAATAATATCATATTAGACTAGGATTCAAATGGCATCCTTGGAACTACCATACATGTACGTATGAAGAAGACAAATATTGTGCCTATGATTCCATAGTATGTTATTTTACTGTTGCAGATTACACACCTGGTATAATTCATCTGAATTAGTCCCTTTCCATGTGCAAAAGGCACCTATGAATTGTCAAATGCTTCATCTGTCTTTCCATTTCCAACCAGATAACCCTGAAAAACTAGCCATGCAAGAAGTCATACCATAAGACCATCTAGTAAAATACGTAACGTTGTTACTGGTCCTCAACATATTTTGGAGAGGCATGAATGAAAGCATGAGTTTCAATTATATTAGCAAATATTTTTTACCTTAAGGTTCAAAGTTGGTTTAATACCAGCTTCATTTCCTGTCATAGCCAAGAAAGAGACGTTGCAACAATCAAACATCAAAGTATCAATCTCAAAACAAATTGTATAAAGAATAATAGAAAGTCTGGAACCTATGTTTTCCTGAAATGCAACCTCAAATCAACTTATAGTAACTTCTGCTGCCATCAAGAAATTCCAGCCTATTTCAAAAACAGAGGAATGAAACACAAACTTGCGTCATGTGTGCTCTACCATTTGCTATTGCATTTACGACCAGTGGAATAATAATACCACAATAAGATTCCCCTCCGACATAAAGTGGATTAGACAAAAATTCAGGAAATTCTTCAAACCACTGCATCCAAGATTATAAATTGTACTGAGATTCACATTTTGGAAAATGCAATTTATTGTACTTAAAAAGTTAAAAGGGAAACAACTAGAATAAATCACAACGTGGAGCTCCTCTATTGCAAGGAAAGGTCCGTTGGAGGCAACTTAAACCTCTCGTGGAAGGGCTGGAATAAAGAAATTGTCGATGATAATCAGTTCGAATGATTATTCACTATTATTATAGCCTAAAACAAACACCTCTTTATATTAAAAAATATACAAATCAGATAAAAATTCAATCTATCAGTACACAGATTTCAGACTAATGCCTAGTTTCCTGAGTAAATATTAGATCAATGACTTTGTGTTGTCAACTAAAGTCTAGCTCTTTTCCCTGATGAAGAAATAAATAATAGTTTGTGTGAATTCCATATTTTTCCTTTTCTTACTCTTTAATAAATAAAATAAAATATGAGATAGAAAGAGATCATGCTACCTATTATCAGTTTCATTTGTTGTAAAGTAATTTCCCACCAAATTCCTGCACGTCATGATATCACATTATAATAAATAGTGAAGTTGACAAAAAGAAACTTGTCGATTAGCACTCCTTATAACAGATGTTGACATTACTGGTATAGAAGGACACTGCTAAGCATAACATATGGAAATAAAGATAAGTGGTGATACACAGAGAGGGAGAAGAAAGAAGAGTGGACAGAGCTATATCAAATTTATTTTGGTCATTTTGAAAAATCAGCTGATGAATTTCTATCAGAAATTACTGCTCTTTGCATACACTTTCAAATTCCTGTCTCCAAGCCATGTTGGAAGAGCTCCTGAAAAATGGTTGTAAGATAGATCTCTGCACACACAGGAAACCAGCACTCTAGTAAGGCAGGATTGTTAAAAAATTGGGCATTCCATAAATAATAATGTATATATTCTAAAATATATACATACGAGAGTGTTATTATTCCTAAAGATAAATCATAATATACTTTAATGTTAGTCATTTGCACTTAAATGTTAGTCCTTTAGCCATCGCTACTTTAACAAAGTCATTAGAGCTTTATGTTAGTTGTTTGTACTTTATGTTAGTTCTTGGGGTTTTATGATATCTCATGGTTGGTGGGACATTTATTGCCACAATTCACTTTAAAAATAGTTATATTAAAGATAGTTCATGGATGTCAAACCACCTATGAAGAGAGGAAATTTTAAACAGACCATGAATATCAAAGAGGTTATGATGTTGAGATGTTTTATTGTAAGCGGACTTGAGAGACCAACTCTTTGGCCACGATATTGTAGCATGAACAATCTGAGCCCAAGTTGGCATCCATACCTTCTCAAGAAGGTTTTATTTTATTTATATACTCTTCAAGAGTTCCTTTACAGGATGATATCCTTAACTTTTCCCACTACACATTTTTTGCCTAGTTTCTAGAATAGGTGTTGCACTACTCTAAATTGTTGCTGAAAAACATTTTATAATAAAAAATTGTACTAATCCATTGCTTTAATTGCATGTAATTACATATTATTTTATGTTGTATTCAAAACCTTTTCCAATTCTTTATTGAGGCAGCATGTTGTTACTAGAGCCTTTTAAGCTCTTGTTGGCTCTTGAGTCTTAGGTTGCCCATTGAAAAGAAATTGTTTATTTTGCCAATTTTTTCCTTCTCTATCAGTAGTGATCAAGTTAGGATCATAATAGTGGTATAAGAGGACTTTCTTGGCCTCTTGGAAAAACACCAACAATCACTCCAATTTTAACCATTCATAATAACTGAAAATAAAATAAAATAAAATTTTCATTAACAATGAAGGAATCCATAGGAAAACCCTTGGATGGGTAACACACACTATAGAAGAAACAAATAAAACCATATGTTTGTTCAATGTGGCTATGGAAATAAGGAAATGAGAAGAAGAGAGCAGTCGTGAAGGTCATTGAAGACTCCAAAATCAGAGAAGAGAGGTTGGCCATCATGTTCATGACTGGAACCCTCTTGCAAAGAATTTTAACAAATAAGCGGACAATCATACATATCAAGGAAATAAAGAAAACCAGAAGGGTAACTATATTAACTAAAGGTCATTTAAGAGGGTCCCCATTCCTAAGTTTGATGGTATTAGTGAAGATATTGAACTAAGGACTTGGATAGGCAAGCTATCCCATCTTTCTAGACTGAACCATATGGAATTAGTGAAGATATTGAACTAAGGACTTGGATAGGCAAGCTCTCCCATATTTCGTGTAATCTATAGCTGTATCAAAGTAAGAAAAACCAGTCCCAACTGGATAATCAAGAAAAATAATGTTGGAGACCTACATGTGCAAAACTATTCATGGTTAATCCATTACAATGTAAGTTTCTATACATTCAGTGGCATCTAAGTTAAGTCAAAGTTGGATGACAAACGATTTAAAAATGGCACATTCCAAAGTGATAAAAGCAACAGAACAGAAAATTTGATAACAAAGATGCTATATCAATGACATAATGTGACAGGCCTTAAGAAAATCTAGTATGCTCACTTGACGAATATTGAAAGAGTAAAAAAAAAATTGGTGTCCTAATTGAAAATATTTCATTAAAACCTTACTAGCAGAGCCACGAGACTTGAAATCCAACCTTAGTCCAAGAGTGTGGATTGGGGATGAGTGTGGGAAAATTCCCAGAATTTTTATTGAGATCATAACTCATTGGACCTGCAATAGGACAAAAGCATTGTACAAATTTAAATAAGTACAATAAAGGAGATAAGCATGAGATATCTATCATTTGCTTCTGCAAATTTAAAATAGCCCCTCGCCCTACCTAGCCTTGGAAGTTTGGTAGGCAGATAAGATCAGATCTATATCTGACAATTAACTTTGAAGTTGTCTACTCAGAATACAGAATAGCTCGGATGGCAGTTTTTTGCTGGAATTCTGTAAAATAAAATTCAAAAAATAAGGTATTTGGAGTGCTTGAATTGTATTTTTGATAGTGGAAATGGATTTATCACTATCAAAAACCCTTAAGGCACCTAAAATACTAAAGTTTAACAATGGTAAACAAGTTTCTAATAAAATCTTTACCGGATTTTTTGAAAATCTTTACCGGATTCTGGGCCATTTTAAGCAGACTTTTTGCAATATTATCCTTAAGCTAATCAAATGAGCTGAACATTAAATAGCTAAAGGTTCAAGAGTATAAAATCCATAATTTATCGATTTCCGTTATTCTTTGGTTTACATAATAGTATTCTATAAACCTAATTATAATAGCACTTGACTCTGTTTTGGGTGCCAATTCCAACAATATGAGCAAAAATGAAGGCTTACCGTCCACATGCCCAGATTACACAATTTGAAAACCAAATATATACAAGATCGAAAATCATTCAGTAAATAGCAAATTTGAGCAAGAGAACAAGAGCAAGAGTGCCCATAGCTAACCAATCTCGTAGGCAATTCCAGTGAAACCGGTGCAATTCGGGCCTCCCTCAAGTCAAAGAAGAAGTGGATCATTTGCTCGATATCTTTCTGACTTCACAAAATAGTAGAAAAGTTCTTTTCGATTTGTCTCACTAACTGTCACGTACCTGCATGAATATGAAGAAAGCACAAAGACTTTCATGCAGTTACTCAATTGGTCATCAAAGAATCACATCTTTAAGCACTCCATATAACGATTTTCATGCAGTTACTCAAATGGTCATCCAATAGAATATAAGAATCCTATAATTACATCTTTAAGCACTTCATATAAAAATTTCCGCTCCTATTATATCTTTCAACTCTCCATGCAACAATTTTGACTCCAATAAAGCCATTTTTTTAGATTCAATTGTTATCAAATTTATCAAGTATCCATAGAAATTAAACTCTGTTCAAACATATTCACAGTGTGTGCATATGAATATAAATCATTGAATCTATGGGTGTATGTAGAGATCTGTATATCTTTTATCTATTTTTCTCCTTTTATTTTTCATATGAACATGCATTCTACAAGCCACATAGAAGGGGAGATCCATCAACTCTTTGGTTCTGTTCTCAATCTTTACCTACATACATAGCTGATTGTTTATTTACAAGCTCGAGCAAATTCATGTATGCTATTTTTGAACATGGCTGTGTTAATGAATAAATATTCTTTCCACTTGAATTTGATACCTTCAATTAATGTTACATTTCAACATGGACTGTATTCATGATTAAATATTAAACTTTAAAGCACTAGTTGAAAGAAACAGTATGGCCTTTAAATATTTTTGAAACTAAATTTTGTCTTTTATTACCCAACAATGCATATTTATAATACAAAAGGATGACAGAAGTAGAGACTGGAGATGAAATTTGATCATCATGTATTGATTAATCTAGCCTTAAATAAATTGAACTTATTGAATACAGTTTTATTCACATCAGAAGCAGTATGATAACCCGATGTACCGACAGTAGACAAAAGAATCTTTAGTGTTGATCTTTGAATTTACTTATTCTTATTAAATGTTATCAATTATAAAATTGACAAGTACTTTCATTCCAAAAATTATTTGGGAAGTGTTGGGGAGTATTTATGAAGCATATATGTTGGAACTTCTCTGGTAGCAAATTTGGTTGGGATTTGGTTCATGCCTGATTTGGAGTTTGAAACTGAATGATCAGCGTATGGCTGAAATCCCTTTCTTTCAAGAGGGAAAGGAATTTTGTTTTCGAATGATTTATGGGTTTTGGAATCTACATCTTGGACCAAAATTGAAAAACTTCTTATAGTTTATGACAGAGTAACTAATTGGTGACATCCAAAACTTCATTCCTTCAGAAGAGCAATCTAAAATGAACATTCTGATGCAAGGACCTAGATGGAGAGATTGGGTGTGGTCATTTGGTAAGGCTCTTTATTTTTATGATACCAAGAGGATTTATCGTCTGCTTTGCAAGAAGTTGCACTTAGCCCCTACTTTGAATCCTAGATGGCCTTTGATGGATCCTGAAAAGAGATGAATTAAAAGATTGCATAGTCTGTGGACCCTCAAAATATCCGTTAAGCTCTGAGCCTTTGGCTGATTCATTATTTATCAAGGTTGTCAACAAAGGTTCGCTTAGCCAAAAGTGGATTCACAGATAATAGGTGCTTGGTGTGTGGGAAGGAGGAAAACCTCAACCATATTATGTGGAACTCCAAATTTGCGCTAGATTGTTGGCATTAAGTTCAACTTCAATTTTCCTCTATTTTCCAAGGCACCATCCATTGGTGTGCATTGCTTCTTTGGGATTCAAAACAATTGGTTTTATCTATCTTCTTGGGTCTATGGAATTGCATTACATTTTTTTCTCTGCTTTTTCTTTGGAAAAAACAATGCAAAAGTATTTTTAAGAGTAGTGTAAGTTTTTATCTCTTCCTTTCTTGAATCTTGTTTAGAAGAGGTATGTTTTCAATTGCTTGCAAAGGCTACTTGTTCATTTGGATGCTTAAGAAGCAAGATGCTTCTGCTTATTCTGATTTGATATCAGTCTCAATAGTGCTGAGAAAAGCTTGATTTTACATTTAAACATTGCTATTTCTGGGGATGTTCATCACATATATGCTTCCGAGCCCTTTTTTTAACACACCCATTCAATCTAAGTGCAAGTTTTTCTCTACTTACCTTACAAAATCTCCTATTGGTTCCTTGGATCGAGGTTGTGCTCACAAAACTCAAGAGAAAAGTTGATCAATTAATGATAAACCTGTTTATATAGAGTTAGATCTGAAACTACAACAATGGTTAGAATGTCTAATTATTAACACACTAAGGGAAACAAAGGAAAAGTAGAAATTTTTCAATTTTAATCTGAATTACTCTAGCCTAATAAGTTGACAAAAATTCAATGAGCTTTCACCATTCACACACCTTCCTTGGGTCCAAGTAGAGATGGTAACATCATATAGTAACATGTAGATATGCATAGGCACCATACCAAGTAGAGTAAGTGGAGAAGATCCTCTTAGCCCAGCTCTAGGGCATCCCGAATTCCTACTAGTTAAGTTATCCTAGCCAGCTAGGTCTTATCTGAGGACAACTTCAACATCTCTATGGCGGCTTGGGAATTGCCATAGTAGATATAGATATTTGAACCTAGCTCGAATTAGACCGTAAAGCCTAGAGCATTATGAGAAACTGTCTATCTGATAAACAATAAACAAGTCCATATAAATTTGACTGAGCCTGGAACTTGACTAACGAGTAGGAAAAGTCAAAAGCAACCCGTACTCTTGCAAATTCTATGCAAACAAAAAGAAAATACATTTCTAATCAAACATCCATTGGAGTTGAAGACAGTGATTAATTCAATCCATAGTCAAACATATAAGCACTTCATGAGAAATTGTATAGGATATTGTTTACGCTCTGACATCAGAGGGATCAAAAAGCGAACGAAAGGTACAGAAAGGAAACATATTTATGTCACAAAACTTGCACATTTAAATCTTCATGTTCAAGTTCTTAAGTGGGAATTCAATACAAACATTCCTTCACTAAAACGTTATCTCATCTTGAAACTTTATTCTTTACTTTTTCTATTCTAAAAATACTAATCCTGCAGCTCGAAGACATGGCAACAAAAGTTTGATTCCAGGGGAGATAAAGTATTTGCTTACAGGCACGACACTAAGCGTGCACTAATTAGTAATTCCATTTAAATTTGATCAGAATGACTTGTTAATAAAGTTATTGATATTGATAACGTTATCTGAAATGTATTAAGGCTAACAAATATTTTCTATGGGAAAATTGTTGCCGAGTGCCAACGATTCTTTCCTCGAATAAAGCAAAAAAGAATGAGCAGACCAAAACAGGACTACGGTATAAAGCACCCAAACTAGGAACATCGCAAAAACCTGATTTGTTCATACCTGAGATTTAGAGAGCAGAACAGGGGAATCCAGCGAGGTAGTAGGGCTAAGACCAGGGGGATGGTCAAATAAGGAGACCTCACCCCACCAGGTAAAGAAACAAACGGCAAGCACTTAAACTGAGTTGTATTCAATATGGGTGCATTGAATCCCCCTCGGTAGCCAATCTCTCTACAAAATTTCTGCCACCAATCCTTGTAGGCGGTTTATGGTCTGGCCAAAACCTCTCGTCGGCACCAATCTAGCCGCAAACCGCATGAAATACTAAAAGGATCATTATCCTTACCGCTCATGCTGCTGCTGTTGCTGCCATTAAAGCTCGTGGGTGATGAGGGCTTCAGGTTTTGTTCTTGGCCCTGCAGGGTTTCGATTTGCAGTCCTGCAAGAAGCTCGAGAGAAGGACTGGGAACTGAAGTCCTCCACCATCATAGAGGCAATAAGCATTTGTCCTAGTCAAGGGACCCCAATCTAGAAACCCCATCTGTTATTTTCTTCGTTCCCGCCATAAATTTCGCAGCAGTTTCACTTATCAAAAACATACATGATGCGTAGAATGATTGATTATAGTATTGATTACAAAGATAGAATAATTGGAGAAAAATTCATTTTGGTCCCAAATGTAAATGTAATTGTGTTAGTAACCAAAAATAATCCGGAGAGAAGAAGAAACCCGCATAGTTAAGAGGGTTAGTGGTATATATCTGATAGTAGATGACCAACTATGATAGATCATTAAAGAAATTTAGACCTTAATTCTTTAAGAATTTCAATTTAGATACTTGGTCAAAGATTTTCCTTCGAAGTGGTTTTATAATTTAGATTCGTTGATGAATGTTTCCAGAGGAAGAAATTCACAGAAAAGAAAAGAAAAAAAAAATTATATATATATAGCACACAATGAGTAGCAAGAGAAGTTAGCTGAAATGACTGGTAGGCCAAAAAAAAATTTCTGTAATCATTCATAAAGTAAACGTAGATAAAATATCTTGATCACTTAAGGAAAACATCGAAAACATGGAAGGAGAATTAATTTCCAATCACCCTTTTGAGAAATCAGAACCCGGAAGAAATTTTGGACTGAGTCAATATGTATCAAGGGACTAAGTCACTCAAGCAATCTATATTAAGTTTATATTTTAAAACACTAATATAAAAATACTTCATTTTTGGAAATAAATTTATGGTCTTCGAACCTTAGGTTACTTGTTCAAGCTTTTTATATAGAAGGAATCTCACAATTTACCACTCTACCAATTTTTAGTCTTCTCTCATAATGGAAACTCATCGAGTGTATCTGTTATGATTTTCTCAATAGAAAATATGTGATGCAAACATACAATATACGATTTTTTTTTTAATTAAACTATGGTCTCTCGGCCTTACCATGCTCGATTTATAATATATTTTGAACCGTATCAATCTTGTTCAATATACTGTAATTTATTATTATCAAATATTTAGAGGTATTTATAACATTGCTATAGTCTCCATATGCCGACTCCTATTTAAATGTTGTATGGCATGTAGACATGATGTAATTTATATTACAATTAATTATTTTTGTTCCCTTATAATGTCAATTCGTAAATATTGTGTACAGTTTGGAATTATTTTTTAGATCTTTCGTAATATGAGAGTCTTGTTCTTTACAAAATAACTATGTTTATATTTCTAGATTTATATTAAATTAATATTATAAAACACTAATATAAAGTTGAATCATGAGAATGAAGTGGTAATATAAAGATCATGTGGTTAGTCAAAGGTCAATTATTAAAATAACTCATGTTTTTGAAGTATATAGATTTTCTTTCCACTAATAAAGATGGTAAGAATTTGATAGAAAAGGTAGATATAAGTAGAGTCTACTACTATTTATGGCTTATTCGTGGGGAAACAATATCTTTTAAAAATTTTGTTTGGTTCATGATCAACTTCAATAGTAAAAAAAAACGAGTAAAGTTGTAAATCAATAAGAATTTTAGCTCTTTTTATCATCATATATCAACAATTAGAAAGAAGTTTGCTATCAGATTAGGTAGTTCTTTAAAATTTATATAGTGTCACAAAATAAGCTAATCGTTTGGTAATTATTTGGTAGAAATTTTAGGCACAGGCAGAGTTCTACTATGATCCAAAGCTCATTCATAGTGGAACAATGCTTTTACAAGTTTTGCCAAATTCTAGGTCAATCCGTATTGTCAAAATTTCATTGTGGTTTTGGATGAATGAGAATAATTACTATCTATGTCGTCAAATTTTTCTCACTATAGGGAAGTTTACTGGTGTATTAAATGGCTCTATGATATCACCCCTAACCTCCATATTCACAAAGTGAACATGGGTGTTTAATAAACATGTAGTTATGATTGAGATCTTTATTATGCACCTAAGTGTTTACTTAGTCAGGCATTGTGCATGGCATGGAATGTTGATACATACTCCAACGCAATTGCATTAGTTTTGTGTCACCATGCAATCATTTTTGCACTAGCGACGAAGTTCCAACACCTACAACAACAACGGATAATCCTACGCCAATGTGGAGTTCCCTACGTGGTCATCTAATCTGTGGTTTAATAAACCCATAGTACTACAATGATCACCAATCAAGTATGACTAGGGGAATTACAGGTCCATGCCAATGTCAATGGTCAACTTGGACTAAGATAATTCCTATGAAAGTGGTGATCAAGTTTGTACATTGTGCTTAAGATAAGGTGCTTATAGTCACTAAGTGATGGTTGTAGTTACAAGGATTATTTTTTGGTGTTATAATGCAAGGATTATAAGGACCAAGGGTTGTGAAGGCTAAGCATTGTTGGAAATATGGATTATAAGGTTAGGGGTTTTAATGCAAGGATTATAAGGACTAAGTTTGTAAACATTAGGGATTATTTTAAATATGGGTTATAAGGTTATATTTGGGGTTTTAGGGTTTAAAAAGAGATAGGGATTAAAGGTTATAAAATTTAGGGTTTATGATGGTAAAATGTAAAGAGATATAATGGTTATAGTATTATGGTTATGGTTTATATGTGTTAAGGAGTATAGTGGTCAGGAGTCAATGATTATATGTATTACATGTTAGAGAGGTAAATTCTTTTAGAGGATAAGGGTTGTAATATTTAGGTATTAAGTGTGACAAGGGTTATAAGGATTGGGTCTTATAAGTTTTAGAGGAATTAGGGCTTAGGATTAAAGTTCATATGAATTAACAATAATATAGGTTATATGTTAGAGGGATTAAGGACTATAGGGTTGTTGACAGGGCAAAAATTCCACCTTGCCAACAAAGGGGAATTAACTCGATCATAGGTCCCAACTAGACCAGCTTTCGTTTGGAATGGCTAATCCCAACGAGTTTTAAGGATTGTTATAAGGGTTAGGGAATAATGAGTTAGCGGTTAAGGGATTAGGGATTAGGGGCTTACGGGTTAGAGGAATAGGGGCTTAGGGGTTAGATGTTTAGGGTTTAGGGGTTAGGGGAATAATGAGTTAGTGGTTAAGGGGATAGGGATTGGGGGCTTAGGGGTTAAGGGATTTAAGCGCATTTAGGGGTTATGGGAATAATGAGTTAGTGGTTAAGGGATTAGGGATTGGGGTTAGGGGAATAATGAGTTAGTGGTTAAAGGGTTAGGGATTGGGGGGTTAGGGGTTAGGGGATTTTGGCGCATTTAGGGGTTAGAGGAATAATGAGATAATGGTTAAGGGATTAGGGATTGGAGGCTTAGGGGTTAGGGGATTTAGGCACTGTTAGGGGTTAGGTGAATAATGAGTTAGTGATTAAGGGATTAGGGATTAGGGGCTTAGGGGTTAGGGGATTTAACAATTAAGGATTTTAGGGGTTAATGGGTTATGGATTAAGCATTAATGATTTAGGGGTTTAGGGGTTTAGGTGTGAGTGATTTAGGGGTTTAAGGGTTTATAGGTTTAGGGTTTAGGGGGTTAAATAGGTTAAGGTTTTAGGGGTTTACGGGGTTAAATGGGTTAGAGGTTGGAAATTAGGGTTTAAGGGGTTAGGGGTTAAGGGTTTAGAGGTTTAGGGTTTAGGGGGTTAAATGGGTTAGGGTTTAGGGGTATATGGGGTTAAATGGGTTAGAGGTTGGGAATTAGGGTTTAAGGGGTTATGGGTTAAGGGTTAGGGGTTAGGGGGTTAAATGGGTTAGGGTCGGTTTAGAGGTTTAGGGGGTTAGGGGATTTAGCATTTAAGGATTAGGGTTAGGGGTTAATGGGGTTAGGGTTTAGGGGGTTAAATGGGTTAGGGTTTTAGGGGTTTAGGGGGTTAAATTGGTTAAGGGTTGGGAATTAGGGTTTAAGGGGTTAGGGGTTAAGGGTTTAGAGGTTTAGGGTTTAGGGTGTTAAATGGGTTAGGGGTTTAGAGGTATATGGGCTTAGGGGATTTAGAAGTTAAGGATTTTAGGGGTTAGGGATTAATGAGGTTATGGTTTAGGGGGTTAAATGGGTTAGGGGTTTAGGGTTTTAGGGGGATAAATGGGTTGGGGGTTTAGGGGTTTATGGGGATAAATGGGTTAGGGGTTGGGAATTAGGGTTTAAGGGGTTAAGGGTTAGAGGTTTAGGGTTTAGGGGGTTAAATGGGTTAGGGGTTTAGAGGTTTCCCTCTCATATCCACATTTTTTTAATTTCATGATTAATTAGGAATTTTTAATGTGTCACTACTCAGTTAATTAGGATTAAGTTATGATGCAACTGAAGGATCAACTAAAGATCTATTTGCCTCCATCCTCGCCCCAAAACCCGTCCTTGCACATCTCCCCTAGCCAAGGTAACCCTTCCTTATATTCAAGGTGTTACTGATCACTTTTCCAGAATTCTATCTAAAATGAACATCAAAACCTTATTTAAACCCCATTGACTCCTAAATAAGGAAGCTTGTAATCTCAAGATCTGTGGCCTTAGGCTCTGGGGAAATTACCTCCCTCTTACCCACCAGCAATTTGTTGACAACATTATGCTCTTTTGTCATGTCTCGGTGAAGGAAGCAAAAAACATTAAAGATATACTCCATGTGTTTATGGAAGCCTGTGGCACCCTTATTAATAATGAAAAATTATGCATCTTCTTCTATAATAAGGCTAGAAATATAAAAACCTTTATGGCGAGAGTGTTGGGGTTTGGTATCAGATATCTTCCCACTAAATAATTGGGCATGCCCCTTGCTGAAAGCTCTCTGAAAATTGCTTGCTGGAGTCATATTATCCACAAAATTCAAAGCAAGCTCAACAATTGGACTTTTAGAGGCCTCAATATGGCTCCCCACACCATCCTTCTTAAATTTGTCCTACAATCCATCCCCATTTACCAGTTGTCTGGAATGGCCATGCCCAAAATAATCTACAGCAAAATGAAGCAAATATTCAAGAAATTCCTTTGGGGAGGGGTCCAACAGTTGAAAAAATGGTCCTTAGTAGCATGGTCGAACCTCATCAAACCTAAGATGGAAGGGGGAGTAGGCCTTAGAGACCCATTTATTCTCAACCAGGTATTAGGGGTGAAATTATGGTGGATATGGGCACAGGGAGGAACGGGACTATGGAAGCATATATGGACGAGGAAATATGGCATGCCCAATCGTACAAAGGATATTTTAAGATACCAGGACCCCCCTAAAGGATCGACCCTCTGGAATCTAGCAGCCCAAAACAGAGATCTTATTTTGTAACATTTATTTTGGGAAATAATGAATGGAAAAACAACACTCTTTTAGAATGAATCCTAGCAACAGAGGGGCTAATTATTCCCTAGACAGGAGTTGAGTGAATGGTTCACTTATGCTATGAACACCAATTATAAAACGGTAAACCAATACTGGAGGGAAGAGACCATTAACGTTGGATGGAGAAGATGGAAAGCATGACAGATTGGCCAAATGTGATGAATTCAGATCAATGGATACATTTCAAGGAGCTAGAATTAAGAAGTATCACCTTCGAGGAAGGGTCAGACATATTGATATGGGGCTATGCTACGAAAGGATTATTTATAGTCAAGGAAGCTTACATGATAAAAGCAAGATGGGGATAGGAGAATCAACATCAAAACTGGAGGAAAATTTGGGGAGGGAAGTCGTGGTCAAAGGTGACCTACGAGTGAAATCCCGAAGTTGGGAAACACTTTTTGGCGGATGGCTAGAATTTGGGTGAAATTTTTAATTTCTTGTCCGAGAAAATAGTCAACTCAATTTCTCGACCGAGAGTTTTTAAAACTCTAGTCCGAGATATTTTTAATGTTTCGCCCAAGAGTTTGATTAGGCTTGACCGAAGTTAAAATACTCTTGGATGAGAGTTAAGTATTTTTTCGTTCGAGAGTTTTATTGACATAAACTCTCGGGTAAACTCTCTTCCTAGAGTTTATAAAACTCTCGTCCTAGAGTTTATAAAACTCTCGTCCTAGAGATGTTGTTAGATGGACAACAACATGGTGGGATTGGACAAGGATATGGGCCAATTAAGGAATCCACAGAGGTGGTAGTGAAACCCTAGCCACAAATCTCTTACATTACTATACCTCATGGTGGTTAAACCCCAGCTAATTTAGTAATTGGCATGGATCCCAAGGCTTTTGGAGATGCCAGATAAGCAATAGAAGATGGCTGAGCATATAAATACTAACAAGAAATCTTCAAGGCTTTTTGGAGATGCCATACAAGTAATAGAATATGGCCAAACCCTGACCCCATTTTCCTACCCAGAGTAGGTTTTTGGAGATGCCAGACAAGCAATAGAATATGGACAAACCCTGACCCCATTGTCCTGCCCCAATAACATATGTTGAAGCGGTTAAACCCTGACCCCGTTGTCCTGCCCCAACAACATATGTTGAAGCGAAAGCTGAATTGACTAAACGAAAACATTGCAATCAACGACACAACACTTAATCAAACTAATACATACTAGATTCCTAGGCTCAAAACCCTCGCCCTTCAATTTCGAATTCCCTTTCTCGTCCTTAAGCTTGGCAGCCATGACCCATATTTTCCCTTCAGAAGCTGAGACGTCGCGCTCTTCACCGAAAATCCGTGTACCAATTCCACAATCCCAAGTTTTGTCAAAACCTCAGAGCCTTTGGAAGCCCTCACCTCGATACCCGCACAGCTAAAACCAAAACTTGAACTTCGATTTGAAGTGGAGCTCTGTCGCACCAGTCAGGCCCTCAAAAACGTGCGGGATGCAATGCGATTGGGCATTGCGGATATAAAAACGATGGCTCCCGCGCCTTTTTTGGGCCTGTTGGTCGACCGAGACTTTATGAGGCGCAGAAAACATGCCTCTGATGTGAGAGCTGGGATTTGGGTTGTTGTAGAAGATGGAGACTTCAAAGAATACATAAGGTGATGAATCCGAAAGCATCAAGGCCAGGGATAGGGATTCTGAGTTAGGATATAACCACACCTTCACCTGTGATGGGTGGGTTTCAGCTAGGATCAGCTTGCTCGCCTGCATGACATCCCTGCAATCTATTCCCCTGCTCTTGCAAGTTCTCTATTCCCTTTCTCTTGCAAGTTCGAGGACCATTGGTTCGACGGCTTCTTAATTACTGATCTTCCCGACTACTAAAATATGTCTTCGCGCGATTTTTTTGGATATTTTTCCTCTTCTTTCATTGAAATACAAAGCGTGGGTGTTCCAGTGGGACGTCACACGGGAGTCAATCGCAGTGCGACGGTTGTATGGCATTTGATCTCAAGCGCTTATCACGACTCACGACCGGAGAGTTTAGAACACAAACAGAATAAGTGCACAACAGATTTTAAGCGACTTGCAAGCTTGTAGAACAAAAACATAATTTGATAAGGAGCTAAAAAGGGTACCCAATTTAAATGGATTAGCTCGTGATTCCATTAGCAAACCCGTGCTCGGACAATTCGTTACGAGTGTATTTTGGAAATTGACGAATGAAATTAGTGAATGGTATCATGTATTATATATTTTAATTAAAATTTATTTTGTATTTGAGTATTTTGGAAATGTGTAGAAAGATGGTTGGAAAGTATATGATAGCAAACCTGTGATCGGACAATTTGTTACAACTGTATTTTGGAAATTGATGAATGAAATTAGTGAATGGTATCATGTATTGTATATTTTAATTAATATTTATTTTGTATTTGAGTATTTTGGAAATGTGTAGAAAGATGGTTGGAAAGTATATGATATTATGGTCTTCCTAAGGGTCCTCTACACAAAACTACATCTTCCATCTAGCATGAAAAGAGTAACCACTTTCTCAGATGCGAACATACTCATCCATCCCAAAACAAGCCAAGTTGAAAGAATATGTTAAAACAATCTTCAATTGCCAAAATTCAAGTTGTAGGTACCCATAAAATGAGAGGAAATAGAGTTTATTTTTATGCTAGCACCAAATCCCAAGGATCATGAAAACATAAACATAAACCGCCAACAAAATACCAAGTACGCATAATATTGACAACAACAATGGGAATCCTCCACTTCCAGAGCATGTGCAGCGAGACCAAACGAAGATCCACTCTAGATACTCTCTCCACCATCAACAAGACCATAAATATTCATACAATCTCATGCAGGTGACAATAAAACATAATTTCCACGCTTAAGGAAATAATAATAAGAGTTGTACATGGTCAACTGGAGGATTAATAAGGTCCCTAGAGGCAGAGTCACTAGCCAGAAAACCTTCAACGCGAGCCAATTAGGAGTCCACCCTATCGAAACAGTACCATAGGTTGTGAAGCATTATTTTGACATCTTCAAGGGAAAAGAATAGATTATAGGTCTCAACTTTTTTATCTGAAGTACTAGCGAAACAAAGTAGCCAGAAGTTGGTGTAAGGCCAGCGAATTGTGATAGAAAAGTTGTTTCTTCTGAGGTTTTCCAAGGTCTTGTTTCCATTTCAAATCCTCTCCCATCACCTCAAAATCTGAGTGATAAGGGAGACCCTCAAGCTCTTTACTTTCCAACAATAAAATCTCTTTTCGAACTTCCAAAGGAATGACATCGAAGAAGGTGGCCATTAAGTCAAGAACAAGCCAGAAGAGAAATAGAGATTGATACTGGTTAGAAGTGATTCCATTGAATGATAACTACGAACCCCTATCCATTGAATCAATGTGTATAATATAGTGGTGGCTAGGGGGTAATTTCATCTATATATCTCTACAAATGTTTTACGACATCATTCTTGTTGTGGATAAAAGTATTCAGCATCGATTCTTCAAGGAGGGTTGGGTTGTCGAAAGAAAACGAAATATTAGAGACCCCGAGGATGTATAATACCCTAATATAAAACATTCTTTTAAGATCAATGCTTCAAAGCATGAGACTTTAACTAAGGATTGAAGGGGATTTTAACAGCCAATAGAAAATTTTAAAACATAATAGGTAGAGGATAGAATCTTGTAGGGTTAAGGGTCAAGTTTTAAGAGGATATGTGATTAGGGTTTATGGGTTTCAAGGATTTCATGTTAGGGGTTAGGGGTTAAGGGGTTAGTGGCTTGGGGTTTAAGGGATCAAGGGGTTAATTTTTTATGAGTTACGAGTGTAGGGGTTAAGGGATTGTGGCTTTGGGGTTACAGGGATACATAATTTAGTGTTTATGGGTTAAGTTCTTATGGATTGTGATAATGGGTCCCCTAATCCCCTTATCACAAATATTGGAGGTTCCCCTATAAATTTCTCTCATTGCCTTACTTATAGGTCCCCTAGCCCTTGTGGCATAAGGCCCTAAGGCTCCTTCTCATTCTCTAATGTTAGTATTATAGATCTCAATATACCATGCACTAACCTCTCACTTCTACCCATCCATGATACCCTTATGTCCCCTTGCCACGTTCAATACACCAAAAGATCCCCCTCCCCCAAAATTCACAAGAATTGAACATTTGGAGGCGATCATTTAAAAAAAGCTTCTAAAAGTTTTATTCTAATGACTTTTTTCGGGGGGGGCAGGGGTTGTCCATCAATGCCTCCAAAAGTTACATTTTCATGACCTTTCAGGGTGATTCAGGGATTCTACGTTGAGAACAACAAATACCATGAACAGACAAAGAATCCAATGAGTTGAAGAGCTAAAAAACATACCACCCATAATGAGCATTTTCATCCAAAGATTATTCCATGTTGGGCCATAACAAAACCTTTCGATAGAAATTGCATGTAGCCTACTACTACAAAGGAAATTCAAACCACAACTTTTTGTTCCACTTTAATTTTACCCAAAATTACCTCATATTTAAAGGTATCACCATATCTTATACCAAACAAAATTCAAAAAATAGATATCCTTTAGAGAAATAGGATCATAAAAAAAAAATGAACCATGCATATTAATGAACCGTATTTTATATATTAATGTTAGGATGAACCTATTTTGTTATTCGAAAGAGAGAAAATTTCATAGATATTGATCAATCCTTATGCATTACCTGCATTCTAACGAGTTAACAGAAATGGCACTAGGAGAGTGATGATATTGTGTTTTTGGTAAAGATCTTTTATCTCTTCCTCCAACACCAAGATTTTTCTTGTATGTTGCTAAAAAAATGGAAATCCCCAATGGATATCATTGCCTTCACAACTACTCCATTATACTGGTGTCTTGGGCATAAAATCAAACTCTTTTAGGCTTTATCTATTGATCTATAGTGATAGGTGAGAGCTATGCATAAATCACTAAAGGTGTATGAATAGGTTATTAGTCTATTGCATATAGAATTGGACTCGTTTATTTGTAACTTAGTGAAATGGAAAAGATGTGGAAATGGAAATGTAACTTAGAGCATTCGCTTTTTTACTTGTGTCTCGAGGCCTTGCTCGCTTCTTATCCCATTTCCCTTTATTCGTTTCATTACCTTTCCAGTCTGGTTAGTCTCATATCTACGCTTTGATTTCTCATAACAATGCTTTAGCTTCCGGATGGCCTCCTCCAATGATCTAGGCTCATCAAACTCAATCCCGCCTTTGAATGTTATCGACAACCCATTGATGAATCGTTGAATCTTGGCCTTCTCCTCCTTGAGGTAAGGCACATATCTCAACAACTCCAGAAATTTGCTAGTTTACTCCTCATTGATAATAGAGTCCATATTTAGCTCATAAAACTATTTTTCCTTGTCATCATAGTACATCTTCAATAGATACTGCTTCTTGAATAGTCTCTCGAATTCACTCCAAGTCAACTCCTCATAAATATCTCTAATGTTCTTTACATCTTCACACCAAATATCTGCTTTACCTTTAAGACTGAATGTAGATATCCTTGCCTTCATGTTCTCTAAGTAATCGTGCAATCTGAAGAATTTATTCATTCCAATCAACCATGATTTTGTATCATGTGATTTATTCATTTCCCCATCGAATGTAGGTGGCTTTTCTTTCTTGAACTCATCCGGAAAATATCCCCCATCACTCCTCCTTTAAGGATTATAACAATGATGACCATGATACCTTTCAGAACCAGAACGAGAATAGTACCTATGTCCATCACCCCTCCTTTCTGGAGTATCCAAGAACCTGACATCCCTGATCGTGTCATCTCTATCTGACCTGTTCCCACTATGGGGTCTACTTCCACATGCCCCATTAGTCATATCTTCCTATCCATAGTTGATCCGAAGTGGTCCCTATCTCTGCAATTTTGACAAACTCTGAAGAATTATTGCATTGACTTCTGCTTATTTCTCCTACGCCTGCATGATTTTGTCATTATCTGCTTTGCAAATCCTTATTTCCTCCTTCAAACTCCTCAATGTGTCTGCTAAGTCAGAAGTGTTCCCAACACCACACTACTCATCTGATTCATAGGGAGAATCTTAGTAGTCTACCATCTTGTTAGTCATCTTTGATCTCTTCTTCCTACAAGATATATTATGTTAGTTAAACCAAATCATAAGCAAACTAGTGTACCTTAGTATAGCTCGAAGAGGATATCTCATTTTCAAGACCGACCATATTAGCGCAATACACACACACACATAATCATATCAACATATAAACATATTTTCAACCATTATCCATTTATCAATGCATGATTATGTTGACCACATACCATGAATTCATGCACAATGACCATCATCTAGTCAAAGTATGCATAACAACATATAAACACTGATACACATAATCGATGCACGACCGACATAAACACAACAAATACATTCAACAACGACACCATCAACTTTCACATGACAACACCAATACAATCATGACCAATACCATGCATAAACAACAAGCACATAGATCACAAGTACAAGGACCTATATGCAACCAACATGTAGATACAAAAACACATTCATCTAAGTGGAACGGAAACTAGAAATCACCCAAGGAGAAGGGAACCATGCTACGATACTACTCTATAACACCCTCCTCCCACATCTACCCAAGTTACTGGCCAACCGGGGCAAACATGTGATAAAAAGTTACTATGATATGATTCAACTCCCTATATATCAATTAAGGAAGTGGAACCAACGTAACACAACCAACCTAACCTTCTACACTTGCAACAAAACCCCCAGGAGACATCCAACCCATCTAGGTGATCGGAGCCATCCAACCCATCCAAGTGACTAACCCTTGAGACAAAATGAAATTTTTCTGCATCAAAGCCTTAATCTCTCCCTTGACATGGGCATGCATGCGACTTAGAACCTCCAGTCGCTCCCACAACAAGGAATGCCTGCGACTAGGGACATTTCCAGGTAGTTCTGTGCCAACGACTCTGAATTAGTAGAAAGTTTTTTTACAATAAAAAAAATTAAATACTAAAATTTTATCTAAAAATTAATTAAATTATTGTTATTTATCTCTTTGATATATTTGTTCAATAGTGAACAGAAGACCGAGATGTGACTATAAGACATGCAAGAATCAAAATTTTGATTTTTCATTTTGAAAGAAAAAAAATGAAGGTTTAAAATGCATATATGGAAAACAATTGAGAAAATTTTTATTTATTTATTTATTTTTATTTATCTATTTATTTATTTATTTATTTATTTATCGTTATATTGTATTTAATTCCTTTCAAATTTATATCAAAGTTTTAGTTGAAGTAATTTAAAAATGTTAACATATTTAAAAAATAAACAATTTTAGTTCATGGAATGTAACTCATTTGAAAATCACCTTGTTATGAAGTATTATGTAAAAACACGAGATTCAAACTTAAATCCCTTTGAGTGGCCAACCAAAAAATAATATTTTTTTAATCTATTTATTTATCATATTTTTAGAATGTGGTTAAATGGAAAAGGAAAAATCTAATATAAAAGAAATAAAATTGACATGATTACATTTCATGTGGTTTATATATATATATATATATATATATATATATATATATTCAAAAATAAAAAAATATAATTATCCACTATTTACTCATAGAATTTCAGTGCAAACTTCCACAATACTAATGGTTTTGTCGTAATTGCTAACTGTCTTAAATGGGTTTTGCCTTAATTGCCATTGTCTTAAATATAAAGTTTTATATTAAAATATTTTTGTCTCAAAGTGCTTTTGTCTTAAATATAAAGTTTTGTATTAAAATATTTTTGTCTCAAACTCATTTTGTCTTAAATATAAAGTTTTGTCTTAAACTATTCTTGTCTCAAACTGTTTTTGTCTAAATTATAAAATTTTGTCTTAAAACATTTTTGTCTTAGATTGTTTTTGTTTTAAAATATTTTTGTCTCAAATTGCTTTTGTCTTAAATATAAAGTTTGGTCTCATACTACTTTTGTCTTAAATTTTATATTTAAGACAATTCAATTGATATTAAATTTTAATATAAAATAACTAAAATAAAAAGTGACTTTTTAAAACAAAAAATTTCTTATCTTAAACAAATGTCTTAAAATGCCCTTTGTGTAGTAGTGATACACTCACTTATCATCTCTCACCCAAATTAAAAATCACCACCATAACAATGCTAATCATACTCTTATAGGGCCTATGTGCCCAAAAATACATCCACACTCTCTAGCTACCTCCAATATTAGTTCACCAAGTCCTCTTGTACACTCCCATGTCCAACTTTAGTTACTCAATAACAGCTACTCCAAGTATATGAGACTAAACCATTCGTAGAAACCGACACATTAATCACGTCAATGAGCCGACTTATTTGTCACGCCAATTGAAATATTTAACCGCTCTATATCCTATCCGATCAGGATGTTCGAAAATATTATAAATATTTGTTTCGTTCCTCAGATCTGTCCCATCCCCTTGCTTTTCATTTCAGGACACGTTCAATCTAGTCGCTCGATAAGCCATTCAGTACCCGTTCAATCTAGTCGCTCGATAATCCATTCAGTACCCGTTCAAATCTAATCCATTGTTGAGAGAGAAGAAGATTGCCGCATTAATCTAATCCATTGTTGAGAGAGAAGAAGATTGCCGCATTTATTTTCAAGTGATCAGAATGGGTCTCGATAGATTGTCTGCACTGCCCAACAGTGTCATTTCTCTCATACTGAATAAGCTCCCCATTAAAGATGCGATCAAATGTTCTGTTCTCTCTAAGGATTGGCGATTCCTTCACACAGAAATCCCCGACCTCATTCTCACCCCCTCTCATCTCATATCAACGCCACATCTGCATTCCACGGTGGACGCCCACTTATGGTCAATTATCGAAAATAGAATATTCAACATACTGAGGTTGCATTCATTGGATCTCGACACATTTGCTCTCTCCATCGGCATTGCTGATCAGTGGGCTCCCGTTTCCTTTCGGCGGTTTACACACGAAAACTTATCGGAATGGCTGCGGTGCGTTGCCACGAAGAATGTGAAACGTCTCTTTCTCAAATATTCCTTCGACATGGAAACCCCGCCACCTTCCCTTTTCTCATGCACTCGTCTCACTCTACTCACAATAAACACTTGTATTCTCACCACTTTTCCAACCGATTTTGCCGGATTCAAGCATCTCACAGAGTGCACCTTGAGCTATACCCAAATGACAGATGACTCCTTAGCCCGATTTCTCTCACATTGCCCTCTTCTTCATAAATTTAACTTAAGGCATTGTGATGGCTTACAGATGCCAGTCATCTCCGCTCTCAATCTCACAGAATTAGTTCTACAGCTTAATAGGCCACAGCAATTGATAGTCAACTGCCCTAAACTCAGAACTCTGAAGACAAACATGTCTATTCAAGACTTGAGGGTGAATGGAATGGAATTTTATGAGATTTCCTCAACGATCGAAAGTCTCCAAATGGAAACTGGAAACAATTTGATGGAGTTGTCGTTGCATTCAAGCGCCTATGGTGAATACAATTTTTCCGTAAACAGATTTCTTGAAATATTGGGAACGTTGAGATCATTGAAAGTGCTTACCATTAATGTTGGGAATGCATATCGTGGAGAAAATGCAGGGATTGGTGTTCCTTTCTTCAACCTGCTCTCGAGGCTTCCTAACCTTGAGCGTTTACACCTACGCGGACGGGTAATTTTGGTAAGAGAATAACTCCTATTATGTTTGTTATGGTTTTTTCATCATTATTACTAAAAGCCCATTTAATATTTCTCTAGTGTACTGACTTTTGCTTTGTTACGCAGGCAGAGGCAGAGGCAGAGGGAGATCCAGTGCTCCAATGTTTAACATACCGACTTGTTAATCTTAAAATGGTTGAGATAAATGTTCCCAAATATGTTGGGAATGAACTTGGTTTGTTGGGGTGCCTTCTTCAAATAGCTCCTGCGCTTAAAGAAGTAACGTTCAGAGGAGAACGTGAGAACAGCAAGTCGTTTTTCGACAGTTGGGAATCTTTGAAGAAAAGTTGTGAACAAGGAATGATGGCTGAGAAAATATATGAAATTAGCTTTTATTTTTAAGGTTACATTCCAAGTTATTGTTATTGGTTTTTGTCACGGTCAAATTGTATTTACCTGAATATTAATTTTGTGGAAGGCTGAAACCGTATATCGCGGATTTACTTGAATGTTAATTTTGTTACTGGTTTTCGTCAAGCACAAATTGGGTTTACCTAATGGTTGTGTTCAAAGACCGTTGTGAAGCCATAGATGGCAGAATTTTTGAGATAATTATATTCTATTCTCTACAATGTGCAATCTATTATTTGGTGTGCAATTTAATTTTGCGGTTTACTTTAGATTGTCGATGGTGAAGCTATCTCAGGAACCTTGGATGATGGATTTTCCTAGTAGATCAGACCCTGAGAAAGGTTCAGTGAGGAGAGGACACAAAATTTTGTCGAGTTTACCTTCCAATCTTTGCGTTCCCATTTTTTCGAGAGGATGGTTTCCGAATGTTTTCTTTAACTTGTGCCCAAAATAGAGAGTTGGAAGGGGAATTATTATGGAAGATAGCTCCGTTGCGATCATTCCATAAATTCCATAATACAAACCCCTGATAAATATTCCAGGCTCTATTAACAATGGGGTTGTGGAATCAGTGGTTCAGACAATCTTCAATAATCTCCCAAATATCCTCTTGGTCCATGGGATCAAAGAGATTGTCAATCTGCCTCCAAACTTATTTTGCTAGGGGACACTACTTCATGAGATGTTGCATTATTTCCTTTGTTTTCATACATAGATCACATCTAGATGACCCCTCGTATCCTTGCTTTACTAATCTGTCCCATATGAGGACTTTTTTTTATGTCCCACTAGCCATAAGAAATGGGCCACTTTGGGCCATAATCTATCACCAAAAATCATTTGTCATATATTCTTTCTAGGATTGTCAAGGGTTGTATTTTTAATGAGATAGGCTTCATGAAGGGAGAAGTTTCCTATGATGGAGTATCCTCACATGAGTTTATCAAGGCACTGAGATTGGCGAATTCGTTGATGGACCAGTTGACTGGAGACATGTTCCCACTCTTCGTTGCTGATGTGTACATGCTAGTCTTGTACGTTCTTCCAACATTTCCAACCATTGTTTTCTTGTCCTTCCATCTAGTAGTCTGCTACCCACCCTAGGATTTGATCCCCATTTTTCTAGCCAATCCCCTTTTGGATTGAAAGGTGAATTTCATCTATCACCTTCGGCCAACATAACCAAGTCCTTCTATCTTCTAAGGATACAATATGTCAAATACTATAATTTCATTAGGTAATTCACCTTTGGTTGAGCTATCCAAGTCCTTCTGGATTCAAAGGTGAATGTATACTATAATTTCCCTTGTAATTATGTTGGGCCATTCACCTTTCTAGTCAAAGTCCTTTATGACCTAGCCAAGTACTTCTAGCTTTTAAAGGTGAACGTATTCATACCCCCTTGGTCAAAGTCCTTTATGACCCAACTAAAGTCTTTTATGTATTGAAGAGATGGTCAGTCCAATCCTGCAAAGACCTCATCATTCCCTTCCTATGAGGGAGACATTCAACATCATACTAAGCTCGTCTTTGAAGTATGTCCAAAATCTACTCATTTGTGGATATATATTATAGCTATTTTGTTCTTCTCTATATCATGTATCAAATGAAGTGGTGTGGCCATGTCCTTCTGGATTTTGAAGGAGGTTTTCCTGTGGTAGTCTTGGGTTCTTCCTTTGTCACGTGAGCAAGTCCTTCTGCGATTGCTACTCCTTCTATCATGTAAGTAGGCCCTTTTGATATTGTTTCTCTCTCTTATTGGGAGAACCCTCTTTTCACAAACCTTTCTTTGTTCTTCTTGATGTAGCCATGTGTTTCCATAATCATTGATTTGGAAACCTTCACAATTTACCCCACATCATCTTGCAAAACATAATGATTATATATCTACAAGATTAAGTGTTGTTCCATTAATGTCAAATTGTGTGCGGATTAAAGATGCCCAATATTTTATTTCAATGCATGGAATATTAGTGTATGTTACAACTATGGTTCCAATAACAATTTATATGGCAATATAACTCCAAATCCATTTATGATTTTTCTTCTCTACGCGTGTCCAATGTATGTGTCCAAGTTCTATTATTTCATGATTTTTTTAACATTTCTCGATTGTCCAATTCATAGTACTAGAGTTTATCATGAAGCCTTGAAATCTCGAAATATTTACTGCAATCAACATCTTCATCTCTTGATATAGTTCTGATCTTATTTGACCCCTCCCAGCTGCATGTGCCACCATCCTTGCAACTGAAAGTTGTCCATAGACATGATCAATGAAGTCTACTAGCCCTACGTTCTCTCCTTGAGATGATGAACGTATTTCAATTTATGGAAGTGATAGCCCAATCAATGAAAATTTCTCTAACATTTTTTGCCATCGATTTTTCTAAAGAGAAATATTATTTGGTTCTCGTGATTCTTTCACTATCCATATACATTTTTTATCTCAATGAAATTAGTGCATAAATCTCACATTCTATCCTTGAGTTGTAGCTCTCTAAGGTCTGAATTTGCAGTGACAAATCTTCAGTGGAGAGATATGAAAGATGGAAATACAAATCATATTGAAAAATACATTAATGGAAATAAATAATCAAAGGGGAATATACACAAATTTCTCTGGACATTAATAACAAATTAAATTTGTGAAGCCTATAATAAGATATAAGCCAATGACAAATCTTGAGTGGATATATATGGAAGATGAAATACAAATTAGATTGAAAATACATCAATGGAAATAAAGAATGAAAGAGAAATATACACAACTTTCTCCATATATTATATAAATTAAATTATTGAAGCCTCTTGGAAAATCAAATGTCTTTCAAAAATACTAGGTTAACTACTATAAATATTACTTCAAAGGTGATACATTTTATAACAACGTTCTCTCCTTCCATCCTTGGGATAAAAAAAACACACTTCAAGTTGTCCTTGGAGTACAATTGACATCACTTGGAGACCTCTGAAACACTTCCTCTGCATTACTCATAAGCTTCATTTACTCCAGTTATGGTCTCATCTTCATTCCTACCTAGATCTGTGATCCTCTTGTTGCAATATCTACCATTGGCTGACACAAACTTGATCGAAATTTCGTGTGAGGTAAAATACGTTCTTGGAGTTGAATAATCCCCCAAAGATGAATACAATTTTGATTTATTTCCATCTTCCACAGACATTTTCTCGCAGACACAACCGCATTGCAAATCAATTTCCTTCAAGACGCCAGGTTGGGTTCCTCCCTTTTTAATCCCTTGTTTTCTATTTTCACCTATGTGTTTTTAGTCGAGTGAGATAATTTTAAATCATTTTCACTCAAAACTTCCTTGGCTTTAAATTTATACACAGTGGAAGGGTGGAGTTCGACGTATTTTATGATTGATAACATAAGGAGATGCGGTAAAATATGGAGAAATGTAAGGCAGTAATTTAGGGCGTAATTTAATGGCAGTAATTTAGGGCGTAGTCTACAAAGTTGGTGAAGAAAAAGCAGAATGGGGTTGCCTTTCCATATTTTGATATATTATTTTGTTATTTATACGAAAGAGTCTTTTCATTGACATTGGGTTATATCAATCTATCAAATATGAAAGTGGAAATGTGGGAATTTATAATTCCCATAGCTTTCCTGTTATCACCAAAATTGTACTTGATTGGCTGCTTATCAAACAACTCAGTGTAACTATTTCAAACCAGCTTTTGACTGAAGCTTGGCCTCTTCAATTTGAGAGGGCTCTCTCAAGGGGGTTTTATGATATTGAATAATTATGGTATTAAATGGCTAACTCTATTGGATGTGTAACTTGTTTTTATTTTTGCAGGTTGAAAAGAATGTAGACTTGCTACCATTGGGCTTATGGAGTAAAAAATCAGTAGTTTCAATGGCAAAGTTTCTTGAAATGGAAGCTAAGGCAGATAGGGGTCTTTAACAGAAGCAATTCACACATAAAACATAGGGCAACACAATCATTTCATCACTAAAGGAAGTCATAGCATAAAGTATGAATTCTAAGTAATAGAGATGAAATCTAGTGCAAATAGTAAAAAAATAAAGATATAGATCAATAAGACATTAAAAAACCCATAAGAATCTCAAGTCTGTCAAGAAGAAAGTCACTTTGTATTACTGATACAAGTCAAATACGTAAATAAGCAATTCAGTGCAAAAAATCTCCAACCCCTTACTACTTTGATGCTTTGTCTTTAAATAGACCTTCTTTACAACAAGGATGATATGTCTGGTAGCTAGACCATCGAATTATCCTATGACACATCACATAACTGAAAGACATAACTCCTAACAAAAAAATGACAATAATACCTTAAAGAAATCATCTCCTAATAGGACTCTAACTCCTATTTATTTCATAACTCTACCTTATCTTGTGAAACAGTTACATGTAAGTTACAAAATAAACATCGCATGCTCAAAATATACATGATAGGTTCATTACCACTTTACATATTTAAGACTTTCCTAGACGTGTGGAACATAACCCTATTTTTCAGGAATGCATAACCCTTATCTTCAAAGAGTGCTTTGGTTGATGACCTGTCTCCATAGCACTTCCTTCGAGTCATAAATATTGGATTTTAATCTCTCTTGACATTTTGGAGGGGTCTAACTGTCCAAAACTACCATTAAGAAGCTCCAAAACCTTCAAAAATAGCTCACTACGAAAACGGGACAGTTTCGTAGTGAGCTTTGGTAGTGTTGAAAAAGTAGCTTCTGCAGCCAATAACTTTGCTCCTTTGTTGTTCCATGGTGTCAACCAAGTCATGACACATAACCACTATGAATCTCCCTCCTTGAAAACTAAAAAAGGTGATTTTGGAGGCTAAAAGGTTGCTATAGGTTTTTTCGTAGCATTTTCCTAGCTTTAAGCCTAGGAAACGCTATGAAACTATTTAAAAGTGAAGAAATTTCCCATTTCAAAATTGTCTCCAAAAATTGACCTACAGGTACAAAAAAATTATTTTCAGCATGCAATGAACCCTCTAAAGTATATTCAATCTCAATTTATGGCTCATGTGGTGTTTCCTCTTCATTTATGATCAGTTGAGCAATGGGCTCCTTAAATACAGTCATCTTTAAACCTTTCTATTCCAGCTCTTCATGAATCAGGTCCAGTTGTTCTTGAAGGTCTTTGACTTGGACCTTCAATGTCCTATTCTTAGATTTTAAGTGCAGATTTACCTTTTTGATGTGCTTTACCTCTTTTCCTAGTGGATGAGTCCACTTTATCAATTTTTCTGTGTTGTCCAAGGTCTTTGAGAGACTTGTGACTTGATCCTCCCAAATCTTCCTCATCTGTTCAAACTACACTCTTTCATCTCTATGTTTCTTTGCCTCGTTCCTCAAGACTAATATCTCTTCACTTGCATCTTTCATATCAAGACCCCAGTCTATATTGGAATATTTCATAGCAATATCATCTCAAGAAATGTGGGGGAGCAAGCTCTCAACCCCTGAAAATAAAAATACAGCAATCCTTAATAGGATTGGCTGAAATATATGTACAAATGGAAAATCTACAAAAATGTCAGAGTTGCTGGGCGTTGCAGTGGAGGGTTCTACAACTCCATTCCTTGTCTCATATTTCAGAAGTTTGAGCTTCTATTCCTCGGGAAGATTAGTGAGGGAGGTTTCCAAGGCAGATTTGAATATCTTGGCATCAAGCCAAGCTTCTCCTATCATCAGCAGTGCAGTACCTTCTATAGATTGTGTTATTTCAGTGCATATTTGCAGTGAGGGTTTGTACCATCATCTTGGAGGGCAATATTTTCAGTGCTAGGATCAGCCTTGCACTCGAGAGGTCCATTGAAGGAGGTTTGCTTCAGATTGTACATCTTATTCAGCCATCTCCATATTATTTCAGTTTGAGTTGCAGCTGCTGCCCAGCAACTCCAGAATTTCTGCACATTTGCCATTTGTACATGTATTGCAGCCAATCCTTCTAAGGATTGTTGTATCACTGTTGTATTAGTGTTTTCAGGGGTTGAGAGATTTCTCCCCCACTTTTCTTGAGTTGATATTGACATATCATCATATTATCATTTTGTATGTTGTAGTGTCTCCAATGAACTGCGTTATTTTAGCCTTTTGACATTCCTGCATAGTAGTGTATCTCTATTGTCATGTACATGTCTCATTGGGGCTTTCATTGCCCAGCTTGAGTGATTGATTCCTCAAAGTATTATACACTTTTGCTACTATATTATACATTGGTTGGCTATCTACTTCTTCATGTGTGCAGACTTCACAAAATAACGATGTTGCTCCATTCTATGTTCATGTATTGTTGCAGCCCCTTCATTGGGCAGTTTCTAAAGACAACTAGATGTGGGAGATCTGTTTAACCCACCTAGAGGGATTTCTTTTGAGCCACCTCTTGGATTTTGGTCTTAGAAACATTGATCTAAGGGATTGAGGTCTTGTTTTCAAATCCTGTAGCAGCCATTCCTGGAAAATGCGTTTTCCAGACATGCCTTGCTAGCAGATCCCATTTTGGGATATTACAGTGGTATCAAAGAAAATTTCTTGGCTCAGCTTGTGAGTCTCAGCCTAATAAGATCAGAAGATTGAAGAGGATGGGTTTTATCTCATCATATTTCAGATCCATGAAGAACCTCCCCAAGGAGGATAAGCATAAAGAAGAGGAAGGACCCTGCACTTGCTATTCTCATCAAGAAGGAGACAGAGAGATGAGCAGGAGAAAGACTCCATATTTGAAGAAAAGAAAGGGGATAAGCTTACAAAGCTTCTTCCTAAATATGTACATATTATTCATGAATACTTCAAGAAGATCAAGAGGGAGATTTATGGAGAATCTCCAAAAGGGTTTGAATCTAAAGCAAACTCTATATTGACATATGAGGAGTGTGAGCAAGCAGCTACACACCCTAATACACCACACAGTCACATGCCTAGGATTTCCGTAAGAGAGATGGAAAGAGAAGAAGAGGTTGTTAGGAGGGAAACCCTAAGTGATTTCTTGAAAGAGTATTAGTTTCAAACTTAGAAATTCCAAGATCATCTCAGCTTTTCAGATTTTTGCAAGATGAAGGTGAAAGGAAGAGAGCAGCAGGGTAGATTTCTTCTATCTATCTTTGAGGGTTCACCTACTGTAGAAAATTTGAATAACTGATATATTATTCACCGAGATTCTCCTGATCACACACTATTTTAGCTTCATGCACAATACAAAATCTCTTCTACCATTGATCATCACATGCGAAAATAAAATCAATTGCATGCACACATTAAACCCATAAAAAATCACACATATAAACACAATATTTAATGGGAAAGCTTAAAGCTGAAAACCCCCAACTATCTGTATATTATATATGTCATAGAGATCATGTAACAATCATTGTACAAAGCTCCTCACAAGCTCTCAGCACAACCTCGAATTGCTACACACTATCAAGCTAGATCTAGCAAAACAAATGCTCCAATCTCTGCCACCTGATAGCCAGCCTCTATTGCGTAATCAATGTAGGATGGCTCATTAAATAACTTGAAACACCTGGCTTGTACTGCGCAATCCTCATGGGCTTCTCCAATCACTGGTTGTTGAAAATATGCAACAGTATAGTCACAACCGATAGTTAACCTGCTCTTTCACCTATCTCTGCACTGGTCTCCACTGAAAATAAATTTCATGCACTAAAGTTGATCGATGTATTTTTTAGTTGATTAATGAGTTAATATTTAGTGAATTAATTATTAATTAATTCACACCACTCTCACTAGTGTATCAATCAGTTAGACTAGATACAACTAGCTCAACTGTGTCTAACTGAGTTAAACTGAACACAACTCCACCAACTACCTCAATAACTCTACCAAACTCTGTCACATGAGTTCTAACCGAAGTCTCCATGCAATAGCTCCACTTAACCCTCAAGAATAGCGTAATTCCTTCTGTCAGCTCCTGTGCCACATCTGTGCACTTAATCGAAGTGCTCCAAGAGAATAAGATAATGTTTAGAGTCTAAATATTATTAAGAGCTAATAATATTTGACATATCTATTTTTAGACTGGCAATCTAAAAATAGATTCCGCCTAATATGTCTAAAAATAGAAGTCCATCTGTTTTTTTCCAACTGACCAACCATCCACAAATATCATCCTGCAACTCATGGAACATGATCCATATGTCTAAAAATAGACATAGTCTAAAAATAGACTTTGCGCCAAAAATAGCCTACGGGCACACTTAGTGAAGGCGACTTCTTTCCACTAAGCTCATCATCTTATTGCAATCTAAACACTCCCTCTCAACAAGATAAGGATTATCTGCCACCCCTATCCTGCCTCTGTGATATTCGAATTTTCTCCTGGTGAGCGCCTTCATCAAGATATCAGCATCCTGATCCTCCGTGGGAATGTATGAAAGTAACATGATCTTCCGCTTCACACAATCTCTGATATGATGATACCAATCCGTGAAGCCATGCTGCCTCAACTCATCCTCCTGTCTGTACCATGATCCATATCCTGATGTGCCTCTGCGATATCTCAATACATGCTTTCCTGCCTTCCAGTAGAACTCGGTAGGCTTAACCATAGCTTGTGAAAGCTGGTTAACAGCATAGCATATGTCGGGTCGTGTATTGACCAGATACATAAGCGACCCCACCAACTGTCAATAAACAGTGGCATCCACTACCTCTGCTGAAGTAGTATCCTCCTTCCTCCATCCACCAAGAAGAGGAGTATCAACAGGCTTGTAGCCATGCATGTTGAACTTCTCCAGTATCTCCCGGGCATACTTACCCTGAGAAACAAACAGTCCACCACTGCGCTGCCAAATTTCCAATCCCAGGAAATAATGAAGGAGGCCCAAGCCCTTCATCTCAAACTCCTTTGCAAGATCAGCCTTGCATGAGTGTATCAACAGTTCATCACCTGTCAAAATAAAATCATCTACATAAAGTACAATGATTAGCAACTTACCCTCCACCACAATCTGGTATAGGTTAGGATCCGCCTCACTCTTGGAGAATCTAAGTCCGGTGAAATAACTGTCTATCCGTGTGTACCAAGCACGAGGTGCTTGTTTCAACCCATACAGCACTCTCTTGAGCCTGCACACATGCGACTCGCTGCTGAAGATCTCGAAACCTTCAGGCTGCTCTATGTACACCTCCTCCTCAATCACTCCGTTGAGGAACATAGTCTTCACATCCATCTGATGAATGTGCCACCCCATCTGCGCTGAGAGAGCAAGAATCGTCCGTATGGAAGAATACCTTGCGACAGGTGCAAAGGTTTCCTCATAATCGATCCCCTCAATTCGTGAGAAGCCTCGGGCAACAAATCTTGCCTTGTACTTCTCCACACTCCCGTCAGCTGCTTGCTTCACTTTGTAGATCCATCTCGAACCCACCACTAATTTCCCTTCCGGCCTTGGGACAATCTCCCATGCACTATTTCTGACAATCGAATCATACTCTTCCACCATGGCATCTACCCATGCGGGATCCTCCACAGCTTCCTCGAAAGAGGATGGCTCCGTCACGATACACTTGCTCATAAGAGCCATGTATCCAGTATACCGGTCAGGTGACTGTCTCTGTCTGCGTTGTGATGTAGTTGCTCCTACAACCCTCTCTTCATCTTGAGCCAGTCGCTCAGCTTCTGTAGTGCGCTTTCGCCCTCTGATGGTTGGCACTGCATGAGTGGTTTCTTCCACTCCATGAACCTCCTCTTGTGGCTGATCCACATCTAGAGACTCATCCTTAGGAACTAATAGCTCCTCATCTGCATGCAAGTGTGGCTCCCTCTCAAGCGAACACTTCATGGCTTTCTCCTCATGAAATTTGATATCCCGTCGCACAATAGTCTTGCGACTGTCTGGAAAATACACACGATAGTTGTGGGGTGTATCATTGTACCCCACAAATATCCCAACCTTTGCAGTCGACTCCAGCTTCTTCCTGGCATCCTTCGTCACATGAATGTAAACAGGTGAACCAAAAATCCTCAAATGGGAAATATCAGGCCTCTTACCAGAAAACGCCTCCTCGGGTGTACTCATGCCAAGTATCCTGTGAGGACAATGGTTCTGCACATATACTGCAGTATTGCATGCCTCAGCCCACAAGTGTATGGGAAGGCCCTAATCATGCAACATCACCCGTGCAGCACCCACGATCATTCTGTTCTTTCGCTCAGCAACCCCATTCTGCTGTGGGTTATGAGGTGCTATGAGCTCTCTTCGAATTCCTTCTGCCTTGCAAAAGTCCTTGAATTCGCCAGAGATGAATTCACCACCATTGTCGCTCCTAAGAGCCTTCACCTGCTTCCCCGATTCTTTCTCAACCAGTGCCTTGAACTCACAGAACTTTGAGTATGTCTCTCTCTTCTTCTGCATGAAGAAGATCCAGCACTTACGAGAAAAATCATCAACAAATATCACATAATACCTGTGCTTTGCTGTCGAAGCTACTGAGAAAGGTCCACACATGTCTATGTGAATTCTCTCAAGGATCGTCGTGGCGCGACTATCCTTCTCGTGAAAGGTGGCTTTCACAAATTTTCCCAAGGTACATGTCCCTTGCACTGATCTAACTGCGCAAGAGTACCCTTAGAAAGCCCAGTAGAAATCTGTTGCAGTATCTTCAAAGCTCCATGGTGAAGGTGGCCCAATCTCCGGTGCCACAACTCGCCATCATCCCGGCTCACCACTCCTTCTGCCTTGCCTACCATTGCTGCGCAGCCATCTACCTACAATTGATAAAGGTTCTTAAATTGAACCCCTATCCTTCGGGTCTCACCAGTTGCCTTACTGCGCAGGAAAGCCTTTCCCTCGCTAAAGACAACATCATATCCCTTATCTTCTAACATCGCCACAGAGATAAGATTCTTCTTCAATCCTGGAACATGCATCACTTCCTTCAATACAAAGGGTTTACCAGACTCCCTCTCAAAGGAAATGGTACCGATACTGGTCGCACTGTATCTACCATCATCGCCCATATCGATGTGCACTCCAAGATCTTTCTAATCCAGATCAGTAAACAAATCTCTATCTCCTGCCATGTGAAAAGATGCACCACTGTCAAGAAACCACACTGAACCCATCACACTTGAGACCAAGCATGCGATCAGCAAAAAATCCAACTCAAACTGTGAGGCTAAGGCCTCTCCAGCTGTAGATCCAGAAGCCTGCTTATTTTTCTTCTTCTGTGGACAACTAGTGGCGAAATGTCCGTGTTGGTGACAGTGAAAGCACTTCACCTTGGAAATGTCCTGCTTCTTGCCTTTTGCACCAGATTGAGAAGCGTGCTTCTTGCTCTTCCCCTTATTTTATTTGGTAGCCAAAGCACAATTCTCTTCATCAGAGTTCTTTGATGAAGATCCGTCCCTGGTACTTCGCCTTATCTCCTCTTGCACAAGATCCGACCAAAGTTGCTCCCATCCTTGCAATTTCTCCCAACCATTGACAGAGTCCTGATAGGAGTGACAACTCTTTGGAAGCCCAAGGAGAGCCAAGCTCACCAAGTCCTCATCATCAACAGTCACCCCCACACTTCCCAGCTCATCCCTGCATTGGATGAACTTCGTGAGGTACTTGGGCATACTGTCGCCTTTCTCCATTTTTATGTTTCTGAGTTTATCCTTGAGCGCCAACTTCCTCTGGTCGCTCTTGCTTTGGAATAAATCTGTCAAAGATTTCCACATCAAGAATGGAGAAGCCTTACCATGAAGGCTGGACACTATGTGATCCTTCACACCTTCCAATAGAATCCTTCGACACTTTGGTGTCTTCTTTTGCCATGCGTCAAGTACGGCAACATCGCTAGAAGTAGGTTTTGGAACTTTTGCATCTATGAACTCCTTCAACCCATTATCATCCAGCACCGCCTCCATCCTGTCCTTCCATGCAATATAATTCGAGTTTCCCTCAAAGGAATACTCCAATCACAATCCGTTGAAATACATCTCAACTTCGACACCAAGAAAACACCGCTGCAAATTCGACCCATCAAAGACAAAACTCAACAGCTTCAATGTTTTGCAATTGCTCCAATGATCAATATCACTTTGATACCATGTAGAAATTTGAATAACTGATATATTATTCACCAAGATTCTCCTGATCACACACTATTTTAGCTTCATGCGTAATACAGAATCTCTTCTACCATTGATCACCACATGCGGAAATAAAATCAATTTCATGCACACATTAAAACCACAAACAATCACACATATGAACACAGTATTTCATGGGAAAGCTTAAAGCTGAAAACCCCAACTATCTGTATATTATATGTCATGGAGATCATGTAACAATCATAGTACAAAGCTCCTCACAAGCTCTCAACACAACCTCGAATTGCTACACACTATCAAGCTAGATCTAGCAAAACACATGCTCCAATCTTTTGCCACTTGATAGCCAGCCTCTATTGCGTAATCAATGTTGTAGGATGGCTCATTAAATAACATAAACCACCTGGCTTGTACTGCGCAATCCTCATGGGCTCCTCCAATCACTGGTTGTTGCAAATATGCAACAGTATAGTCACAACTGATAGTTAACCTGCTCTTTCACCTATTTCTGCACTGGTCTCCACTGAAATTGTCCATGCACTGAAGTTAACTGATGTATTCTTTAGTTTATTAATGAGTTTATAATTAGTGAATTAATTAATAATTAATTCACACCACTCTCCACTAGTGTATTAATCAGTTAGAATAAATACAACTAGTTCAACTATGTTTAGATTAGTTAAACTGAACACAACTCCATTAACTCCTCAATCAACTCCACCAAACTCTGTCACATGAGTTCTAACTGAAGTATCCATGCAATAGCTCCACTTAACCCTTAGGAATAGCGTAATTCCTTCTGTCAGCTCCTGTGCCACATCTGTGCACTTAACCGAAGTGCTCCAAGAGAATAAGATAATGTTTATAGTCCAAATATTATTAAGAGCTAATAATATTCGACATATCTATTTTTAGACTGGCAATCTAAAAATAGATTCCGCCCAATATGTCTAAAAATAGAAGTCCATCTATTTTTTCCTACTTGACCAACCATCCACAAATAGCATCCTGCAACTCATAGAACATGATCCATATGTCTAAAAATAGACATAGTCTAAAAATAGACTTTGCGCCAAAAATAGCCCGCGGGCCCACTTAGTGAAGGCGACTCCTTTCCACTAAGCTCATCATCTTGTTGCAATCTCAACACCTACATGTTCATCCAAAGCTTGGGTGGAGGAGTTAGATACCTTCTTGCAGCAGCATCACATTCTTGAAGATGAAGCCATCAAAGTTGCAGCGCTGCATTTGAGAGGTAAGGCTTATGCCTGGTGGATCTTTGAATCCTTTTCTTCAAGAAATGTAAACACTACATCTTATGCAAGTTTCACTAAGACATTAGTGAAAATATTTGGTAGAAGGATTCATGACATACCCATGGTGGAGCAAAACAAGGGAACTCAAACAAAACCCTTGCATGAAAACACAATTCCACTTCAGAAAACCATGGAGGAGGCTGACAACTTGCACCATACCCTGCCGGAAGGAAGGCTTTAATCTCACACTTGTGAGCAGAGAAGCATGGAGATCTCTTCTTCAAAGAGGGATCCAATCATTAGGAAGTTTCCCATTCATGTTGCAGAGATTGAGGGCAACAACGTTGTTTCATCTAGAGATTATCTAGTGCCTGATGCCGAGAAAGGAGGAGCTCTTGCTCTCGGTAGAGGGATTCTTGCATCTTTGCAAGGAAGTCCCCAGGATATCATATGTGGAGATCAAGGCACAACTCATGTTCTACATGTGCCATTAATGATGAGGTGTGGAACCATAGAGACACAAGGAGAAGGTAGGGAGGAGACCCAGCATGATGAGATGAGGAGTATACATCCCTATCCATTTCTAGAGGTTGCTACACCTAGAAGGGAGACTGAATTGCACAGTGAGAGCATGGGTAGATTTTTCCATTCATATATGCAATCATCTCTTGATGATGATGTCTCATTGCATGGAGACATTTTTCCAGAGAGACCATTGGATCAGCAGAGGAGGATGGATGCTTCGCATGTTGGGGCACCACTAATTGATTTCAGGAGGGTGGAGACCTTGGGAGAGTTGGGTACAGTGCTGAGAGTCTAGGGTAGACTCAAGGAGGAGAGAGGAATTCTCTCAAATTCACTTTTACCCACTCACATTTCAGATTCTGCATTGTGGCAGAAGAAACAGGGGAAGGATAACAATCTTCCAACTTGCATCTTTGACATGGGAGGTGTCAAAGGAGAGGGAAGCCATATGACAGGTGTTATTCATGAGAGATCATCAGCGCTATCACTATGGAGGATAGATCCATATTGGAATTCCCAGCTATTGGTGGAGTATTCCAAGGATCTTTTCACTTGCATGATATTGGATGGCCAGTTGCATGATGAGGAGTATTCAGTCAGAGATGGGGTCATCTTCTATCATGGTAGGATCTTCTTATCTGGAGCTTCCAAGCTCAAGGAGAAGTTGCTACAAGCAGCTCATGAGGATTTCCTTTTCAGTCCCACTTGTTCTATGAGAGCATACCACACCATCATGGAGGGGTTTTTAGGAGGAGATATATCAGCATACGAGGAGATGCATAGATCATATGGAGATGGAGGAGTTAGCACAACCACCTCTTTTCTCTTTGAGAATGAGAGGAGACTCATTTATGAGTCAATCCCTTTGCATGAGAAAAATATATGGTAGGGGTATTCATTGTTGTTTACATGATTATTTGTATGATGTATATATGCATCCCTTAACCATACATGTGCAGGATGATGCTCCAAGGAGGAGCATTATTTTTTCTGACCTCATGGTTTAGTTGAGACCACATGCATGATTGATGGCCATTCCTTAGGAGGACTTGGGGAAGGTTTGTACTATGGAGGACATGCTCACTTCACACTATCCATTATTCACTTCCTCCATACTTATGAGGAGATTGGAGCAGCGGGAAAGTGGTTGAGAACCCACTCATTTTATCAGTCTCTATTGCATTTGAGGGTCAAGCTGCATTGGTTACATTTGAGGGACCATTGTCCTTCTCATTTATTACATATGGCAGCAAGCATGATTCTCATTTTTTATCCTTATGGCTCTATTGTTTCTATCTTTATGAGGAACATGCTTGGGAGAAAGACACATTGGGTGAATGTGTTCTTTGAGGGAGAATCCTCCCACACTTTTTGCACTACATGTTATGAGGGGAGCATGGGAGATGGTATGGCCACTAGAGCAACATATTTGTTTCCTTATGCAATGAGCCATTTGATGGATATGATGCCATATGATGATGATTTCCAACTCATCATATATGGGGATAGTTGGGCCAGCATGATTTGCAGCGTTGGAGGGGAGATCTTTGGAGATCTAGTCCTCATCCTGCCACTTGAGGGAAACCTTATTGCAGCCCAGGATCAGTAGACACTCTACACTTATCTTAAGTGGAGAAAAGGACAGCGTGGGGTAGACTATTTTGTCTACCATGTGCATATTTTCATCCGACCTACTTTTCCGGAGCCAAAGGTGGAGGATAGTTTTCAGGAGTTGCCTAGTTGGGAGGTGACTCATTTTTCATGGCTAATAGCTTGGGGATGGAGGATCCATATGGGAAAGATAGTTCCCATTATATTTCAGATCCATTTCCTCAAGGGGACCTCTAGACATCACTTTGTTATCCTCTTGAGTATTTCACCTTTACATGATGATGGCTTAATAGCTGACTTGCATGCTGAGGAGGAGCAATGTGGAGGCTTGATTGATGAGATAGAATCACTTTACTTGGAGGATATCATCATACATGGATGCTATAGGGAGAGGAGGAGAAATAACTCAGTCTATCCTTACACTTGCTTGAGGACAAGCAATCTTTGAGAGGGGAGGACTGTAATACTCCAAAATTTGCATGCATCAAAATGGAATATTAATTTTTCCTTATATCATCTAGGAGGTGAATAAAATGGGAAAAGAGACCCATAAGTAGGAATAAATCCCTCATAGTGTGAAAGGGATCTATGGAGCAGCTTAATTTTGCACCTTCCAGTGTGAAAAGGGGCAAATGCATGAGGACAAGGTCAAGTTTGACCAAGTCAACAACGCTACCTAAGAGGGTGTGGTTTGCTTGGGAAGACAACGCAATTTGAGAGGGAGAAAGATTCTTTGTGGAAGAAACCCTAATGTGTGGGGTCTAGGGAAAAGAGATATTCACTTGCATAAAATGAGGAAGAGGCAGCCATAGTGAGATATCTTTGAGTATTGGATTATTGGTCTTGTAGACTATTTGCAGTCTCCGGCTGTTCAGCTGAGTTGCAGTGTTGTTTAGCATGAGGGATTCCTGTTTAGGATTTCCTCTCCTTTTTGAGAGGCCTCTTGAATGATTTCACTCCATTTCTCCACATATTGGCTCAAGGCCAAAGCCACTCCTTTCATTCACTGCGTTATTTCTACTGAAGTATAACATAGTGTTGCTGGGTGTTGTAGTGGAGGGTTCCACAACTCCATTCCTTGTCTCATCTTTTAGAGGTTTGAGCTTCTATTCCTCAGAAAGATTAGTGAGGGAGGTTTCTAGGGTAGATTTTCATATCTTAGCATTAGGCCAAGCTTCTCTTATCATCAGCAGCGCAGTCCCTTGTCTAGACTGCATTATTTCAATTCATATTTGCAATGAGGGTTTGTACCATCATCTTGGAGGGAAATATTTTCAGTGCTAGGATCAGCCTTGCACTCGGGAGGTCCATTGGAGGAGGTTTTCTTTAGATTGTACATCTTATTCAGCCATCTCCATATTATTTCAGTTTGAGTTGCAGCTGCTTCCCAACAACTCTGGCATTTCTGCAAATTTTCCATTTGTACATGTATTGCAGCCAATCCTTCTAAGGATTGTTGTATCACTGTTGTATTAGTGTTTTTAGGGGTTGAGAGCTTGCTCCCCCACTTTTCTTGAGCTGATATTGACATATCATCATATTATCATTTTGCATGTTGTAGTGTCTCCAATGAACTGCGTTATTTTAGCCTTATGACATTCCTACATAGCATTGTATCTCTATTGTCATGTATATGTCTCATTGGGGCTTTCATTGCCTAGCTTGAGTGATTGATTCCTCAAAGCATTGTACAATTTTGATGCTATATTATACATTGGTTGGATATCTAATTCTTCATGTGTGCATACTTCACAAAATAACGTTGTTGCTTCATTTTATGTTCATGTATTGTTGCAGCCCCTTCATCGGGCATTTTCTGAAGAAAACTAGGTGTGGGAGATCTGTTTAACCCACCTAGAGGGATTTCTTTTGAGACACCTCTTGGATTTTGGTCTTAGATACATTGATCTAAGGGACCCAGGTCCTGGTTTCAAATCCTGTAGCATCCATTCCTGAAAAATGTGTTTTCTAGACATGCCTTGCTAGCATATCCCATTTTGGGATATTACACTTCAACTTCTGTCTTTTCAATTATTTTATCTTTGCCCTTATTTTTTTATGACTAATTCTTATTTTGTAGGTGAGGAGAGTTTTATGATGCTTGGTGGTGGCTGAACAATTTCACTAACCTTCTGAGTTTCTTTTTTGCTTTCTAAGACTTTTCTAGCATGTCTTGTCATTGGTTTTCTATCTTGAAATATGAACCTTGCATCATCACCTGCAAATTATAACTTCTTAAATATTTTTCCTTTCTTAAGCTTCCTTCCTCCCTCATCTATGTCGTCAGCTTGGACTATGGTAGTTTCTTCAATATCAATGGCATGCAAGATGTCCTCTAAGTTACCCTTAGCCACTGCTTGGCTCCTTGTAACCCTCTTGCTGCCATGTTTTCTCATTGTTGAATTTTTTTTTGCAGGTGTAGCTTTGGGTGTATCAACCTTGTGCAAAGGCTCTATCTCCATGCTCACTAGTTATAACTGCTCTATCACTGATGGTGATGGAATATCTCTAGATTTGGGTACTCTTTTAGGAGTGACAGCATCTACTTCAAAACCACTAATGAACAAAAAATATGACTAGTCTCTACTTAATCTCTTTAACTCCTCTAACACTAAAAACTTGATCAAACCATGATGAAAGAGAGAGGTTTCATTTCCTTCTATTTTAACCTGAACCTTATCTGACATATTAGATAAGCTTATGTATAAGTAAAAAGGCAAGTCAAGGGACCTCTTACCCACAAAATGTAGCAAAAGCCTAAGGTGATAAGAATAGACCATGTGAAACCTCTCTTCACATGTGAAGTACTTCTGAATGATCAACAACAGCTTTGAGTAGTTTTCCTTCAAGTAGCTCCTTGGAATAACATTTGTGAGATCAATTTCACTATGCGCTGTCTTGATAAATTATTTGCAGTCCTGCATGGTGAATTTGATTCCTTTAAATTATTTCTCTCCTCCCCTAGGGATTCTTGTTGTTGCTATAATGGTTTCTAGTGTTATTGTTAAATTTAACATTCCCACCTTCGAATCTGATCCAGTAAAACTCTTGGCAAACTCCTTTGAAACCTACAAATGACACCCTTGTAGCCTTTGGTAGAATTGCAAACAACCTGTTCTTCTAAACACTTCCAATGTAGTTGGGTCTTCATTTAACAAATTAATGTCCGTGGGCTCATATCTAAGGCAATGACCACCTTTCTTGGTCTTCTTCCTTACATCCATGGTGATTTTATACCTTCTCAACCTCACTTGATTAGTGACACCTGCAACTTTTGAAAATTCCAGCAACCAGCTTGGCTTGGTGAAACAGCTCTCCAGAACTCAATAGCATGCAAAGATGAATCGGAGAATGAAAAAGTACTCAATTGGGTAATGTTTGAAAGTTTCGATCACAACTCATGCCTTAATCATGACTCATGCTTGCTAAAAACAGTAATGATGACCTCATACAAGACCTTTGTACCTTGATTTAACCCTAACTGACTCAAATGACATCCACCCTAACTCTTCTATTCACAGACTGACACCTTGCATGGGATTTGACAAGACAGACAGAAAACCCGTTTTTTGTAGCGTGGCTAGTTTATTTTCTGACAGTTTTGCTATGAAACTATTAGGCAGTTTCGTAGCGAAAAATGCCATTTTATAGTGTAAAACGCTACGAAAAGAAAAAAAATGGCTAAAGTGTCCTTTATGAAATCAAAAGCTTGGGAAATGAAATATTTCAGCAATTTATGACTGATGGGACATGATATGACTTGGATGGAAGTGGGTTTGAACCTTAGGATAGGTAAAAGATGAAAAAAAAAAAATTTTTACAACAACTTGTGACAAATGAAATCTATGACCATGCCAAATAATGTTTCAATTTTTCTGAGTTATAACACTTCCTATTGCATTTTTCCTCCCAATTTGTTAAGCTAGACAAAACATAATTTGAGGATTAAAATTCTAAATTATATTAGAGAATTGAAATATCAAGCATCATAAAGGCTAGTTTTCTGGATGACTCTAGATGCAAAAAAAATGTAGAAATATAATTGCTAGAAAAATCCTTTATATCTATAGGAGGTCATGCATAGCTTGGGCTTAAAGAAACCTAGTATTTATTTCTCTCTTCATAGTGATTTCGAGTATGAGTATCCCAAGAGGCGTCGGTTGAAATTGGTAGAGCCCTATGTGATTTTCCTTCAATGTGTCATGTGTATTTGACCAATGCACTTCTTGTTTTTCAATTATCACACACACCCAATCCAAATTTGCAACGATTCGATATGTGTTTGAGTATCTCGGTATTTTCTTCTACTCATTTTTTTATATATTTGTTGTGGATTCTCTCTAGGATAGATCTTCAATGACTACTCTTATAATAAGTCTTTAATACCATGGTTAATTTTCTACAATAAATACAAGATAAACCAATTTTATGATATGATAATTATTTCTAATGATCTTCAATTAATTATTTTTATGCTAGGGATATCGTAAGCACATGGAAAATATCAATAGTAATGCAGCGAAAATATTAGAAACAAATAAGATCATAAAAAGACAACCATGCACAATAGAGACAACAAATTTTCCATGGGAAACCCTAACTTGGGATAAAACCCAACAACTTATCTTCCAAGATAAACTCTCCCTCAACAAGGTTTACAATAAAATGTCTAGAAATTTGTGCCAAAAATCAAGACAAATTTTTTTCCACTTCATCCTTATTTATTCTCCCACGAGTGTCTTCTATATAAGATATATGATGACTGAGCGGTTGAAATGAAGTGTCATGTCATGCGTATATATACAAGTCGAATGCGTGAATTTAACCCAAGGGGTACAATCTTTCATGGCGGGGCTTACTTATTAGTTATGAGTCTACAGGAAACTCCAAAATAAAATATATTTTATTTTAATTTCCATAAATTTTCTAGGTCGACTTAGGAGACAACTTGTAATGTGGGAATACCTCCCCATGTTACACAAAAATCGACATAAAATACACATACAAAAGAATGAGAACTAACTATGGAGTTACCTTTTCACATCATGGCCTAAATGATTTCTATACAATCTCCCATATTATGCTTACAAAATATATATGTCAAATGTTTTTCACGACTATGGAAAAAGATAAAATTCCAAATAATGGTACCCATTTTCCTCTTGGGATCTCAAGAATTAACATAGCTCCATAGCCATATAAGGGTAGGGCTTTGACTCCCTCAACCCTTAATTGCGATAAGGTTTTGGATCTCCTAGAATATTATTAAAAGTCCATATATGGCTATCCCTACATGTGTGAGTAATGGTGGGATAATGTGGCAGCCACTCATATCATGGTGGTCAACAAAGTAGGTTAACTTGGAAAAGTCAAAGCTTTTGCATAATAGTTATGATTGAGGTGATTTTTGTACCATTGAAAATGTTAGGTCGACTTTCAAGAGGCATAAATTTAATGTATGAGTTGTGATTAAAGTTATTTTCACATTGTTGTAAAGTTCTTAGTGTGTATATCAACATCGAGGGTGTGTGTGCAAGTTATGGGCACTATATCCCCAAAAACATCAATTGGTGCCTCCAAATGGCTCTAAAAAGTTCTAGGCCCCAATTTCCCAAACTAAAACCTACCACTAAAATGGGCCCTACATGCGAATTCCTCCAATTTCTCCACCCAAAAGTACCAAGATATATTAAAATTCACATGATGATCCAATTTGGATCATATCTCTCCATTTAGGGAAGGTTTTGGTCTCCAAAAGGTTTATATAATATGGTGATGACATTTTTCCTTTGCCTTCTCCTTGGAGTACCATTTTTCTTTCCATATAAGTTGTCATTTCAACCTTGTCTGTGAAAGGCTATGCTACTCCAATCTTATAATTTTATACTTCTCCTACATTTTTTTTTCCAACTCTGCTTAAGCATATAGTTCTAAGTCCTCTATGGTAAGTAATACTTACTCCTACTTATCCAAATTGGAAGTCTCTTAGAGTTTCAAACTCTCAACATTCACTATAGAGTAAATGTGCATGTATGGGGGTGGATTAAGTCTGTAGGAATTATCTCCCACCTTCTCCAATACATCAGAAGGACCATACCACAATGCCTTGATATTCTTACCAGGACAATGTAGCCTTTCATTATTCAATTGGAACCAAAATTTGACACCCACTTTAAATGAGATCTCAGTTTTTTGTTGATCATGTATGGCCTAGTACTTTTCCTATGAATTATTTACTATCCAGTGTACTCACAAATGGATCTACCTAATCTTTTCAAAGAAATTCTCTACTCTCAATGCTTCTTCCCTAATGTTTTCTCTCACTTCTCCCTATTTTCCGTATACAATATCTGAGTGTGAAGACAAAAAATACCCAAAACAATTTTCAAAAGGGGACCTACCAATAGAATTGTTGACTTCTCTATTATAAAAGTGTTAAATATAGATTGGATTTACATCCCAATTCTTTAGATGCTTCTGATTGCAACCCCTAAAAAATTTCCCCAAATTGGTGTCCATCTTCTCCCAAAGTGTGGTCCAAGAGGCACTAAGGAATTCGATATCCATGTCTAAGATAATTCTCCTTGGTGTCCCATAGTGGACCTATACCCATTTAAAGAACATGTTTGATGTTTCCTATCTTTTGATGATCCTTTTTATAAGGCATGAGGATGCACATCTTGATGAACCTATCAACTACCACAAATAAATAGTCACACACCTTTGTTGTTAAACCACCGAGAAAATCCATGTAAATTATTTCCCAAAGTCGCTTAGAGGTATAGGTAAGGGATGGTATATACCTTGCTTCCTATTACTAGGTTTGTTGGTACAACAAATTATACATCCTCTAATATATTGTGCTACATATTCTTACATTTTTGGCCAATGCATATACCTTTGCAAGTTAACAGTTGTCTTCCCAACATTGAAATGTCCCACAACCTTGGAGGTGTGAATGCCTCTATTAAGATACAATATTCCATCTTTAAGAACACAAAGATTATGTATCTTGTAGAGTAACCTATTATGGAGATGATAGTTAGCTTTACCTTCACCTTATTTTATATCATTTTGGCCATGTAAGTACTAAAACACTTCTTTGGAGTTCTCATCTTTTGTGTACGCATATTTTAATGCATCATGGGTAAAAATATCCATGTGCATAAGAGATACAAAAACTGTAATATATGACGTGTGTGGCCTTGAAAACATGTCTACCAACATATTAATGCCTCCCATTTTGTAGTTGATGTCTGGATGAAATATTGTTGTAAAAACCCATCCACTTGTAATGTCTAGTTTCTTGAAGCTTACTCTAGGCCTAAAATTACCACAATGGTTGGTGATATTTGTGGATAATGGTGTCCTTTGCCATCAGATAGTGCTTCCACTTCTTAATGGCTTGCACTGGGGCATACAGTTCCTTACCATAGGTAGGGTAATTCAAGAGTCACCCACGGAACATTTCAAAATGATAACATATCATCTTACCTCCTTTGCATAAAGATTGCTCCCCTCATATGTCCACTTGCATCTGTATCCACTTTGAAAGGCTTCTACAAGTTTGGAAATGTGAGAATTTTTGCTTAAATTATATTTTGTTTTAACTTGTAAAAAGCCTTCTACGAATTCTTTTCCCATTGGAAATTGTAATCACTCATTGTTATGACATGGAGTGGTTTAGCTACTACTAAAAATGAGGCTATGAATTTTCGTATATATTTTTTTTCCCTAACAAGTCTCCTAACTTACATGACAATAATTGGAGCTTGTCATTTCATGATAGACTCCATATTTGTAGCATCCATCTTCAATTCCCCTCCATGGTCACATAAAAAAATACACAAATTATTACTGAGAAAATGCATATTCCTTGATGTTAGCCAAGAATTGGTGATTGTATAGAGTTTATAACACCTATATGAGATGCGATATGTGCTCCTCCTTATTACAACTATAGAACATTATATTAGAAAAATATACTATAAAAAATGAATCTAAATATGGGCATAATACATCTTTGTAACACCCCACCCCACATTTACCCACTTTCACAAGCTCTCGAAGGTAAACATGAGTTTAGAGTTACTATAAATGACCCTACATCCAAGTTCCAGTTATGGAAGTGAGTTCTATCATACTAAATCTTAATGCAACCTCCTAGGGACACTAGATCACTAAGATTTCAGACATCATCCACTAATGATCTTACCCTGAGTTGGAACTTTATTTTTCACCCACTTTATAGCCAATTCACATGCATTGAAAGACGTGAATGCAACTAGAAGGATATAACTGCACACAAAATCATTCCTCTATGTGATTGCAGCCGAAATTTCCCAGTCTATGCCTGTGGCTACAAATTCACTGCCACAATTTCAAGGTTGGCCTACAAGCCACTGCCCAGAACAACACAAAAATTTTTAAAATCAAGTATGAGATAATCACAAGTATACATAATCTATACTTAGTCTTAGATCCTACCAAACATTCCAAACACATGGAAAACATAATAACTACAAGTCATGAATGCACATATGTTCATTGTCTAACTAATTTTATCATAGAATCATAAAGATGGCTCACTTCCATCTCAAGCTTGTTGCGACAACACTTGTTAACCAATGCATTCATTTAACTATTCAATAACTTATCAAATCATGAATAGGGTCCATAACTAGAGCACATCATTTAACAATGCCTAAAACCAACATTTGACCATAATGAAGCCATGAAAAACCAGTCATAAAATCAACACAATAACCAATACATGTGCTCATTGATCTCAATAATAAATAACACATAATAAAATATGCATAAATCCAACCAAGTTAGGGACTTCCACGTACCACCCGACCATATATTAGGCTGAACCAAATCTCTCTTTCGACCAATCACCCCTATGCCACATTCCAAGCATCAATGTGGGATCACATGGGATAAACCTAAACAAAACCAACCATGAATTCTAGAGGCAAAACTACTTCAACCATAATGATTTCACCTAAACTAGCCCAAAAATCACTAACACCAAAAAAACTTGGATTCCTATGACTTTCTTCATCATACACAGAGGAATTTTCTTGTCTTCGCCCATCCATAAATTACTCGAAGAGAAATACCATCTCCACCTTCGACCCTTAGGAATTTTCTTGAGACCACCTCACCAGGATCTAAAATCTACTAGCCATCCAAAACTTAAACCAAAACAAGGAACACATTACATCATTTCTATCCTGGAAATGGAAAGGCAAGGATGAAACCATGGTCAATCTAGGAAATCCCATGCCAGTGACAAAAATTAACAAAATAACCAAATGCATTTACAATGCATTCAAATCTCAACAAAAAAATCACACATGCAACCTATTACCTGCAATTTCCTCCTATTGCAGATTTTTTTCCAACCTTCTCCTTGTGCTCCCTTGCTTTCCTTTGCTTGTCCTTTTCTTACTCACTTTCTTATGTCCAAGTGCTCTCTATCTCTCTCTTCTTGGAGTTATATTTCTTCCTTAGAAAAGCTAAAGTTATCAAAAGGAAAAATGATCAGAAGGTGTCAAATGTTTCTCAAATTCCTATTTATTGTTGATGCCTGGTGTCTCTTACTTTCCTTCTCCTCTTTTTTTCATTTTCCTTTATTTTCTTTTTAATTTCTCTTGTGTTCATATTCTTCTCTCTTCATCTTCCTTTTCTCCTATTTTCCTTTATTTATTGTATTAAATTTTCATTTATTGTCCCTTCTCATTTTTCCAATGCCAATTCCAATTTCCATAACCAATAATAAACTACAAGTGATGCCAAATATAATGTCCCGCCCCCCCCATTCATCTTGGAATACATGTCCCAATATGTTGGTTTAATTTATTTGCATGGAAAATCAACCGAGTGTTGTTACAAACCCCTCCTCCTTGGGGGGAACATTGTCCTCGGTGTTATATGACACTCATGACCAAACAAACATACTTCTTATTGGATATTTTTAAACACTACTCAATGTAGTATTTACAATGAAAATTGCTGAAAACATGACAAACATACTACTTATTAGAGCTTTATAACACAATTTTATGGATTTTATTTTTTTCCGAGGAATAAACTCAAGGAGAACCCGGGCGCACTTCCCCAGAATATCTGGATGGTACGCGCGATAAACCGTCAGCGCTATTTTACGGCGCCTGACCCCGAGGGACTCAAATTCAGAATCGAACCCTTGACCTCCCGATTACGAGAGGACCCACATCCATGCCTAATTTCGTTTGGGTTATCCCTTGGGGCTATAGTATTTATAACGACACACATACATACATATATATATATATATATATATATATATATATATATATATATATATATATATTCGTAATCGAACCCAGACTCTGACAGAGACCCACATCCTGCCTGCATCAGCTGAGCTATCACAATTTGGCGTAGTATTTATAACGACACACATACATACACACACACACACACACACACACACACACACACACACACACACACACACACACACACACATATATATATATATATATCATTTACTTTTACTAGCAAATAAAGAAGGATATAATGTCTACATTTGATCAGCCATCTCCCATGTATCTTCATCTTACCCTGAGTTGGAAATTTATTTTTCACCCACTTTATATCCTAGCCGCATGCATGCAAAGCAATGCATGCATCAAAAAGGCTTCAACTACACACATTGGCCTTCCTCCATGCGGTTGCAGCCAAAATTTCTTAGTTCTATGCATGCGACCACAAATCCAATGCCCCAATTTTAGGTCTAGCCTACAAGCCATTACCCATAACAACCCAAAAATTTCCAAAATAATGTTTGAGAAAATCATAAGTCTACACAATCTGTACTTAGTCTCAGATATTTCCAAAGATGTCAAACACATGGTAAACATAGTAGTTATAGAGCATGAATGCATATATGTTCATTGTCTCATTAATTTCATCATATAATCATCAAGAAGGCTCACTTCCCTCTCAAGCTATATAGAACAACACTTGTTAGCCGATGCATTAGTATATCCATTAAATAACTTATCGAATCATGAATAAGGTCATAACGATTTGAATAAGGTCATAACTAGAGCACATCATTTAGTGATGCCTAAAACCAACATTTAACCATAATGAAGCCATGAAAACTAGTCATAAAATCAACACAAGAACCAATACATTTTCTCATTGATCTCAATAAGAAATAATACATAATAATGTATGAATAGAGCCAACCAAGTCAGGGACTTCCACGTACCACCCAACCATAGATTAGGCTACACCAAATATCTCTTTCATCCAATCACCCTTATGCAATATTCCAAGCATGAATGTCGGATCACATGGGATAAACCCAAACCAACCAAGGATTCTAGATGCCAAACAACCTCAACCCTCAACCATAATGATTTCACCTAAACTTATCCAGAAATCACTAACACTAAACAAACTTGGATGCCTCTGAATTTCTTCACCATACATAGAGGAATTTTCTTGTTTCCACCCATCCGTCAATTATTCCAGGATAAATCCCATCTCCACCTTCGAACCTTGGGAATATTCCTAAGACCATCTCATTAGGATCTGAAATATACCATCCATCCAAAGATTAAACCAAAACAAGGAACCCACTACATCACGACTATCTAGGAAATGACAAGGCAAGGTTGAATCCACTGTCAATCTAGGAAAATTCCATGCCAATGGAAACAAAGTAACCAAATAACCAAATGCATGTACCATGAATTCAAATATCAACAATGAAATCACATATGCAGCTTATTAGTTGCAATGTCATCCTGGTGTAGTTGTTTTTCCACCCTTCTCCTTATGCTCTCTTGCTTTCCTTTGCTTACTTACTTGTTTATTTCCAAGTTCTCTCTCTCTCTCTCTCTCTCTCTCTCTCTCTCATTATAGTTCGATTTCTTCCTTAACAAATCTAAAGTTTTCAAAAGCTGAAACTAATCAAAAGTTGTGAACTTTTTCTCAGATTCCTTTTTATGATTGATGTATGGTGACTCTTCCTTTCCTTTTCCTCTTTTTTTCCTTTTCCTTTATTTTCTATTTAATTTCCCTTGTGTGAATATTCTTGTCTCTTCATCTTCCTTTTCTCTTATTTTTATTTATTTATTATATTAAATTACCACTTATTACCCCTTTTCCTTTTTCCAATTCCAATGCCAATTTCCATAGCCAATTAAAAAGTGAAAGTGATGCCCACTATAATGTTTTTCCCTCCATTAAGCTTGAAATATGTGTCACATACCCTTGATTTAATTTATTTAAAAATAAACTAAGCCTTGGGTTATTATAAACACCTCCGTCTTGGAGGGAACACAACTATCAATGTTCGATGACACTTATGACCAAAAAAACATACTACTTATTGAATCTTTTTAAACACATATCAATGTAGTAATGACAATGGCAACTACTGAAAACATGACAAACATACTACTTATTGGAGATTTATAACACAACTCGACATGGTATTTACAATCACACACACACACACATATATACCAAAAACTCATTTTCTTTGACCAAAAAATAAAGAAGGGTATAATGCCCACATCTGATCAACCATCTCCCATGTAGCTTCATAGGTCCCAAAGTGCTTCCATTGCACTTAAAATTTCTTTATTTCTTAGTTATATAACATGAGTTGTTTCTGCTGCAATATGCATTGTTCTTTGGCTAGAATTCTCCCTCTAGTTCCACCTGCAATACACACTAAGAAATCACATGATAAACATGATTTCATACATATATCTTAAGGAATGAAACATGGAAAACATCATGGACTTACAGTGATGGAGGCAGTGAAATTTTGTATGCCATTGGTCCAATTCTCTAAAGGATCTCAAAAGGCCTAAAATTCTCAGGTGCCAACAAGGCACATGACCCAATCCTCAAGGAGATCCTCTTGGGATTGATGCACAAGTACACATGATCCCCAGCCTAAAAATCCTTAAATTCTCAATGTTGATCCACATAACTATTCTTCTTGTCATTTTTCACCTTTAAATTCTTTTTAATAACTTGCATCTCTTACTCCATCTCAACCAACATATATGGTCCAATCAACACCCTGTTCACTGGATCACTCTAGTTTATAGGAGTATTACAACTCTTCTCATAATGAGCCTCAAATGGACTCATCTTGAAGGATTACTAATACCCATTATTATAAGAAAACTCCATTAGTGGAAGATACTCCTCACACTTCCTATGTCGATGCATGACATATATCCTGAACATATCCTCAAGGATCCTGTTAACCCTCTCTGTCTTCACATATGTCTGCAGATAATAAGTTGTGTTGAAGGATAAATCTATCCCCAAGCCTGCAAACAATTCCTTCCAAAACTTGGAAGTGAACTTGGCATCTGTATTTGATATAATATTCATGGGAATTCCATGCAAACTCATTATCTCCCTGACGAAGACCTAAGCTATATCACTCACTGAATTAATAGACTTCACTGCAATTAAGTGAGTTACCTTGCTCAACCTATCAACCACAACCATTATGGAATTATGTTATCTCAATGTCATCGAAAATACTGTAATTATGACCAACAAAATGACCTCCCATTTCCATTATAGAATTAGAATAGGTTTCAATAGACCCGTTGGATATTTACATTCAACTTTCACCTGTTGACAGTCCAAGAAGCTTGTAAAAACCTCAACCACCTCTTTCTTCATATTCAACCAATAGAAGAACTTATTAATAGTTTTCAAGGTCTTCTAGTATCCGAGGTTTCCTGAATATAGCTTGATGTGAAACTCTCTCAAAATAATATTCTTAGACTCGTTGTTATCTGGCACATAAATCCTTCTCCGGAATCTAAGACATTTTCTATGAGGTGATACTCCTCATCTTAATCATTTTCACTTAGCTACTTCAATATCTTCCTCAACTACTAGTACTTCTCATCGTTGTGCCCTGCATGTAAGATCCACTCTTGAAAATATGTCCCATAATAGCTCATGGATGAAATATTATTTACCTATACTCTCCTACTGAGAGCATTCAAAACCTTTTTCTCCATGACTTTTATGCATATGATATAAAAATAAAACTCCCTGAGAGTATCCAACCATCTAGCTTGCCTTACAGTTATATTAGGTTGGTGAAACAAGTACCACAATCCACTGTGATCACTCATCAAGAAAAATATTTTGGTAAGGATATAATGTTTCCATATCTTCAATGCATGAATGATAGCTACCAATCAAGATCATGAGTCACATATTTCTACTCATGCTCATTCAACTTCCTTGATTCATATAAAACCACTTGTCTTTCATGCATCATGACTCAACCAAGTCCTTCCTTACATGAATTTTTACAAACCAAAAACTCCTTATCAAGATCTACAATCTTCAAGAATGGAGATTTTGTAATCAAATTCTTCATCTGATCAACGTTAGCTAGACACTCCTCAGTCCATTCAAACTTATTTCCATTTCTAGAAAAACATGTGATAGGAAAACCAGTCTTGGAGAAGTTATATATGAACCTCATCCACATTCCTTGGACTTGGCCACTCCATGATAGCCTTAATATTTTTTGGATCCACTATTATATGTTCATTGGAAACAATATGTCCCAAGTAATGAATCTATAACTGAAATAAACTACACTTTTTGAGCTTGGAATATTACTTGAATTCTCTCTCAAAAATATCAATACCACTTCTAGGTGCTTTGGATGCTCCTCCTCATTCCTTGAATATACTAATGTAGCATCAAAAAATACTATTACAAACTTATCTAGGTATGGGTGCAACACACTATTCATCAAACACACAAAGGTGGTTAGAGAATTAGTAAGACCAAAAGGAACCACCACAAACTCATAATTTCCATACCTTGTATGAAATGCAGCCTTGTAGATGTCTTCTTCTTTGATACACACCTAATGATATCACAATATTAGATAAATCTTCGAAAACACTGCCACTCCCTTCATCTGATAAAAAAAATCATCAATTCATGGTAATGGATACTTGTTCTTAATAGTCACCTTGTTAAAATATGAGAGTTTCATCCTTCTTCCTTCCAAAAAACACTAGTGCTCCCTAGGTAGATACACTTCGCCTTATGTATCTCTTATCAATTTTCTTTAAGCTGCAAAGTTAGTTCCACCAACTCTAGAGTTCTCATCCTATACGGTGCCTTAGATGCTGTTGCTTCTCCTAGAATCAACTCAATATAAAAATCCACCTCTCTATGAGGAGGTAGTTTTAAAATCTCTGCAAGAAACACACCCTAAAATTATTTAAGACATGGTACTTCCTCGAGGCTTCATCATCCACATCTTCCATCCCTTTATCATTGGAAATATGTATTGCAAACAATAAAAATCATTTCTTATTGTTGTGCTTAGATTGAATCATTGTAACCATTCTCACTAATGTAGGATTCTTCTTTCCCCACAATACTCTCTTTTCTCAATCATCATCCATGCACTCAATGAAATTCTCATAATAGTCTACCTTGGTCACGTGGATGATCAACCAGTACATTCCCAAAGGCATGTTATATGATACCAAAGGAAGAACATTTAGATGTGATGATGTAGGAATATCATTGAGCTTAAATGCACAATATATCACCCAGTGATGAACTATACTCTTGGCCCTTGTAGCCAATGGAACCAACGAAGATTCTGCGCGCACACACTTATTCAACCAACACTGATCCACCAGGTCATGATTAATATAGATATAATTCGATCTAGGATTAATTAGAAAATAAAAAACTTGATAAAAAAGCTTACCTTCCATATCGATAACATATGATCTACCTTCCTAATATCTAATGTTTCATATATTCAGGGAATACTCTGACCTACATCCCCAACTACCTGCACCTCCTGAACATTGTAAATTTGAGGCCTACCACCTGTTATCATTGTTGTAACACCCTCCAAAAAAATTTCCTACACTCAATTTCATAGCCTTCCTTGATATTTTATATTTTCTTCACAAATATTGAAACTCATTTCATTCGTTTTCTTGAAGCATTTTGGCCCCTTTCGCAAGATAGGAAAATTTTTGTCTTTTGCATGTTAGCTATCACACATTGTTTAAAAGCATGTTATGTTGGTTTCAAGAGGTCATATTTATGTAAATGAGTTGTGCTAACCATGTAAACATTCGTCGCACTCATTTCAAAAGTTTTAAGCATTGTCGCATAAGTTTCGTCACGATCGTCGCAAAGTGTATCTTTATGGTCACACTAAGGGAAATTCATTTCTCATGTGTCATGGATGATATATGATGGTGTGTAATCAATTATTCTAAGTGTGTGATCACAGTCAAATTCTTATCATTGTTCACATCAGCGTCACTAGTCTCACACTTGTCCAATTCTGAAAAGGCTTCCCAACCAAGAAACTTAAATTCACTTGACCTTCCTGAACTGTGCATTATGCAGACTCAATCCTCTAGTTTTGACCTTGCCTCCTGGAACTACACAATGCATATTTCCTACCTCCCATGATTGTTGCACTGCGTAGTTCGAGGGCTCAAGCCCCGACCTTCGCTCCCATAATTGTGTAATCCCTCTTCTCATTATGGCCTTAACTACACATTGCACAATATATAGCCTCAAGATCATATCTTAAGCCCATGATATGTGTAATTTTTCAATATCCCAACCTCCCTTGTCTCCCAAAACTACACAATGTACTCATTCAGTTCCCATCCTCTCAGCTTGTCTCACTAACCTCCAGAATTGCGTAGTTTTCACCCTAAACATAGCATAGACTACGCATTGCGTAGTATCAAGGCTCAACCCTGACTACTTGACCTATGCAACTGCACAGTCATTGAGCCCCTTTCTCATCTTGTCATCTGGTTCCAGCTCATATAATGGTTTAACATGCACTATATTAGACTAGGGGTCGTTGAACTGATGTCATCTCATCATGAGTGAATTGCAGATGTAGGTACCGTATCATGCCATGGCGAGATGATGAAGGAGATGAAGGAGGGAAACAAGTTGAAAGACATATTTGTAGCTCAGTATGTAAGTTTATCAATCGAGAGGAACATAATTCTTATGTTGTCTCATCATTAAACTAATAAATCCTACAACCGAAACCCTAAACATCCATGGCTACATGTATTCATAATCGAAACATGTGAAATATTTATGTGTGGAAATCTACTCTAAATCCACCTGTAACAATGTCCTACTTGACATCAAGTATCACATATGTAGTAGTGAATATCACTATTGAAATTTCCCAAAAACACTTATCATGGATACCCCACCTTTCACCTTGATAGCGCTCAAAACCTTGTCTACTATTTTGGATTGACAATACCTAAAACAACAGTAGCTATTTTCAACAAAGTTGTTTTTCTAGTCCACTTATCATGGCTATGATAGTCATTAGGGGAATTTTTAGGTCTAAAATGGACCTCCTAAGAAAATTATAAAATAATAGTGGAAATAATAAACTAATATTATATTACATAATAGTTCTTATAAATTTTATTTTGGTTGTACATTTTTCTTAGGAGGCCCATTTTAGACCTCAAAATCCCCCTAATGGGCCATGCTTTGGTTTCCCCTATTCGAATCTAATCTCTACTTGGATACCACCTCTCATGGATGTGATAATGGTGAATAGCACTTCACTATCACTTAGCTTTGATACCACCGATCACATATGTGATAGTGGTGAATATAATTTCATTATCACTCAAATTTGATACCCACATATAATGCCCCTAGAAAATTGACATGGCTAAAGGTGCCTCGTGGATCTCTTGGTGTGTGGCACAAATTTTATTTCTTCCAAAGTACTTTCTCAACTTGGGCTTATTGGAACTTGGACTATCCCTACTCTTATTTTTCTTAGTTAAGTGTTTGCAAAATAACTTTATGAATTAAACAATTTCAAAAAAATTCAATACCAATAATATCCACATGTACAATTCCAATATATACACATCTGCAATAGAGAAACATAAGGTAGGTAGGTCACTCACATAATACCCAAACAATATATTTTCACAAGCCTTTCCACTAGCTTATAGTGATTCAAGTCCACAAAGTAGACTGCTCCATCGACATTGTCATTGAATTCTTCAAAGAAATCCTTCTAAAAGGTCATGTGGAAATTTTCTCCTGAAACAAGCAATGATGCATCTTTCCATGAAGCAAGTGAAGCATTAAACACGTATTCAGTTACTCCAATATTGCAATGTGCCACAATATAATGAGCACATTTAGGTTCTTTACTTTTCCCTGGATCTGGTGATTTTCCTTTCTCTTCATTCCTTTATTGTCTGATTCTACCCCAAGAACGCTTGCATGTGGAAGTATCATGTACATTTATATTTCACTAAATACAAATAATATTAGGTATTCCTCCTTGGTAATGTTTCCCATTGCCTTTGTTATCCTTCTTTCCACATCCTCTTCTACCACCTCTTCCTCTAGAAGAATAATGTGCTTGACTTTTATCTTTTTATGCAAGGCACACAACTTCTTTAGAATATTGAATAGTTGTCTTCTTCTTCCCAAAATATTTTTCTCTTTCTACAAACTTCTCCACAAGATATTCAAAGGAAATATCCTTAAGTTTTCCACTAGTTTGTAATGATTCAAGATAATTAAAATATGTGGGATATAGTTCCTTGAAGAAAGCTATGAGAGGAACATATATTTTAACTCTGGTAGCTTCTATATCATGCATAACAGCTTTGATTCCACAGGCTAGGGAAATGTGATCATAATCTTTCAATTCTAGATTGAAGAGTTTGATAATTAATTGGACTACTTCAAGCTTTGGGTGTGAGTCAAATAAGTATTTTAGCTTCTTTAAAGCACTAAAATCATTTTTAAATGGTGCAATGTGATGAATCACCTCTTCATTTATTGATGTAGCAATCAAGGCATAGGCCTTGTTGTTGTTTTTCTCCCATATGGTGAGTGCTTTTCTTGGCGTGGAATTTTTAGGAGGATTAACACCTTCTCCTTCACAAACGCCTTCCAAAAGTTCATTGAAAATGAGGGTATGTTTTATCTTTTTGTACCATTCATGGTGGTTCTCTTTATGAGAGAGAACTACTCCAACTATGGATCTATGAGTGAATGTATTTTTGAAAAAAACACTATCTTCTCACAATTCTTGTGAATGGAAATGGTTCAAAGATATTTCAATTGTGAAGGAAACCAACGCCTTACTCTCTTCCTTTGTTTTTGTAATACTTTGAAAAGCATCCTTGATACCCTTACATTTAAAATATCCATCCAATAATATGCATAGACTTATATAAGAAACTAATTTAATATCGTATGTGCAAATGCCAATACTTCAATACAATATGTACATATATCAAACAGATATTAAATTAATAATCACATATAATATATACCAATGAACCGTATAGAGGGAACAAACCAACACAATTTATATAAGCAACAACTCTATTCAACATACATACCATGACTTCAATGCACAAACTTCAACACATTTACTACTTTTACATATATATAAATAACATGAACGAATACAAATGCAATACAATGTAGAGGAATACATATAAAGGTTTTAATACATATCTTAAACAACTCTCAAAATGCACCAATGCAACACGGTCAATGTAGTAGAAAATGCAAGCTCTAAACTAACACTTCAACATTCAATACAACATTTAATTCATGCTCCAATTTTCTTGAACCAACACATCAATACACAAGAGTTTCAACGCAGGAGTAATAACAACTTAATAATGCATACTAGGATTTATAATGCATAGATTCAATGCACATGACTTCAAGACTTCAAACAACACACTTTACAGGTGTATGAGCCCAACATATATTTAATTTCAACGTGCTTCAGTGTATATATTAGAAGGATAGCTTCAACATTTGTATTCGTTTCAATACAATGCACAGACCAATTGAAACTTCGCACAAAACTCAATGCTCCATTCCAACACACACACCAAATTTTACTAGATACATAGTGTGATTGTGGTTGAGGACAGAGGATGAAAAACTTTGAGTGGGAGAATACAAATAGCAGGATTTATAAGGCTAAAACAATACTTGTGGAATTTCACTTTGATAACATATCAGGCCAAGTATTGGTAACTCCACGAATAGTTTCATATCCATGAAGAAAAATCATTAATATGTACAAGGAGAGGGACTCTTGGAATTCATATTCCACTGTCTCTTCATCTTCTTTATTCTCATACTTACAATATTTACAATATTTTCCTAAATATTAGGTGTTAACAAGCCTGAACAATACAAGTTACATAGAATGGCACTTATCAACTTAATACATCCAAGCAATTCGTGGAAAACCCATACATGGCCTCTCTTGGCCAAACTAGCAAATTTGGTCCAAACCCTAAATTTACATTAGAATACCAAAATTATGCCAAACAATAAATTTTAGTGCAACAAGAACCTCCAAAACTTGGCCTACTCAAACTCCAAATTTTGGATCACCCACAGCTCAAAGTTCGGTCCAACCAAATGAAAATTTTTAGAACACCAAAATTTGAGTTCACGAAACCCAAAATTTACTCCTTCCTAAACTCCAAATTCAATTTGTAGCTAACCTCAAATTTCAACCTGTATTTTGTGGAATGGAGAGACCTATAGTTTGATTAAACAACAAGTGGTTATGTTATCAACACAAAAAACCCAACCCACATACCTTACCCATATTTCAAAGAATAACCTAATGTATGTATATACTACATCCTTCCACCATGTTCCATCCCATTATCCCCTCGCCAGTTCTCAACCACATTCTTGTTCTCTTTTGATCCCCATTTTTTGTGCTCTCATGTGTTTGTTTTCCATCCAACCCGCCTCGCTTGGTTGCGACATGCCCATGCCAACACACTAGATGACTCATTTCAATGATACCACGCAGCATGCTCATGCTAAGTCTTTGGTTCAATTTGTTTTACATTGCTCCGATACTCCATTTGACCAACTATGCCATCGTGAAGGTATGAACCATGGATGCTAGTTAGTTGATTGCACCTCCTCATCACTCAAAGGTGGAACCCTAAATTTGGGTGTTTTACACTACAACATCTTTTCCAAGGACCTAATCGTTCATCGAGGGTCACCCATACTATGCAATAATATTTCATCACAACTCAACATGGCACCCAACTCATATCTAGTATGCCCAAGTGCTCTTGCGTGCCTAATGCAATCAAGGCTCTAAGGTTCTTACACAATCATAATCATATCATTACTAAAATAATTAACAATAATAAAAATCATAAAAAATAATAATGGAAATAATAAAATAAAAAATATTTATTTTCAAATAAATATTAAATATTAATTTAATAATATATTGGAAAAATTAATTATATTAATTATACTTAGGGGTGGTAGGAGTAGGAGAGTTATCTATTACCCTGAAGGAAAATTGAAAACTTCATTTTTGTGGAGACTTAAAGCAGCATCAAATAACCAAGTTGAGGCCTATGGTTTGTATAAAGGTCTCCTTTTGGTCTCCTTTCTCAATGTTTGCAAAATTATTTTAGTAGAACATTCCTGAATTTTAATTTTTCATGTCTAGTATGCTTCATGTCCCATGAACATTATAATTAATATCATTCTTCAATGAATTTTTGGTTAATTGCATCAACTTGAAGAATAACTAGTGTTTCATGCCTTCAGGGAAAATAACATTGAAGTAGGCCACTTAACATATTGTTATAAAAGGTTGCAATAAGGAGAGCTCTTGATTAACAAGGGAAAACTCTACAACCCAAATCCTTGATGAGGAATTTCATGCATCCACGTTCCATCTAGGAACTTGTCTCTTGGAAACATGTTTGGGATGATGTGAGTGTTTTGAAATGGTGGATTCTCCACATTATATAATTGAGAGGATATATTTCTGTATGAACTAACATAGGAACCCTCATCACCAACTTATTGGTTATTTTGAAATTAAAAGGTATAAGCTTCCTAGAAGGGGAATGTTTGAGTGCATATGCTTAAATAATATTAGTGGTAGATGGGGGGAGGGGGTGTTATGTCATCAAGTACTAGAATTTATGTTATGTTAGTGTGTGTAATCATGGTGATAAAAAGTGAGTGGAGTTGGAGTTCTTTCCCTCATGGGGTGGAGGCATGGTAGTTGGAACCTTTCATGATTGTATAGGTTGCGACAAAGAAGGGGAGCAATAGCACTTGTTTTAGGGTGGTAATTCCTTCATGGGAGATTCACCTCACAAAATAGTTTTAGGAAAAGGAAGTGCATTTCAATGATTAATGTGATTTGAAATCACAACAATAATTAAGTTAAACATGTGCAAGAATATTTGGGTGTTATGTGAAGGAATTTGGCATGCTCCAACGTCCACTTATGATATTTATGATCTATATTGGGCCATATATTTGTATTCTTAGGAATCAGAGCATTAGACAATGTCCCTAAGGATGATTAAAGAGGTTCTTAAATCCTTAGAGGGATTGAGGATACATGATTTTCATCAAGGTTCACTCATTTTCTAGACTAAGTGTTCACAAAGTCAAGTGTCCTGGTTCACAAGTTTTCTAGAGTGTGAATTTACTGGCACTGTTGTTGTGTCTCATTTCCAAGTTGAAAATTCGTTAATATAGGATGCAAGAAGGAGAGGATGAGGATTATTTAGATATCGTGCTTCTTAAAAGTCAATATAATCCACCAGTTTATTCCTTAAAACAATTTGATGGAGTTGTCGTTGCATTCAAGCCCCTATCGGGAATACAATTTCTTCGTAAACAGATTTGTTGAGTTGGTAGGAACGTTGAGATCACTGAAAGTGCTTTCCATTCATGTTGGGAATCCATATCGTGGATAAAGTGGACAAAATGGGATTGTTGTTCCTCTGTTCAACCTATTGTCGAGGCTTCCTTATAACCTTGAGCGTTTACACCTGCGCGGATGACTCATTTTGGTAAAACAATAACTCTTGTTATGTTTTCTAATTTTTCTTTCATCATCATTATTATTTAAATCTCATTTAATATTTCTGTGTGTATTCCTATGGTAAGTAGATTTCAGTAAGTTTAGTGTGTGGTGAATGTTTGAAATAAATTTTATCTTTTGACTTGTAAGTTTAGTGTGGTGTGGATGTTTGAAATAAATTTTATCTTTTGACTTGTAATGAATTGATAGGTAAGTGGTGAAATTTTTTAGATAACATTTTATTCTTTATAATTTGAAATTTATTAGATAGTGGAAATTTTGAAATTATATATATATATAATTTGTAATGTATTTTTGCTGTTCACTTAAAAGATAGTTTAGTGTGGGGATGTTTGGAATAAATTTGATTTTTATCCTTGTAATTATTAATAATAATATTTTAATTTTGGAAAATTTACATAATATATATTTTATTTTTTATTTTAATTATATTAATTTTATATAGAAATAAATTAATGGAAAGAAAATCATGTATAATTGTTTAATGTAGAGTTGATATGTAACATTTATCAAGATGTATAGATGTGTAATAAAAATAGAATTGACACTTACCTTTAATATATGTTTTCAAATTTCATATATAATTGTTTAATATAGAATTGACAAAAATTATCTATGAATGTGTAATCAATATGAAACTGGCACTTCCAAATTTACTAATAATGTTAAAAAAATAATAATAAAAAGAAAATTAATGGAAATATTTCTATGTAGATAAATATATAGAAAAAGGGAATTTCTATATAAAGGTTTGGATATATGATTTCTAATTCCTAATATAAAAGAAGTAGGCATTTAAAACTAGCAATTGCACCGAATGTTGCAAAGGAAACGCCTTAAGGCATAAATTGAAGAAGAATTGTGACATATAGAAGATCACTGAATATAAAAATTAGTAAACAAAATGCCATTCAAAGTTAGAACATAAAGACAAATCACTTACATTATGCCGAATTTACAAATTTTATAATCTTTCCAATAAAGATTTCCTCTCAATCTTTAAAGACAGTTTTCCCAGTTCCAATAGAAAATATTTGATAACAAAAAATCTTTCTCAATATTGAACTCTCTCACTTGATCAAATGCTTACTTTCTTTTACAACATGCTCTTAAGTTGATTGGTTTTTCCTTTGCTTGTCCTTGGTTAACTTCTTTTGGGTGTTTGGACTGGTTTGTGAGAGGAGGTTTATATTCAAAATTTATTTCCAAAATTACAAATTCAAAATTTAGCATTGGATGAACTAGTTGAAAGGAGAGCTACAAAATAATATATCAATGCAACCGGTCACTGACATAACAACTTAACATTATTTTATAGGAGAGAAGTGGATCTTTTGTTGAGCATTGGTTAAATAATTATTTTAGCTGACATATCAACTTTAATTCACTATTTAGAGGTACCATGGTGAACTCTTGTGGTAGCATCCACCACCTTTCCTTTATTCAAAGAGATTTGGATATGTATTCGACCAAGAAGGGGCCTATAAATAAACACAAAAGGCTTTTTATGCCTAAGAAAGAACACTTTATTCCCAAAAAGTGAAAAAAGGTTGTGAAGGGTACATTTGACGCTGAGATTATTTCCTTCCACACAGGTTTGGTGCAAATTTCTTTTTCCTCTCATAGTCATTTCTGACCATTTTTAAATATTGAACTGTCGCACTTGATCAAAATATTGCAATATTTTACATCCTACCTACACATAATTTGATTATGAATGTGTTGATTTATGCATTATTGTATATGAAGGTATAATGGACGAGAAGAATTTGTGTCATACATAAATTTCATAATTATCGTTATGTTAATCGAACAAAATATATGATACATGGAGAAAAATAAAAACAAAAAAATAATTGTACATATGAATTTTTATACCTTGTCTGCTTGAAGCAAATAAATTTCAATTTTTGCTTCATAAATTTCATAATTACTATTAAGTTAATCGAACAAAATGTACAATACACGGAAAAAAATGAAGCAAATAATTTTCAATTTTTGTTTTACATTGTTCAATCCACATTCTTTGGAAAAGTTATGAACTTGCACCATGCTACATGGAGATCCATCTTAGCTAAGACAAAGGATTAACCCCACAAACCTACTTTGAAATTTTATTATAAGTAAGTTCTAATGCTTGGCAATGGCCAACACACCTCTACCTCATAATAAGAATGTCATGGCATCCTTAATCTTCGCATGCATTAAACTACATGGGGAAATCATGCCACCTCAATAATTAATGCATTCATTGTTACAGGGTAACAGAATGACACCCCTAGACTGTTTGTCTTAGTAACCATCCGAGACAAAAATTTTATTATTATTTATTTGGGTTTTCTTTTTTTCTTTTAATTTATTGATTTATTTACAATTTTTAGCATCATGTCAGGTGTGTAAGTTAAAGTTTTTAAGAAGTGATGATTTTTAATTTAAGAAAATAGTATTAATGATCATATTTTTTTAATATTCCAGTTTAAAAGGTGTTTTTTAATTTTTTTGATTTAAAAGGTATTAGTTGTGAAAGCCATTATAGTAGTGATTGTCAAGTCTAGATGTTTCACACGGGTCTTAGTTTTTAACTTTAAAAAATTGTATTGATATGAGTGACACTTATTGCTTTGCAAGTTAATTTAAAGTTTTTGTGAACAACATAATAACATTATTAATTCCATTAACAATTAGATTTAACTTATTACACCAATTAAATTCAATTAACTTACACAATTAAAATTTAATGAAAAAAATAAAAATATTTTTTTTAAATAAAAATAAAAAATATTTTCAAATTCTAATTAATAAATATTTTTTTTTTCTAAGTCAATTTAATTCTATTAATAAAAACATAATTTACAGAGCAGTCTTTCACCTCCAAGATGGTAAAACAGGCCTAGCTTGGAGGGAAGCGAAAGTAGAAAACACATACTGTATCAAAACCAACATATTGTAGATTGCCCATATTCGGGAAACCGATCCAAAAATTTGTTGCCCATGAGTGGGAAACCAACATACTAACATTGTTCCAAAAAAGAAATAAACTAATGCTATCCCGCATACAAGCGTTGTGTCCATGGTAGCACCGAATTATATACCAAAAGCCAAAAAAAAATAGTAACGACCAGTCATCATGCTAGCTGCCATGGTGGGGAGGATCTTCTTCCACAATCAAGCAGCTATAGCCTGCTTCTGGGTTGACCTCTTCTTTTTTAGATGGTTGGGCAGAGAACTCGGAGGAGGAAGGAGAGCTGGAGCCCTCGCTCTCAGAACTTCCTGAATCGTCGTTGCTGGAGGTTGGAGAACCAAATTTGGCTGGAAGGCCAGCTTCTTTTCTGAGGATTTGAGGAGGCACCTCAGAAATGTTCGACTTCCTCCGGCGTTTACGTGAACCAGAGCCAATGTCGATGGAATCTTCCTCCTGAAATACCACTGAAATGTTTGCAGTAACGCGCAGTTTTTCCAAGCTACTGGTGAAAATGAAAAGTGCCTCGTTGCTGGGTGGAGGCAAATGAGTCTCGTTTGCAGCAGACATCAAATGAGAGCCACCTCTATTTCTGTCGCCACCTCCCCTGCTGCCGCCTCCATGTCTGCATCTCATGCGTTGTCTGCGCGACATGTTTTGCTTATAAGAGGCCTAAAGGGAGTGAGCACAGTTCAGAGACTGAGAGGAAGAGCTAGGAGCAAAAAGAGACCGGTGTGAAGGCGAGAAGGTGGGCGAGCAGATGGGCGAGCAGATGGGCGAGGAGGTGGGCGCAAATGGTTCAACAGAGGGCAGAGAGGAGTTCTGCTGATAGCAAGAAGGGCCACAGAGAGCTGAACGATTGTGAGGAGAAGGTGGATGGGTTCCTTTGTGAGGCTATGAGGTCAAACGAAGTCGAAAGAGGAGCGGAGAGCAGGAGTCGAGGAATCGAGTCAAATTGAATACCAAAGCAAGGGAGGAGGACCGATAACCAGCACGCGACATCGCCATTGCAGTCCACCAGCACGTGACATAAATGCTCATCAAGTGGAGGAGATGTTTCAAATGTTGAACCAGCTCATGGTTGTTTATGGAGGAGGTACCGCAAGGAGGTGGTGGCAAGTGGCCTAGCCACCTATCGCCGTCTTCTCCAGCCATTCCAAGAACCTTAATCAGCACCCGCATCCAGGATTTGGAGATCATGGTACACCAGAATAGTGCAATATTGTATGAGGGAAGCATCATCAGAGTTGTGGAGATGGCCAGTGAAAAGAAGGAGTTGCTAATCTGCTCCTTTGTTAGCTAATCGATCTACAACTTTGTTGGCAGTGCGACGAATATGCTTGAAGGAAATCGCATGAGGAGCTTTGAGCCAGTTTTCAAGTTGCTCCATCCTGTGTAGAAGCCTCCAAATAGAAGCCACTTTAGAGGCTGGGGTGCCGCGTTGGATTCAAGAGGCAGCTTCAATGAGAATCTTAGAGTCACCTTCAATTTCCAAGGGGAAGAAGTTTTCCTTTTCAGCGATTTGGAGACCCTGCCATAAACCTTCAAGTTTAGCTGAGTTTTTGGAGTCTCGCCCAATCGATCCATAGTAGATGTGCAAGATGTTGCCAACAGTATTCCGAAAGATACCGCTAAAGCCTGCTTTCCTGGGATTACCTTTGGAAGCGCCATAAAAATTCATCTTGAGAACGCTGTTTGTGGGGGGAGTCCATGAACTAGGGGAGTCGGGACGATGGATGGAGTTAGAGAGTGGTGGGGAGAGAGGGATGGTGGTGAAGTTCCAGCTTTCCCAAATGAAGCTTTCAGGGGGAGAGGTAGGTAGATCTGAATCTTTCCATTGCTGGAGGATAATGGTTTCTTGCAGATTGCACCTGAGATTGGACCATAATACTTCCGGAGGGGAACTTTCATCTTTGAAGATACGCTGATTTCGTTCTTTCCATACCATCCAACAGATGAAACTAGGTATTAGGGCCCAAATGGAGTTAAGCAGGTTGCTCTTGTAGGGCTCAGAGGGCCAATGACAGATAGTGTTAGTGATGTCCCCTTTGCATCTTCCAGTTCTTCTGCAACAAATAGCTATGTTCTCCCATAATTGATTGGCCAATGTACAGGTATCCAAAAGGTGAGAGATCATCTCAGCCTAAACAACACATTTGGGGCACTGATATGGTCCAATGAAACCTTTTTTGAGTAAGTTGTCCCAGGTGAGGAGCCTCTTCTTGCTTAAAGGCCAAAGGAAAGTGGAGATCTTTGGCCAAATACCCTGTTTCCAAACCTGAATCCAGCGACTATCCTTGTGAGCTGTGGAAGTGAGAAGGTGCAGTTGGTAGGCCTCTTTTGTGGTAAAGCTTCTCCGAGGAGTATATCCCCAACAAAGTTTGTCCTCCTGGGCAGAGAATTTAATTTTCCTTTGGCTTAGTTCGTGATCAATATCCTCATAGGTCTCATCTTGCCAGTTTGCTTGCCATTATGCTACTGGAATCCACTAACGGAAGCCTTGACTTGGTTGCGGATGCCAGAAGCAATTGACAAGATTGTTAATTAATAAATAATTTTACAATTAAGTTCTAAACAAATAAAACAGTCTCTTCCATATAAAACAATTTAATGATTGTTTTTTTATATACTTAATAATAATTATTATTATTTAGATTTTTTTAATCAGTATATACTAATTTTATAAAAATCAACTTGATGCATTACATGTTAAAGTGTTGGGATCAAGCCAAGAGTTTATGTCAAGTAAAAATTATCTATTTTTTGATAGGTATGAGGGTGGTTGTTTTCTATTTTTGAATAAGTGTTTTGGGGTTGTAAGAATTGATCATGGTTGATGATATAATCCATTGGAATTAAATGTTATGGTGATTGAAAGAATAAGAATTAAAATAACTATAAGATGGTTCATATAATTGTGAATTTGTTAACTTGTAGAAAGAGATTAAGGGTGAGAATTAATTATTAAGGATAAAATTTATAGGGTATTCAAGCTCAATCTACTCATGTTTTGTATATTGGAAACATCCCATAATAAAAATAGATTGTTTTTCATCTAGCATTAACTTTGAAACAACTAAATTCTAAATATCACGACTTCATAAAATATTTTAAATTTTCAATTATAATAAAAATCAATAAAATTTCAAGAAAGCGCCAAAAAAAACGATAAATACTAATCACTAATATAAAATACCAAAACCAATTTGATAAACACAGATCACTAGTATAAAATTCCATTTATAGGTAATTTCAAGATTCCATCATTACCATCCTATTTCTGTCTAGATATGAGGTTTTGATTGGTAAATAACCGACGCCTCCCCCTATGAAATTAAGGCTAAGACTTTGCATAAACAACAAAGGGTCATTCGACGAATAAGGTGCTTTGGGTGGCTTCATAATGGTGTGTGCCATCTAGCTTCCATTCACTACAACATTCCTATCATTTTCTATTCCTGGAAATCCCAATTATAATTCTTTTCACCCCAACAACAGGCATATCATACAAAGTAGGTAGGTATAGGTGTCTGTAAATGTTGGAGATTATGTGATTTGATTTTGAAAGTGTTAAGAGGTATTCAATCCAATTTGAATATTATTATGTCATAATGATCATATATACATAATCTTGATTGTGCTCATGTATAACCACGATGGGCTATTGATGAGATAATTTATGTATAGGATGGCATGGTGTTGGTGAACTTGGTGGTTGATTGAGATGTTTCAACCTTCTCATTTCATTTACATTCAACCTCAAAATTCATTCCAGTTGAGAAATCTAATCTTCTCCTGTCAAAGGAGTTATAATTAGCTGCAATTTTGAAGAAATTTCCAGAGGCTAGAGATAGTTTTTCCTAGGCTAAGCTCGTGCATCACTAGTGACAGCTCCGGGATTCCTTAATAGCAATCTTCCATCTGCCGAAATTTTGAATGTCAATGACATCTTGCAAAACAAATTATAACACAAAATGAAAAATAAATAAATAATAAAAAATCTCAGTAATAGATATTGAATGAAATCCCAGATATTGAATGAAATCCGAAATGGAAGACATACAAGGAGATGGGCTTGGAAGAGATTGGGAAGGAGGAATGGGACAATTATATATCTTCTATTAAAAGTTTGGGTTTGAGAAAGGAGGCAGGAGGAGACAAATTGACTTGGGGAGGGACGACATCAATGGAGAAGTAGATTTTTACAAAGGAAGCCTACGAAGTATTGATGAAAAGACGAATGGGGCATGAACTTGATTGATGGTTTAAACTTATGTGGAAAGTCAAGGTCATTCTAATATGGCTCATATGGAAAAATTAAAAACCTGACTTGGAAAAATTTACAGAAGAAAGGGTGGCAGTTTTTGCACTTTATGTGAGGATCATGAGGAAGATAATATCCATCTTTTCTATAGCTGCCTAAAATTGTCGATTCCTTAGTATAGATCAATGATGGATTGTATCAGCTGGTGGTTTAAGAGGGGGAAACATTTAGGAGCCATTCCAATCTTATATCATTGGTATATCTAGTGTGGAAGGAACATGAAGATTTTTGAAGGAAAGCAGTGTACTCCTCAGGACATATGTTTTGTCATCAAAGAAAGCACAGGTGTTCGTTGTATCTACAATGAAAAATACATAGCAGCATTTCTCCAATACATATTTATAAGAAACCTTGCAACAAAAGTCAGAGCCTCAAAAAACATGAAGACAGCCTGAGATTTTCCATGCTAGCAAAGGCTATTGACTAATGGGAGCTGTAAGAAAATTTTCATCAAGAAAAAGCAGAACTAATTAACATTGGTATGGAATTAAAATCGAAAAAGTAATGCATTGACAAAACTTTGAATGGAAAACTGAGTTTCGAAGAACTGATGAACAAATAGACGCTCCAAGAAAAACCTTTTTCTAGAGAAATCTGAGAGAAATAACACTGCATTATTCCATCAAGAAATCTGTCAGCCAGAAACAGTTATTTGATTACTTTTTAAAGTATTATTCACCTTAATTATTATGAGTTTTCTTTTAACTATTATCTATCTTTTTAACTATCCATTAATAATTTTAACTCCATCTAATGGTGCAAATTTGTACACAGTGACACTTGTAAGAGTTGTTCTCAAAGATTAATAATAAAATAATACTACAATTTTTTTTAAGTTAAATTAAATTAATTTGAAATGAAATAAACCATTTTGCAAAATAAAAATAATATTAAAATATGTTAAAAATATATACTGATGTTGTAAAGATCCTCCCAAATGTTTCAATGGAGCATTAGTACAGTGCGAGAGCAGCAACTCTGCACGGGTCAGCCGCAGAGCGCTATCAAGATAAAAAAATCTTTCCATGCTCATGTACGATAGACGCTCAAATAGCTGGCTGACATTACAATGGGAGACAAGGCTGAAACAACTTTCTGGCATGGGATTCGGCCATAATTTTAAAACAAAAACCAGATCATTAGAAGTCAGAAAAAAATAGTTTTTCTATCAAAAATTAATAAAGTCATTGAGGTTGCTCATTCTACAGCTCACTAAATATGATGTAAGTATGTTATTATTCTACCGTTTTGTTTGACATCATGTCGAAATATATTTGTATTTTTTTATATAAAAAATAATTAATTATCTATATAATTTGATATAATTTCATGTAAAATAATTAGAAGTAAATATACATGAATAAGATTTTTAACATGTATATATTTATATATAGAAAAAAATGTTAAAGAAAATATTTATATGTTCATATATAATAAAATATCAATAAATATTAAATATATTAATAACAAAAAATAATTTAATGTGTGCAGATAAAATGGCTTAATGCACATATTATATAATCTTTATAACATTTAAAATTACAATTTAAACAATAAAATTTTACACATTGTTTTATTCACTGTAAAATAAGTTTGCACTATAATATGTAAAGCATGTTCTTTATGCTAGTGTCAAAACAAAAAATATTAAGGAATGTTATTCATGTCGTTATGAAAATAAAATTTAAATTATCAAAAATTAATTATGTGGCTCCAAAAATAGTTAGGTTAACCCTCCTATTCAAGTTGGCCACAACCTAAGTGGCACAAATTTGGCCATCAAAAGACTATGTATATGAGGCATTTGGCCTCCTTTCCAAGCAAGTAATTTGGTTGGTTTGAGGCAAGTAATTTGACCTATTTAAGGCAACGAAGAAGCATATAAGAGGATGAATTTGAGGCCAATGAAGAGGTCTATTTGAGGTAGAAAATAATTGAATCTAAGGCTAGTGAAAAGGTCTATATAACACAACGAAGAAGCATGTCTGAGGTCAAAAAAGAGGACAAATCTAAATTGTAGGATCTCTATGTTGAAGGACTAAATATCCCCATGATAGCACTTTGTGGAGAGATTGAATCTCTAATGTAGGGACGGATTTTTTCCGTAGTAGATCAGATCAAGTAGAGGTTGTGGGGCATAATTATGGCTCGACTAGGAGGTTTTCGACTAGGTTTGACCAAATATTCTTGATGATTAGATGAGCTAGGTGTGTCTCTTATTGAACTGAATAATTTCTCTAAGGAAAAGGTTTTTGGTTTTCCCCCATGTGGGTTTTTCAAGGGTAAACTCTTGTATTCTTTATTTGGTCATTTCTTCATGATCTTATTGTCATAAATGTGATATTTTTGATGTCTTCTATGTAATTTCTTAATGATGGAATAATGGATATGAATGTGTAAAATATATAAATCATTAGAAGTAATTATCAATATAGAGTACACTTAAAAATTAGCATGGTATCTCAACTATGGTTGGAGAGAAGCCTTAAAGGTGTAAGATTAACATGAAGCCAAAACCAAGTTTAGGAAGAGATGCCATAGAAGTACCCTGTGACTTGTACCCTAACAAGGGTTTAACCATGCAATAAAAGTGAATAGAAAACTTTTTCCTTATTCATTCTATGAACAAGAGAGGGATGACAAGCTTTCAAGCCTGAAAACTTGTGACAAAGGGTCAAGAAGGCCTCGGGATTTATTGAAAATGTAAAGCCTCAAATAATTGTCTTAGTAGGCTAAAATAATCTTAGGAAGTAATGCTAGAGATGTACCAAAGATACACCAACTATATATATATATATATATATATATATATATATAAAATGTGTTTGTGCCTTTTGATCAAGATTAAAAAGAATGTCAAAACCCTATACCTCAATCTTATTACAAGAAGACCATACCTCATCTTTTGCTGCAAGAAGGCCAAAGGTCTTTGGGCTAATGAGAAACTGCAGAGGCGATTCACAAATGACTTTATAAAAGCTAAAATATATCAATATATTTAAATGTGAAATTTCATGACTTGATCAATGTTTCACAAGTTTAATGTCAAGGCATAATCATTGGAACATACCTTCTTTAGAAGAAGAAGTTTTGGGTATAAAAGTGAAAGCCAACAAGATATATACCACACTAAAAAAAATTGTGCAAACTTTTGAAGAAGATCAAATTGTTAAAAGGTCGAATTGAAGAATCCAAGTCAATTAATAAGGAGTCATCTATGTAATAAGCATCCAAAATAAGTTTGAAAAGATCTCATTTTAATGACAAGCAATGATGCTTAAAATGAGTATGAGGACTAGGAAGTCAAACATGTAAAGAGATAAAAAAACGAAATCAATTCTACATGTATGTATCATCACTAAATTTACTAACAATGATTTTGGTTAAAATAAAACTCCTTCGAAAACATTATTGAAGACTATTTCTATCAACATAGTTGTTAAATGTTTGTAGAAAGCCATGTATCAAAGTTTCTCTTTGGAACTATTGAGCTCTATTTTAATAAAGTAATGTTGAATCTCACTGTAGCTTGAAGATTGAAGACTCATTGAGAATTAGTCATGGGACTATAAAATAAAGGACAAATACTAATGCTAGAGAAGATGTGACCTTTACTCATGTACTGAAAGGTCAAAGTTGTGCTCTTCTTTGAAGATATTGTAAATAATGGTTGAAGGTTATCTGTAGGATGCTTTTGAAAACTCTTAATGCGGCAAGAAATGTCAAATTTAAGGTTGTTGTATATTTACAACTTTGTTTCATTGGGTGTCCAAGACAGAAGTATGCATCTCATATTGAGATCCACTAATTGTGTGTAACATTATGATTGAGTAAGAACTTCCAATATTGAATTATTAAAAATTTGGTGCCATTAATTGTATGTAAAAATGTTAGAAAGATGTTATCACTGAGAAAAATACTCTCTAAGCCAAAGGGAATTAAAATGAGGAATTGGAATATTCATGTGCAAGCAATATTTTAAGGTTACCTGAGCCTAGAAGACAAATAATTTCCATGATTTTTTATTCAACCTTGACAAGTTTGGTCACAACCAATAAGATTTCTTGTTGAAATAAAATGAACCTTGAATGAGAGGAACTGAATAAAAAATCCTTTAAAGGCAAAAGATCTCTTAATTCATGTGCATATCTAGTACTACATTGTCACCATTATAACAAGCCAAGTACATCAATGATTCAAGACATGTTAGATTAAAATTATTGAATGAACCTGTATTGATATCATATACACAGTTGCAAAAGATATTTCATGGTGCTAAGGTATAATGCTTATCCCAGAATGAAGAAGTCCATTCATTGCAATGAAGACCAAGTCTCTAAAAGAAAAATGTTGTTTTTGATGTAATTAATTGGAAGGACCAAAGAAAATTATTGGATGCAAAATCGTTTATTGATTAATAATGATGATGGACTCCATCATGTGTAAAGGGATATATGTTTTTGGAATTTTGAAATTTAGGATTTGTAATCACTACTAAGATAATAAGGTCTCAGATAAGAAATTCATAGGGTTTGTGAAAAAAACCCTAGGATTGAACCTAGATCAATGTTTCCATAGAAAGAAGAAACCCTAGCTCATGCAAGGAAGAATTGCATCATGTTAATGACGAGGAGGTTGATGAAATTGCAAGATGGATGCAAGAATACTAAATATCAAGAGGGAGATGTCATTCTCCTTAAAAAAACTATATCTCTCTTATTTGATTATTATTGCACTACAAGAAAAAAACACATTGGTGAGGGGCGAAAATGTCACCAAGTCATCATGGAGTGTAAAAAGAGCTCTTCACACCAAAACCAAACGTCACCAAAGGTGGCGGCCAAAGGCCAAAAGAGAGGGTGTTGTGTGACAGTCAATGTCCGCTTCACCAATAATGATTTATAGTGACAAATAGTGACCGTCACCATTTCATATGAGCAATGGTGATGGAAAATAGCTTCTGTCACCAAAAAAATGAACGTCACCAAAGGTGGCATCGCCGAAAGTATAGGTGTTGTGGTGACATTCAAGGTCCGTCACCAATAATGATTTATAGTGACAGATAGTGACCATCACCATTTCATATGAGCAATGGTGACGGACAGTAGCCTCCGTCACCAAAAAAATGAACGTCACCAAAGGTGGCGTCACCGAAAGTATGTGTTATGGTGACATTCAAGGTCCATTGTGAATATTGATTATAATGACGGATAGTGACCGTCACCATTTCATATGAACAACAACGATTTTTTGTGATGGACCTTTCATGGTCGTCACTATTGGTGCATATATATGGCGACGTTCATTGACCATCACCATAAACACATTGGTGACATCACGGTCCGTCACGAATAATGCTATAATGACAAGCATGGGACCTCACTATTTCCATATCAGCAACAACCATTTATGGTGGAAAAACCTTAATGGTTGTCACTATCATGCGTATATATGGTGGCGTTCGTTGACCTGGCCACCATTTGCTATTTTTTGGTGAGGGTCGAAATACGTCACCATAAGCTCATTGGTGATGGTCAAAAGAGCATCCGTCACCAAAAACTGATCTTCGTCATTCCCTATATATGAATATCAGGGCACGATGGAATCGAACCACCAACCTCCTGCTTGTAAAGCAAGTGCTCTTCCATTGAGCTAGCACCCTTTAAAAAATTAGACTTTTAAAGATTATATCTTGAAACTTCATAGATTGTAAATTCTACAACTTTCAATAAATTAAAGTCTCGACAATATTTTACTAAACAAACAAAACACCATCGACATTGCAGGTCCCTACCTAATGGTTATGGAAGTTATGAAAAGTAGGTGAAGGGAAGAAATAGACTTTTAAAAATGATACATGGACTACCACCACAAGAATCCCCGAAGAGAGATCCAGTGGGAGAATCTCTTGAATCAGATTCAATGGAAAATGAAGGACTAGATGAAAGAGAAAGGCCTCAGCAGGATGGGGAATCCACCACCTCGAGTCAAGGAATAGAAGAGGTCCTCAGAAATTCTTACAACACTTTGAAATAAAGCTAGGGGTAGAATATCTACTTAAGATCTACTTATGAAGATTGCTTATGTAAAATAACTCAAATAGACAAGCAAATCCACAATTATAAAGTGATTATTTGGCATTTCAATCACTAATTTCAGGGCCAAAAAACTAAATAACCTAAACACTTAAATATCCTAAAACAACGTGTGAAATAAAGAAAAAGAAAAAGAGAATATGTTCTCGAAAAATAATACAAAACAAAGACAAAGAGAATATGTTCTAGAACAATAATACAAAACACATCCAACATTTTGAAGTATTTGACTTGTCTTGGTGAACATGCGTCCTTAGCAAATACAATGTAGCAATACCTTCCCCACAAAGGAGAAGACATGTCAGAATAGTATGTTTGACATGGAAAATCATAAAGATGCCACAATAACTACTCCATTCAACACATGCATAGGCAATACAACTTAGATGTTGATGGCAAAGTATGGGATAGAAACAAATATCCTAGATGCTAGTTGTCTCACAACAATTAATTCAGATTTTACATATTGGTATGATGTTGTGGTGAAGTTCCTAGTTTCTAACCAAAAGAAAAATTAATAGATCAACATAACATACACTGCCAACATGTAACCTAGCCAATGGCTTCATCATATTCCTCATGCCAAGAATTGGATTTTGCATACTAGACCAGCGATAGTTAGGTTCTAAATTTCAACTTGATTATTGCAAACAACGTATGAGCAGCAGTATAGAAGTCCTATAATAGAACTTCCATCACATTTTAGTGATTTTGTTGTAGCATTTGTTTTAGTTTTAGGGCTCATGTTTCAAACAATTTTAATATGGTTTTAAGGTTCCAAAAATATCATGGGAAAGTCTCCCTTATTGCAGTATTTGCAGTATTTGGTGGTATCCTCCATGAATAGTTTGACATCAATAATATTGTTATAATACAACTGTTTTTAGTAGCATGTTGTCATCCTCCATGGTCTCCAAACAAAGCAAACAGATCACCATCCAAGCATAAATATAACTCGGCATATAAGATCAACTTTTGCTGGGAGGATGTGAGGTCATGTAACATACTCTTGTAGGATTATGAGGCAATATGAAGATGATATATAGAAGAAAATGACAGCAGATTCGATGGCAGCATGTGAAGAGCCCTAAATAGAAGATACAACAGTAGATATATCCTTTGATTGGTTGTTCTCTGGAACCCAATAGTGTTGGTCTTTCCAATGGTTGATACCTCGAACTATGGTAAATTTTCACCAACAAATAGAACTAGGGTTAATGACAGCACGATTATGGCTCTAATACCAATGTTTGGATAGATAGGGTAGCATGAAAACAAGTATAAAAATACAGGTGTAATCAACAAATGTTTCCAACAATGATGTGGGGTTTTTGGGAAGCTTGTTGTGGGATAATTTGAGGAATTTCAGACAACTTTTCAACCTTGTGAACAACAATAATATTTATTACTTGTTTGTGACTACATCTAGGGACATTGTAAGGAAATTATAGCCAATAATAAAACTCTAAATACCTATCAATCAGAACAGTTCATCTTTCCTTCAAGCAGGAACCAATTTAAATCTTCATGTGTCTTCACCTTACAGAAATTTTGTGGCATAAATGGTGGTGGTAAAAAATATCATAAGGGCTGTTAATATCTAGTGAATGTTTTTTTTTTGGAAACCCTTGGAAACATACAACAAACCCTTGAACAAAGGCACTAGAACCTTTGTGAAATCCTTAGGTAGCATTTGAATTAGACACCAGTATGTCATTATAAACATTGGAGTGCTTTGGTATTCAGAGGCATTTCAAGAGCCCTTTTCATATCTTACTTGGAGTGGTTTGTGGATATACCTCTCGTTGTTGGGTGTTCCTAGACTAGATCCTAGCAATCTAAAGCATGTATCAGATCCTAGTAATCTGTTGGGTGTTCCTAGTAACTTGTTGGTTGTATCAGATCCTAAACCAGCAGGTGTTCCTCCTTGGCAACATACATTCCTTAATTCATAGAGAATAACATGAGCAAAAGGAGACCTTAAACCACATGTATATGCATAAACCTATGTTTGACCATTAGCTTGAGTACAACAGCCTGAAATAGGTCCAGCCCCCTCATCTTAGATATTATCTAGGCTTTACTTAGACAGTGCATTTGATAAATGGGTTTCAAATGACCAACAGTTTACACTCAAAACCGCAATTTGAACTTAGTTCAGGCTAGCAATGGAAAAATTGGATCTTCTAATCATCCAAAAGGTTATATAATTTCAACATTATAATTGCCCCATGGCCAGGAAAATCCAATTCTTTGAGTGCAGGAACCTATTTTTTTTTATAAAAAGGCAAGGTTATACAGGTGATAGAAAATTACTTGGTTATATAGGTGGTAGAAAGGTCATAAAGGAATTTGGCCTACCCAACTTTAGAAATGGCATCCACAAAACCATGTTGCATTAGTTTAGGTCCTTCAATCTACAAACAACAAAAATGTACTGCACTAGGATTTTTTCAAGGTGTTGAATCCATATATGTAGTCAAGATTCCATTTTAAATAACAAAATTAAGATTTGGCCAAAAACAAATTTGGGGTAATAAGACAAAAACTCAAAAATGTAACATGTTTAGATTCCAAAGATTACATTTTTTGGTAGCCACAGTGCATGGGTTGTCTATAGTTGCACACAATCCATGTTATGTCTTACACCATGACCTTATCTTAAGGCATACAGACACACCCTAGTCTAGTATTGACTATGTGAGTCTCTCTATATATATCATTGACTGTTCTTCTTTAGCTTATCCATCCATCCCTTGATCAGTCAATCAATCAATGATGGTGAAAGTGTCATCCATTCTCTTGCATTTTTGGTGCATTTAGGTTTTCATTCACCTCTGCAAATTCCATGCTAGCAGTCAAGGGTACAAATGGGAATTGAATCCAAGAAATTTGGAAGGGAACTTAGGCAAGTTGGCTCATTATGGTCATCCCTACAGAAAGATCAATGCCCCAAGTTTCTTTCAACTTCGCAGAGGCGATCTGTATATAAATCTAACCAACTGGGGAGCTACCCTCGTCTCCCTCGCTCTCCTTGATGCTAAAGGTAATCATCCCTAAACCCTACCCTTCAACTACTTTACCATCATTTACTCAGAGGGAGCTAGCTCATTAAGTATTGGTATTTATGCATTCAGGCCATCTAGCAGACGTACTTCTTGGCTATGAAAATATTGCCTCATACATGGTATGTATTTGCATTTCCCTTTGGAAATTAGTACTGCCATCATATGCTATAATTTTAAGATAAATTTACAGTTTCTACTCACATATTGGAATGGATCTCAAATGTATGTGTTACCATGGGGAATATGAGATTGTTTATTAATGTAGAACATGAGCTCCAGTAGACCTTACTTTGGTGCCTTGGTGGGTCATGTAGCCAACCGTATCAAGGATGGAGAATTCACACTAAATGGGAAAACATATCAGCTGCCTAAGAATGATGGCAACAACACACTCCATGGTGAAAATCTACCTTTTCTATTCTGCATGCATGTTTTATCCAGCTAACTAGAGCCCTATAATGACCACTACTCAGGAATAAAATCTCTCTTTCTGTATATTTATGTTTGTTTGTGGAGTCTAGAGCACTACTATTTCAGGTAACATAGGTGTAGTTTGGTGATCTGAATGAATGTAGGAGGGCTGAGAGGCTTTGACAATGTCCTGTGGGAAGTGAAGGAGCAGAGAGGCTTTGACATGCAGAATTTTATATGACAAAAAAACTATTTGAGCCACAAAGGAGGGATCTAACATAATTTTTTTGATCCCCTACAACTATCAAGTGTTCAGCAAAGGAGGTGTTAAAACAGGTCTGCACTACAGCAGAAGATACAATAAGTACCGCTATATTGTATGGTGTTCCTATCAAGCGCTGAGGCCCAAACTTAACCATAAAATTCCCCCACTGTATCAGTCTTAAAATTGTTTTAAATAAATGCAAAAAATGATGCACAGGTTGGCTCAAATTAGTATGTCAGCTCCTTAATCAAAAGACACGACTGTTCAGTTCATACACAAACAACTATAAATAACTAGTCATGCTCATCATTTTGGAATGAAAATTTCGGTGAAAAATACAGTGAGAATTTAAAGATAAAATAGGAGGCCAAGGAGATTAAAAGAGAGATCATAATTACAACGGTTTGGGCTAGAAGGATATATCTCTTGCAGACCTATTTGCACCTGTGGAAATAAATTTTTTCAGAACTGAATTCAGGCCTGAAATTTCGGCCCTATCAAAGCCTGAAATTTCGGCCCTAACAGGCCTGTAACTTCGGCCTTTCCAGAAGCTCGGACCTGAGACTCTTCTCTGCAACTCAGACCCTTCGAATTTGGACCTGTGGTGAAATATGTGACCTTGCAACAGTCTTGTAATTCGGATCTATAGTGGCAGTTTTGAAGACAAATTCAGACCTGCAGATCTCTGTTTTTGGAATAAAATTACAAAGAAGTCTGGAGAGGAACAATATTGATTTTATTTTACAGTGAATATATCTAGCAGGCCTATTGAAGAACATCTATTTCACACGATGTCCATTTGACTTCGTTCAAGCATCATTGGAAGGTATTGTTGGAATTTCTTGCAATCTGGACATGGTTGGAAGGTCTTGTTGTTGAATACTTGATTATTTCTTGAATTACCACCATGGAATCTCCAATTACCACCAATTTTTTTACCTTCCTTGCACACAACATAGGACCTTAAAACAATGCCAGGGTTTTAGTGTGATTTTTGGATGTCTCTCCCAATCCCCCGGCATAAGTAAATTATTGTGGTCCTCTAGGGTTGTAAATAGCCACCCCTGCACCTGCCACTCCTAAGCCACTATGGTGACTTTATTGCACATCAAAATTTATATTCTGGCACTACTGTACTGTCCATAGACTCTAATTGATAACATTCAAGTGACCATCCTTTTGGAAACGAATCGATGGCTTTTAAATTTTAATGCTTAGTAAGAATTTCTTTTAGTTGTCCAAGTCTGTTACTCTGTCTTAATAATCTACTATGGGTGAAATGGTTTGCCATTTTTCATGACCTTGTTATGAGAAACACTTTACATATTGTATGTTGTCTCTGATTTGGAAAGGAAGTCAGTTTTGAAATAAAAGGACACTGAAAATGGAATTTTTTAAGAGACCACTTTCAAGCTTTGGGCATATATGGGACAATATTCCATTATGCTATGAATCCTACTTTATTCCATCACTATGGTGAATTTATTCCACAACAAAATTTATATTTTAGCACTAATGTACTGTCCACAGACTCTAAGTGATAACATTCAAGTGACCATCCTTTTGGAAACGAATCGATGGATTTTAAATTTTAATGCTTAGTAAGAATTTCTTTTAGTTGTCCAAGTCTGTTACTTTGTCTTAATAATCTACTATGGGTGAAATGTTTTGCCATTTTTCATGATTCTGAAGCCAATTCTGTACATGCATATATTCTTCTTCATACTAGGATAACAACTATTTCCATTTATCAATTTAGTATAGATTAGTTATTTTGATTTCTATCATTTAACTTAGCCTTTATTTCTCTGTAGTTAATATAGTTTGTGATGCTATGATCTGGTGAATTTGGACTAATCTTGTTTGCTAAACCATAGCCTATTTTATTTCATATCATTCACAGTAGAGTGCTTTGAAGCTTGAATTAGTCGATTGTATTTATCTCAACCATTAAAACCCATTGAAGCTGGTTGTCAACGATTAAATCTTGTTGTTGTTTGACAAGATGATTTTCCCCTATCAATAGGGCATATTACCAATCCATTAAGAAATAAATGAATCCAAGGAGATACCCAACCTTATCCAAATTTATCAATATCTAAAACTTAAATCAATCATAATATATTGTTGAAAATGCAGCAAGATGATGGAGCTTAGTGAAATGAAGTCGCCTTCACTAAGTGGGCCCGTAGGCAAATTCTAGCACAAAGTCTATTTTTAGACATATGGAGCATGGTCCAGGGGTTGCAGTATGTTATTCTTGGAGTATTGGTCATGTTGGTAAAAATAGATGGACCTCTATTTTTTGGACCTATAGGTCGAAGTCTATTTTTAGACTTCCTATCCTAAAAATAGGGAAGTCAAATATTATTTACCCTTAATAATATTTGGACTATAAACTTCAGTTTACTCTCTTGGAGCACTTCAATTCGAGCCTTGGAAGTGGATCATGCATCTGACAGAGGAATTATGCTATTCCTAAGGGTTTGGTGAGCTCATGCATGGTTGACTTCAGTTAGGACTTTAGTGGCAGAATTTTGGTGGAGTTGATGAGACAGATGGTGGAGTTGTGTTCGGTTTAACTTAGTTGAACTAGTTGAGATTAGTTTAACTAGCTAATCAACTAGTAATGAGTGGAGTGAATTAAATATTATTTAATTCATTAATTATTAACTCATTATTCAACTCAAGAACACATCAGTTCACTACAGTGCATGGACAGTTCAGTGGAGACCGGTGAAAGAGGTAGATGAAAGGGTGGAGTTAGCTATCAGTGGCGACATCAGTTGTGCATGAGATTTGCACCACACTTGGAGGAATTTCCCATGATGATTGCACTGTCAAGCCAAGGAGATTCAAACCTTGGATCTCTATATAGACAGGCCATGATTGCGCAATAGAGGCAAGGCAATTAGTGGTGATTTTTGAACCAGTAACCTGTTCAAAACCAAGCTAGTTTGTGTGTAACTTTATGAGAAAGTACTGAGTACTTGTGAGGAGTATTGTATTGAGTATGTTACATGATTTCTCCATTATAATATACACAATAGCTGCGGGGTTTTCAGCTATAAGCTTTCCCCATACATACTGTGTTAATGTGTATGATGATTTGATGTGTTATCGCTTGATTTTATTTCCGCATGTTTGATGATATGAGTGGAAGAGATTATGTGTTGCATATAAATTCGAATTGTATGTGATCAGGATAGTCTCGGTGGATAATTAATCATTATTCAGCAAATTTCTACATGGTATCGGAGCTATTGAAGCAGAGATTGATCATCACAGTGATTACAAACTTATTTCGGTAGACAGAGTCTACATGCGGGCCAGGTAGCCTCTGGATCCATCCTTTCCTTTGAAAGGTGATATATCCAGTAAATTCCTCTGCAGTCGATCTCTGTGCTAGAAATAATTTGTTCTCACAGATCAAGAGCGATTGAGCTTTGAGTTGGAATTCAAATTTTGCAGCAGTTTTGTTTTCTTGGTGCCGGAGTTGAAAATGTCTTTCAATGGTTTGCGACTCGAATATGCTCTTGAAGGCACTTCAAATTATGTTGCATGGAAGGATCGCATGGAGGCAGTATTAGAAGATAATGGACTGAAGGATTTCGTGGATACGGATGTCCAAAGGCCCACTGATCCTGCTGAAGTCGAAGCATGGCAAAAGAAGATGGCGAAATGTCGAAGGATCCTATTGGAGGGCGTCAAGGATCATATTGCATCCAACCTGCATGGAAAGGCTTCTCCATATTTAATGTGGAAAGCTTTGACGGATCTATTCCAGAGTAAGACCGACCAAAGGAAGCTGGCGCTCAAAGATAAGCTCAGGAACATCAAGATGGAGAAAGGCGACAGTATCGCCAAATACCTCACGAAGTTCACTCAATGCAGAGATGAGCTAGGAAGTGTGGGGGTGACTGTCGAAGATGAGGACATGGTCGACCTGGCTCTCCTTGGTCTTCCTAAGGCTTGGCACTCATATCAAGATAGTGTTAATGGTCGGGAGAAGCTGCCGGGATGGGAGCGCCTTTGGGCGGATCTCATGCAGGAGGAGATAAGGATGACTACTCGGGATGGATCTTCATCAAAGGGAGTTGATGAAGAAAATTGCGCTTTGGTTGCCAAAGCAAAGAAGGGGAAGGGTAAGAAAACTTCTCATTCCGGTGTAAAGGGCAAGAAGCAGGATATGGCGAAAGTGAAGTGTTTTCAATGCCATGATCACGGACATTATGCTACCAATTGTCCAAAGAAGAAGAAAAACAAGCAAGCGGGAAGATCTGCAGATGGAGAAGCTTTGGCTTCACAGTTCGAGCTTGACTTTTCACTGATCGCATGCTTGGTTTCAAGTGTGATGGGATCGGTGTGGTTCTTGGACAGCGGTGTGTCATTTCATATGATGGGAGATCGGGATTTGTTCTCAGATCTGGAGGACAAGGATTTGGGTGTGCACATCGAGATGGGCGATGATGGTAGATACAGTGCGACTGGTATCGGTACCATATCCTTTCAGAGGGAGTCTGGTAAACCCTTTGTGTTGAAGGATGTCATGCATGTACCTGGATTGAAGAAGAACTTGATCTCTGTGGCGATGTTGGAAGATAAGGGGTATGATGTGGTATTCAACGAAGGAAAAGCCTTCCTGCACAGTAAGACTACTGGAGAGACCCGGAAGATAGGGGTTCGAACCAAGAACCTTTATCAGTTGCAAGTAGATGGCTGCGCAGCTATGGCATGCAAAGCGGGAGAAGTGGTGAGCCGGGATGATGAGGGAAAACTATGGCACAGGAGATTGGGACACCTTCACCATGGAGCTTTGAAGATCCTGCAGCAAATTTCTACTGGGCTTCCTAAGGGCACTCTTGCGCAGTCAGATCAGTGTAAGGGGTGTACCTTGGGGAAGTATGTGAAAGCCACCTTTCAAGAGAAGGATAGTCGCGCCACGACGATCCTTGAAAGAGTTCACATAGACGTGTGTGGTCCTTTCTCAGTTGCTTCGATGGCAAAGAACAAGTATTATGTGATCTTTGTTGATGATTTCTCTCGAAAGTGCTGGATCTTCTTCATGCAGAAGAAGAGTGATACATTCGCGAAGTTCTGTGAGTTTAAAGCACTGGTCGAGAAGGAGTCAGGGAAGAAGGTGATTGCTCTAAGGGGTGATAATGGTGGTGAATTCATCTCGGCTGAATTCAAGGAGTTCTGCAGCGCAGAAGGGATTCGGGGAGAACTCATCGCACCCGATAACCCACAGCAGAACGGGGTGGCTGAGCGGAAGAACAAAATGATCGTGGGTGCTGCACGGGCGATGTTGCATGATCAGGGCCTACCCCTTCACTTGTGGGCTGAGGCATGCAATACAACAGTGTATGTGCAGAACCTTTGTCCTCACAAGGTTCTTGGCATGAGTACACCAGAGGAGGCTTATTCTGGCAAGAGGCCTGATATTTCCCATTTGCGGATTTTTGGTTCTCCTGTCTACATGCATGTGACGAAGGATGCGAGAAGGAAGCTGGATCCAACTGCTGAGGTTGGAATATTTGTGGGGTACACCGATACACCTCACAACTACCGAGTATATTTGTCAGACAGTCGAAAGACTGTTGTGCGACGGGATATAAAATTTCAGAAGGAGAAAGCCATGCAGTGTTCGCTTGAGAGGGAGCTACACTTGCATGCAGATGAGGAGCTGTTAGTTCCTAAGGAGGAGCTTCCGGATGTGGATCAGCCACAAGAGGAGGTTCTGGAGGTGGAAGAAACCACCCAGGCAGCGCCAACCATCAGAGGGCGCATGCGCACTACAGAAGCTGAGCGACTGGCTCGGGATGCAGAGAAGGTTGTAGGACCACCTACAGCACAGCGCAGACAGAGACAGTCACCGGATCGGTACACTGGATACATGGCTCTTGTGAGTCAATGTGTTGTGACGGAGCCATCCTCTTTTGAGGAAGCCGTGGAGGAACCCACATGGGTTGATGCCATGATCGAAGAATATGATTCGATCGTCAGGAACAGTGCATGGGAGATTGTCCCAAGACCGGTGGGGAAATCAGTGGTGGGTTCACGATGGATCTACAAAGTGAAGTAGGCGGCTAACGGGAGTGTGGAGAAGTAAAGGCGAGATTTGTCGCCCGTGGCTTTTCACAGATCGAGGGGATCGATTATGAGGATACTTTTGCACCTGTCGCAAGGTACTCTTCCATACGGACGATCCTTGCTCTCTCAGCGCATATGGGGTGGCACATTCATCAGATGGATGTGAAGACTGCGTTCCTCAATGGAGTTATTGAGGAGGAGGTGTACATAGAGCAGCCTGAAGGTTTTGAGATCTTCAGCAGTGAGTCGCATGTGTGCCGACTCAAGAGAGCACTGTACGGGCTGAAGCAAGCACCTCGTGCTTGGTACACTCGCATAGACAACTACTTCACCGGGCTTGGATTCTCCAAGAGTGAGGCGGATCCTAACCTGTACCAGATTGTGGTGGAGGGGAAGCCGTTGATCATCGTACTGTATGTAGATGATCTGATTTTGACTGGCGATGAGCAGTTGATACTTTCATGCAAGGAGGATCTTGCACGAGAGTTTGAGATGAAGGATTTGGGCATCCTTCATTATTTCCTGGGATTGGAGATTTGGCAGCGCAGCGGAGGACTGTTTGTTTCTCAGGGCAAGTATGCCCGGGAGATTCTGGAGAGGTTCAACATGCAAGGCTGCAAGCCCGTTGACACTCCTCTTCCTGGTGGTTGGAGGAAGGAGGATGCTACTTCAGCGGAGGTAGTGGATGCCACTGTCTATCGACAGTTGGTGGGGTCGCTTATGTATCCGGTCAATACACGACCCGATATATGCTATGCAGTTAACCAGCTTTCGCAAGCTATGGTTAAGCCTACCAAGCTCTTTTGGAAGGCAGGCAAGCATGTATTGCGCTATATTAGAGGCACATCAGGATATGGTCTATGGTACAGACAGGAGGATGGAGCGAAGCTTTTTGGCTTCACTGATGCAGATTGGGCAGGGAGTCCAACGGACCGGAAGAGCACTTCTGGAGGAGTTTTCAGCATTGGGTCGACAGCAGTTTCCTGGTACAGCAGGAAGCAGAGATCCGTGGCACTCAGTTCAGCAGAGGCCGAGTACATGGCAGCTAGCTTGGCTGCATGCGAGGCTATTTGGATGAGGAAGATCCTCGTAGGATTGTTTAGGTTGCATTTGGAGCCTACAGTGATCTACTGTGATAACCAGAGTTGCATTAAACTCTCAGCTAATCCAGTATTTCATGATAGGTCCAAACACATCGACATCAGGTACCATCATATCAGAGATTGTGTTCAACGGAGAATCATGATGCTTTCATATGTTCCCACAGAGGATCAGGATGCCGACATCCTGACGAAGGCGCTCACCAGGAGCAAGTTCGAATTCCACAGAGGTAGGATAGGGGTTGCAGATAATCCATATCTTGCTGAGAGGAAGTGTTGAAAATGTAGCAAGATGATGGAGCTTAGTGAAATGAAGTCGCCTTCACTAAGTGGGCCCGCAGGAAAATTCTGGCGCAAAGTCTATTTTTAGACTATGTCTATTTTTAGACATATGGAGCATGGTCCAGGGGTTGCAGTATGTTATTCTTGGAGTATTGGTCATGTTGGTAAAAATATATGGACCTCTATTTTTGGACCTATAGGTCGAAGTCTATTTTTAGACTGCCTATCCTAAAAATAGGGAAGTAAAATATTATTTACCCTTAATAATATTTGGACTCTAAACTTCAGTTTACTCTCTTGGAGCACTTCAGTTCGAGCTACAGAAGTGGCTCATGCATCTGAAAGAGGAATTACGCTATTCCTAGGGGTTTGGTGAGCTCATGCATGGTTGACTTCGGTTAGGACTTCAGTGGCAGAAGTTTGGTGGAGTTGATGAGACAGTTGGTGGAGTTGTGTTCGGTTTAACTTAGTTGAACTAGTTGAGATTAGTTTAACTAGCTAATCAACTAGTAATGAGTGGAGTGAATTAAATATTATTTAATTCTTTAATTAGTAACTCATTATTCAACTCAAGAACACATCAGTTCACTACAGTGCATGGACAGTTCAGTGGAGACCAGTGAAAGAGGTAGATGAAAGGGTGGAGTTAGCTATCAATGGCGACATCAGTTGTGCATGAGATTTGCACCACACTTGGAGGAATTGCCCATGATGATTGCGCTGTCAAGCCAAGGAGATTCGAACCTTGGATCTCTATTTGAAACGAGCCTGGATTGCGCTGGGGAGGCAAAGCTGATTAGTGGTCAATTTTTTGAACCGATGGCTTGTTAAAAACCAAGCTAGTTTGTGTGTAACTTTATGAGAAATCTTTGAGTGCTTGTGAGGATTATTGTGCGGTTTTTACATGATTGTAGCCATTATAATATACAAAATAGGCTGGAGTTTTCAGCTATAAGCTTTCCCCATACATCTTTGTGTTAATGTGTATGATGATTTGATGTGCTATCGCTTGTTTTATTTCCGCATGTTTGATGATCTGAGTGGAAGAGATTATGTGTTGCATATGAATTCGAATTGATATGTGATCAGGATAGTCTCGGTGGATAATTAATCATTATTCAGCAAATTTCTACATATATGCTTGAGCTCCTTCCATCTAGTCAAATATAACACCTACCAACAACGACAGATTTCCACTCTTGATATTTATCTCATTTAGTTGATAACAACCATAGGATATCTTATTTCTTCCTAGCATACAATATTAAAGCTCCCTACAGAGACATATGGTGTAAGACAGATCTCTTATTTAACCAATGGTTCTTATAGTGGCATCTTTAGTTTAACTAGTTTTAAAGTAGCCATTCAATAATGTGTTTTAGAACCTATCTACAATCTACATGTTAATTCAGCTATAATTTACTTGGTTTAAAAGTAATCTTGACAACCTTTTAGAAATACATTTTGAACTTCAAGCACTATTGGATAATATTCACAATGATGTAGACTACAAAGTAGGTAGATGGAATGTAGAAATACCAAAGTAATCCATAAACAAATGAAACAGATAAATGACAGACTTTAATAGATGGTCATCTTACTGTTGATTTCTCAGACAATGCAAAATTTTGACAGCACAATAGGAAAGTTTGACAGCATAATAAGAAATTTTGACTACAACATAAGGTGTTATAAACCTAGTAGGTTGGGAAATTGAAAACCATGCAAGCCAAGGAATTAGCCTACCAAAATACTGTGTAAAGAAATTATTGTGGACAATTTTGTGAGCATGGTTATTAGGTGTTTTATTGTGGACAATTGGCAATGGGTGGCAGCAAGAGGCAAAGGTTTCTCCCAATCCACAGTTTGTTCAACTACTCATCCATGGTACTAGAATTTCATTTCCAGTTATTTCAAACTAAAATCCAGTCATTTTGTTTGAGATCTTTTGGCTTCTCCCATTTGGCAAGTGTTTCTAAAAACCCACAGGAAAACCTCTTTGAGTGCTTGCCAATAGCTAAGAAAGAAGAAAAAACCCCCACTCAAGACGGAGGAGTGTTTACATATTTAGTAATAAACAAGGTGAAGACATCTACAAATGCGCAGCCTATGGAGGATTCTTGTTCACAAGCTCCTAATTTGGGCTCTCCGTAAATGGTTGTTTAGAGGGGGGTGCAATGAATAACAGTGGCTTGTTGAGTCAATGAAAACAAAATTTTAATATTTCCCCCACAAGGTTGAAGCCTCTCCAATGATACGCTTCTACCTGTGCTCATCCTCATGTTTGTGCCAATGCAAGTGAAAACAGTTGGAGTTGGGCATTGGGTAACATTGCTGAAAATAGATACCCCTCATTCATGGCTACTTGGCCAACAGAAGCTTGAGTAGTTGAATGTTGTAATCTGAATTTGATTCGACAAATAATTTTCTTATATCTAAAAGGTGCATGCTTGCCACATTAGGATATAAGAAGCATTTATCAAAAAAAATCTCATCAACAACCAGCATTTTGCTTGTAGCAATCGGTATGGTGCATGGCATGAGAAGGGGCCCTATTGAGCCCCATGTTGGAGGCTTTGTAAATTTCTCAACACATTCAACGTCATTTAGAGATGTGGAAAATCATATTGAAGGCCATTCTCACCTTTGAAAGTCATCTAAAAATGTGTCTTGCAAAATAAGTTTTAGGACAATCGTATATTCAAACGGTGTTCTAGAATCCTTGGAGGATCACAAGGAAAATGCATTGATTTGCAAATTTAATAGAATTGGGAAGCCTTCAAGGGCTCTAATAAAATGGATAAAACATTGAAGATAAGAACATCTTAGAATGACCCTGATTCTAGGGGGACTCTTTGCAGCCCTGGTTTCCATAATTCAATCCCGAAAGACACATATACTACCAATCTAGTACGATCAAGACCTCCAAATATACACATTCATTTGGTGAAGACAAAAGGGATTCCTCTCTTAATCCAGATTATGTGCAAGACGGGATCTAAGTAGAAATACCAAAGTAATCCATAAACAAACGAAAAAAATAAATGACAGACTTTAATAGATGGTCATATTACTGATGATTTCTCAGACAATGCAAAAGTTTGACAGCACAATAGGAAATTTTGACAGCATAATAGGAAAGTTTGACTACAACATAAGGTGTTATAAACCTAGTAGGTTGGGCAATTGAAAACCATGCAAGCCAAGGAATTAGCCTACCAAAATACTGTGTAAAGAAATTATTATGGACAATTTTGTGAGCATGGTTATTAGGTGTTTTATTGTGGACAATTGGCAATGGGTGGCAGCAAGAGGCAAAGGTTTCTTCCAATCCACAGTTTCTTCAACTACTCATCCATGGCACTAGAATTTCATTTCTAGTCATTTCAAACTAAAATCCAGTCATTTTGTTTGAGATCTTTTGGCTTCTCCCATTTGGCAAGTTTTTCTAAAAATCCACAGGCAAACCTCTTTGAGTTCCTGTCAATAGCTAAGAAAGAAGAAAAAACCCCCACTCAAGATGGAGGTGTTTACATATTTAGTAATAAACAAGGTGAAGACATCTACAAATTTGCAGCCTATGAAGGATTCCTGTTCACAAGCTCCTAATTTGGGCTCTCCGTAAATGGTTGTTTATAGGGGGGTGCAACGAATAGCAGTGGCTTCAAAGACAACAGTGGCTTGTTGAGTCAATGAAAGCGGAGTTTTGATATTTCCCCCACAAGGTTGAAGCTTCTCCAACGATATGCTTCTACTTGTGTTCATCCTCGTGTTTGTGTCAATGCAAGTGAAAACAGTTGGAGTTGGGCATAGGGTAACATTGCCGAAAATAGATACCCCTCATTCATGGCTACTTGGCCAATAGAAGCTTGAGTAGTTGAATGTTGTAATCTGACTTTGATTCGACAAATAATTTTCTTATATCTAAAAGGTGCATGCTTTCCACATTAGGATATAAAAAGCATTTATCAAAAAAAATCTCATCAACAACCAGCATTTTGCTTGTAGCAATCGGTATGGTGCATGGCACGAGAAGGGTCCCTATTGAGCCCCATGTTGGAGGTTTTGTAAATTTCTCAACACATTCAAGGTCATTTAGAGATGTGGACAATCATAGTGAAGGCCATTCTCACCTTTGAAAGTCGTCTAAAAATGTGTCTTGCAAAAGAAGTTTTAGGACAATCGTATATTCAAACGGTGTTCTAGAATCCTTGGAGGATCACAAGGAAAATGCATTGATTTGCAAATTTAATAGAACTGTGAAGCCTTCAAGGGCTCTAATAAAATGGATAAAACATTGAAGATAAGAACAATTTAGAATGACCCTGATTCTAGGGGGACTCTTTGCAGCCCTGGTTTCCATAATTCAATCCCGAAAGACACATATACTACCAATCTAGTACGATCAAGACCTCCAAATCTACCCATTCATTTGTTGAAGACAAAAGGGATTCCTCTCTTAATCCAGATTATGTGCAAGACGAGATCTAAGTAGAAATACCAAAGTAATCCATAAACAAATGAAACAAACAAATGAGAGACTTTAATAGATGGTCATCTTACTGATGATTGCTCAAACAATGCAAAAGTTTGACAGCACAATAGGAAAGTTTGACATCATAATAGGAAAGTTTGACTACAACATAAGGTGTTATAAACCTAGTAGGTTGGGCAATTGAAAACCATTCAAGCCAAGGAATTAACCTACCAAAATACTGTGTAAAGAAATTATTGTGGACAATTTTGTGAGCATGGCTATTAGGTGTTTTATTGTGGAAAATTGGCAATGGGTGGCAGCAAGAGGCAAAGGTTTCTCCCAATCCACATTTTCTTCAACTACTCACCCATTGTACTAGAATTTCATTTCCAGTCATTTTGTTTGAGATATTTTGGCTTCTCCCATTTGGAAAGTGTTTCTAAAAACCCACAGGCAAACCTCTTTGAGTGTCTGTCAATAGCTATAAAAGAAGGAAAAAACCCCACTCAAGACGAAGGAGTGTTTACATATTTAGTAATAAACAAGGTGAAGACATCTACAAATGCGCAACCTATGGAGGATTCCTGTTCACAAGCTCCTAATTTGGGCTCTCCGTAAATGGTTGTTTAGAGGGGGGTGCGACGAATAACAGTGTCTTCAAAGACAACAGTGGCTTGTTGAGTCAATGAAGGCGGAGTTTTAATATTTCCCCCACAAGGGTGAAGCCTCTCCAATGATACGCTTCTACTTGTGCTCATCCTCGTGTTTGTGCCAATGCAAGTGAAAACAGTTGGAGTTGGGAATTGGGTAACATTGCCAAAAATAGATACCCCTCATTCATGGCTACCTGGCCAACAGAAGCTTGAGTAGTTGAATGTTGTAATCTGAATTTGATTCGACAAATAATTTTATTATATCTAGAAGGTGCATGCTTTCCACATTAGGATATAAGAAGCATTTATCAAAAAAAATCTCATCAACAACCAGCATTTTTCTTGTAACAATCGGTATGGTGCATGGCACGAGAAGGGGCCCTATTGAGCCCCATGTTGGAGGCTTTGTAAATTTCTCAACACATTCAAGGTCATTTAGAGATGTGGAAAATCATAGTGAAGGCCATTCTCACCTTTGAAAGTCGTAAAAAAATGTGTCTTTCAAAATAAGTTTTAGGACAATCGTATGTTCAAACGATGTTCTAGAATCCTTGGAGGATCACAAGGAAAATGCATTAATTTGCAAATTTAATAGAACTGGGAAGCCTTCAAGGGCTCTAATAAAATGGATAAAACATTGAAGATAAGAACATCTTAGAATGACCCTGATTCTAGGGGGACTCTTTGCAGCCCTGGTTTCCATAATTCAATCCTGAAAGACACATATACTACCAATCTAGTACGATCAAGACCTCTAAATCTACCCATTCATTTGTTGAAGACAAAAGGGATTCCTCTCTTAATCCAGATTATGTGCAAGAAGGGATCTAAGTAGAAATACCAAAGTAATCCATAAACAAATGAAACAAATAAATGACAGAATTTAATAGATGGTCATCTTACTGATGATTGCTCAGACAATGCAAAAGTTTGACAGCACAATAGGAAAGTTTGACTACAACATAAGGTGTTATAAAACTAGTAGGTTGGGCAATTGAAAACCATGCAAGCCAAGGAATTAGCCTACCAAAATATTGTGTAAAGAAATTATTGTGGACAATTTTACGAGCATGGTTATTAATCATAAGGCTAAAAAGGGGATTGGCAACGGGTGGCAGCAAGAGGCAAAGGTTTCTCCCAATCCACAGTTTCTTCAACTACTCATCCATGGTACTAGAATTTCATTTCCAGTCATTTCAAACTAAAATCCAGTAATTTTGTTTGAGATCTTTTGGCTTCTCCCATTTGGCAAGTGTTTCTAAAAACCCATAGGAAAACCTCTTTGAGTGCGTATCAATAGATAAGAAAGAAGAAAAAACCCCCACTCAAGACGAAGGAGTGTTTACATATTTCCTAATAAACAAGGTGAAGACATATACAAATGCGCAGCCTATGGAGGATTCCTGTTCACAAGCTCCTAATTTGGGCTCTCCATAAATGGTTGTTTAGAGAGGGGTGCAATGAATAACAGTGGCTTCAAAGACAACAGTGGCTTGTTGAGTCAATGAAAGCAGAGTTTTAATATTTCTCCCACAAGGTTGAAGCCTCTCCAACGATACGCTTCTACTTGTGCTCATCCTCGTGTTTGTGCCAATGCAAGTGAAAACAGTTGGAGTTGGGCATTGGGTAACATTGCCGAAAATAGATACCCCTCATTCATGGCTACTTGGCCAACAGAAGCTTGAGTAGTCGAATGTTGTAATCTGAATTTGATTCGACAAATAATTTTATTATATCTAAAAGGTGCATGCTTGCCACATTAGGATATAAGAAGCATTTATCAAAAAAAATCTCATCAACAACCAGCATTTTGCTTGTAGCAATCGGTATGGTGCATGGCACAAGAAGGGTCCCTATTGAGCCCCATGTTGGAGGCTTTGTAAATTTCTCAACACATTCAAGGTCATTTAGAGAAGTGGAAAATCATAGTGAAGGCCATTCTCACCTTTGAAAGTCGTCTAAAAATGTGTCTTGCAAAAGAATTTTTAGGACAATCGTATATTCAAACGGTGTTCTAGAATCCTTGGAGGATCACAAGGAAAATGCATGGATTTGCAAATTTAATAGAACTGGGAAGCCTTCAAGGGATCTAATAAAATGGATAAAACATTGAAGATAAGAACATCTTAGAATGACCATGATTCTAGGGGGACTCTTTGCAACCCTAGTTTCCATAATTCAATCCTGAAAGACACATATACTACCAATCTAGTACGATCAAGACCTCCAAAGCTACCCATTCATTTGTTGAAGACAAAATGGATTGCTCTCTTAATCCAGATTATGTGCAAGACGGGATCTAAGTAAAGGGTTGCCAAAGAGGGTGATCTTGAGCATAGGATATTATAACTGTAAATAGATTTTGGATTAACACCTTCAAATGCAAAGTTTGCTTTGAAACCGAACTTCTAGTTGCAAGTTTGCAACTTGCCATGTGATGATCAAGCAATCAAAAGAAGAGAGAAGCTTAGTGCTAACCAACATTGTCGCTCCACCAAAGCCAAAAGTCATGTCTCAAGTTGGTTTTCAGAAAGTTAGTAGGAAAAAGCCAAACTCACATAGAAATCAACCAAAGAACGAGATAGTTATTTTGTCAACAAAAAACATGAAAATTAGGTATTGAAAAGATTGTAAACCTGAAGAGAAAAAGACATTTCAAGAGAAAGAAAAGAAAGATAAACAAAACCTAAATTTATCATACAAGCCAAAAAAAAAAGGGGGCAATCTTTCTACCTAAGCCTAGTCCGCAATCACAAAATGCAATCTTTGATGAAGCCTTCAAAGCTCAAATGCAAAGGGTGTTGGAAAATGTAACTAGTTTCGGTCTTTATCACTTGTATCGAGAAAAGAAAATTATTTTAGTATATAAAAGAGTCTAGAAGACTCCCAAGAATCAAGTCAACCAACCTAGATCAAGTCGGCCTTGTGAGGGCTATTCTAGCCCTAGGAAAGGCTATATAAATATGGAGGTTCGAGCCATTAGAAGATACATCAAGCACACACATCTTGGATCTGATCTGCAGCTAGGAGAATAAATGCAGAGATATATTTAGATGACTCGAAAGGCTGAAGTTTTGGCTGGAAAGCTCTCATGTGCGAGTAACAATGGAGGCTATCTCAGAAATAATATCAGAAAAATACCTGTCAAACGTATCCATATAGACTCTCCCTATCAGAGTTCTCTAAGGGTGCAATTTTATCTCCATATGCGGACGATACATGGATCCATGCTAAATGCTAATGGCAGGCAACTGTCGTGAAGCATAGCTGCAACATTGTTGTCCTGTGAAGATAAGTGCAGTGAGAATGGAAAGCCAAAAGCCTCATGTCGCCATTTTTCCTAGCGAAGGAATGGGCCATATTATCCCATTCACCGAGTTCGCCCAGCACCTCTCAGCACACCATGGATTCACCGTTGCGTTCATTAAATGAAAATGAATTTTATATGGTCCTGAATGCATAAAGTCCTCACAGGGTCTAGATATCCGCTTCGTCCAGCTCCCTCATGTGGAAATCCAAGAAGATGAGGGACAGTACATGAAGGTGGAAACCTTTGTATCAAATTTATTGGAGAAATCGAAATGATTAGGAAGCCAACCTGGTAACATTAACCCCCAACAAATTAAAGCACTGAGGAGTGGAAAGGTTAATCCCACCGATGCTAGGCGAATGCCCCTAATTTATCCATTTGAGTAGCTAACACCCAGGTTGGATGGTTGGATCGGTTGTGCATTAAGATTAATACTCGATAGGCAAAATTCTGAATACATGAAGAGGTTGTAGCAGAGCCCAAGAAGAGTATGAACGTGCATATGCAGAAGCTATAACCACTAAAAACACAAATAAAATAGATGAAGCTCGACTACTTACTAATACTTACTAATCAGACCACATTAGAACATCCTCTTTATCTATTCATTCCTCAATCCATAAATCCTTACCTCATTCGTTGGTGAAGCCAACGATCCCAGCCATCCATCCCACGAAGACCAGTCTATTTTGCTACTTGACTGGCGAGATTTTCACCATAGTGGCAATATCAATCGAGCCTCTTGGATGAAGGCGAGAAGGTAAAGGTTGAAGGACAATGACAAATTAATATAGTTTACTATAGCCAAATTCGGAGTTCTTGAACATGTTTTCTGCTCCGAATTGCAGCGAAAGCCCCAAATCAGGAGAAGAAGATTTCAAATAAAGATAAAAAAAGAGTGAACCCAGATCTGATATAATAAGTTCGGGTTAAAAATCTAGTAGAGTCGATAGAAGAATTGAATGTCAAAGAAGGGTATGGAATTTACGGCGAAATCATAAAAATTATGAGCAGAGGAGCACCGACTCTGTCCCAAACCTGGCAAGGAGAATATCGGCGGGAAAATAAATTTTAATAGGTTGACTTAAATTTTATAGAAGCCACCAAATTAGATTTTAATAGGTAATCAAATAAATTTCTATGGTCGGTTAGGTTTTCATCAAGTTTTATTTTTATGTGAGTAAAAATAATGTTAAATTAATTAGAGTATTAATCAAAATTATATTATACTTCTCTAATATAAGTAAGAATCCTAATTAATCAAAATTGTATTATATCTCTCTAATATAAGTAAGAATGTTCATATAAAGAGGGAATATGAACATGAGCTCGGAAATATCTATCAACTTTTAAGGTAGTGAAAATTATCTTTAAATCTATGAATAATGTTATCAATAAATTGAAGTAGGTATAGTTAGTTTCTTATTTTTGAGGAAGTTCATTTAGAGCTTAAAAATACCCAATTAGAAGGCCTTCACATGTGTTGTTAAGAGAGACATGGAATAAATTTTGATTAAAGGAATTAAGGGGCACAATAAAATCAATGTATAGCACCTACTCAAATCACCAAGAATATATCCAAACCATCAAGATGACACACTTCTCTGAGGAAAATTATGAAACACCATGGAATAACTCATATTAAAACTTTAGTCAATCAATCAATAGTTAGAACATAGTGTTTAAGTGAACACAATAAAAATAGTACACATTGAACATAATATCATATACACATGGATCATACATATCCAACTAAATGTGGTAGCTAAAGGAACTTCTTCCTATGCATAGTGTCCTAGATGGCTAAGGCAAGGTGTCATCAAACCAATGATACATTCATGAATTACATATAGATCCATATACCTTAGATGAAAAATGATCAATGTGACAGGAATCGTAGGGGTTGAGATGACAATCAAATTTTAATATATCCTCCAAAATCCCATATAGAAAATGGGGTAACATATCCTATGACATCCAACTTGTGATATATGGTGGGAAATCCTTAAAGTATATTTGAAGAAAGATGTCTCGTTGAGGTCTAGGTCAAGAAGAGGTACAATTCCTCACTAATTTGGTATCTCGTTGAGGTCTAGGTCAAGAAGAGGTACAATGCCTCACTAATTTGGTAGTTGAAGAAGTTTGAATCTTGGTTTGTCAATTTGGCCCTAAGTAGGCAGGGCAATATAGAAGGAGGTGACCCCCTTGGAAGAGTTCTAAAGGGGAAGGGCACATAAGGCCTTATATAAATATCTAAATCCAAGTACCTCCCTCATAAAAAGTTCTAGACATGTATTTAAAGAATGTAGATAACGACTCGTCCAAATGTTGATAAAGACAATAGAACATCCCTTGAAACTCATAATAAATGGGGGCATCTACAAATGGAAACGCTAGTAGATGTTATTAAGAAGAGGAAGGTCATTATGATTCGTTTCAACTCGACACGAATGTAAACCCACTTTGAATGCACCAAGGGAGATATGAAGTGCAGCATCTGATACTCTTGAGTGTATGTGGTTAAACAAAAAGGCCCCCTTTCATTTGCATGAAGTGTTCCTAATACAAATCCATGTTACAGTCGAGGCCCTAAAAATATGAAGTCCAAGTACATTAAATGTATTGTCTATAAATAACCTCTCTAACAACCTGACACAAACATATAATGATGTCATTTACATTTGAGGTGTAAATCACTTGAATTGTGTTACAACTTTAATCACTCCCCAACAAAATTGTGCCATGCTTCCATGTGATGATGCTTAAACCCTATTGGAGAACAACCTCACAATGTAAAAGGAATTTAAACATGATGTAACTTTAATAGTGCCCCACATTCACCCTTTGGCTCACTACCCATGGCTAATTTGAGGTTATTTCAAGCACTGATGTGGATAATATCATTTTATTTTCTCTTATGTATAATATTCTACATTGACACAATTGAGTTTGTTTAACAAACAAAATATTTATATTGAGGGTTCACTCCTTGTGCATTAGGGCTAGAAAGACCTTGTCTTTATGAGTGATCTATTCATTTCCAACTCCTTAGTCCTTCAAATTTTGCACGTCATTAGGCCCAATACACCTACCCTTCTACCAATCTTGTTTTCCTTCACAAGCACAAGACTTGGGGCTCTTCTTTGATAGTCAGCTAACAACCCTCCAACTGTACTTGGACTACCATTAATTTACCCAACTATGGTCAATTATTTTACTGATCTAGTGCCCATAACACTGCCCTCATCTAGGGATCTTCAAAATTTCCACCTAATAGTGATTTGAGTCCTCTCAAAATCACTATTTTTGTGTACCAATTTCTTTGTTGTCCAATCTATGAACAAATATGAACTACTCCTCTTATCATGCTTCTAACACTTTGTATATTCTTGAACTAGGGTCACAAAACATCCACTAAAAGTCAATTGACTAATTGTTTATAGGTTGCTTCAGATATCTGTCCAAAACTCTCTGGACAATCCACCAAAATCAACTCCTCTTCATGTCCATCCATTCCTCATAATATGCCACAATTATTCTACCCAATCTTCTACTCAGGTTCCGCCTTCCTTTGTATCTTCTATCTTCGCACATACTTCTGCAAACCATCTTCCAAATTTGTGGTATATATTGCAGAGATAAACCTCTCTCCAAGGGTCCTGGCCCCTCTTCGTCTACACATATTTGTCATGGTATTAAGGGCATACCTTATGGATTGAACATGTTATGAAACCTCCTTAACTATGGCATTATACTTCTATTCGAATTGTCTTAGAACAAACCCTATCCACCCATAGCAAAAATAACAACTCTTACCTCCATAAGAGACACAACCTAGCTCATATGGACCCATAGATTCTGGGAACTTCTTTAACTGAATTAGGGTTTAAGGGGTTAGGGTTAATGGTTTAAAGGTTTAGGGTTTAAGGGGTTATGGGTTAAGGGTTTATAGATTTAGGGTTTAGGGGGTTAAATGGGTTAGGGGTTTAGGGGGTTAAATGGGTTAGGGGTTAAGGGTTTAGGGGTTATGGGTTAAGGGTTTAGAGGTTTATGGTTTAGGGGTTAAATGGGTCAAGGGTTTAGAGGTTTAGGGGGTAAAATGGGTCAGGGGTTGGGAATTAGTGTTTAAGGGGTTAGGGGTTAAGATGACAGTTTCATTGGTCTCTGTTTGTGCACAATAGTTGCTTATTCTTTGTGTTTCAATGTAACAATTTTGTAAGTATTGTTGCTTGTTGCTATGTCTTCTTTATTAATTAATTTATAGTATTTGTTAGCCATTGCTTTACATTTATTGATGAAAATGTCTATTGCAATCAAACCAAATGTATGTTCAATCTCCAGTTTCAAACTCAGCCACAATGTTGTCACACAATTTAAGTCCGGAGAATGGCCATCTGATGAAGTCTTAATAAACAGACTGCACCTCATGACTACTCCAGAAAATATTAAGTTCAAGTGTCCCATATTCATGAGAAATTTGGCTCTTATACTCTTGCTCCACCTAACTGTGTCCTGGAAATACCCTTTTTTATTGCAAAAACATCCTAATGTTGTCGACCTTGTCCCTTAACAGACCAAGGAAACATATGTGACTGAGAGGAATGGGAAGCACTACAAAGTTGAAGAGAGTACAAAAGACTAAGATGGTTTAAAGGATAAGCTTGAAGAATGTAGTAGTGTTGAAACAACTAAAAGTTTTCCCAAACAAATAGTTGATAATGTGAAACCTTCTTCTGTACCAGTCAAACAAGACTACATTCATGTGAGAGCAAGAAGAGGCCAAGAAACTGATAGGCATAGCCTGGAAGATAGGGTATGGTTCCCTCTTTTTGATGAAATATTTGATCTACATTTTGTCTATTGAAGATTAACCATTTTAACCTTGCCAACAAAGCGTAATTAACCCAATTGTAGGTCCCAATATGTCATGATATATATTAACTCTAGATATATATGAGAAGGAATAATAAAGACATAGATTGATAGAGGTGGCGAGACAAGGGGGGTCACAAGGGAGAGATGGAGATAAATTGAAGGAGAGGGGAGAGAAGGAATGGAGAGAGAGAGGGAGGGAGAGGACTGAGAGAGGTAGAGAAGGGTAAGAGAGGGAGATAGTGACACAAAGATGGAAGGGGGGCAGAAAGAAGGATAGAGGGAGGGATACAGTGAGAGGATTGGAGGGTCTAGAGAGAGAGAGAGAGGGGAAGAGAGAGCGAGGTAGGAGAGAAAGGGAGAGAGAAGAATTACAATGTATTAAAACAATAAATATATTAGGCCCACTCTACACAAATCTGCAATCTGAGAATTCAGGATAAAAAGAGCAAGCTCCAACAACAATTGCATAGAAGTCTTTATTACTCAAATAGAAGAATGTAACAACAAGTTGTCATCTCACAAAATCTCCTACTACAACCTACAAGCTAACAATACTCACTCTTATTATCTATTTCTACAAATGTCTAACTACTATGCCCATCCTTTTCATTTATAAGTTAAGAGAAGGTGTTGTTAGAAAACAGGCTAATGATAGCATTAGTGGTGCATCTCCCTTGAGCATGAACAACTCCCTCATAACTTTGCCTTGTATGCAAGGCTTTTCTTTTAGAGTAGTGCATTATCATAGTAGATGTAACTCCTCTCCTGAAGGTGCCTCATTCCATAAGTGTGCACTCATGAATGCACCTGAGATGATGGTGTTAATCTCCTCAACTACTATGTCATACTTGGTGGGTGTGACCCAACAACTAATTCATATATCCTCGAAGGTGTCGTTATAAGCTTCTAGCTATATTTAAGAATCTTTTTGACTGGTGTACCACAATCTAGCTCTGCGATCTTGGTGCTGCTCAACTTCTCAAGGCTGAGGTGAGACCAACTCAAACCAACTAGGTAATCTAACACTCTTGAGAAAAAAAAAAAAATTCCAATAACCCAAGATTATCCCCCAACTTGTCAAACTTCCCCTTTGTTAGGAGATTTGTCAAACTATTAACCATATGCAACTTTTTCATAATGTTTTCCAACACTACTAACTCCCTAATCTCCCTAATGAACTTGGAATCTTAGGAAATTGTATTGAATATCAATGTGTTTGAAATGCTCATGACACATTGGATTTTCATAGAGATTGATGTAACTTTGATTCTCACAAGAGACAATATTGGGCTTCAACAATTGATTGGTTGAATCTACAATCAAGTTGTAAATCTAGATAGCTTCATAATAAGTATATGAAACTGCCATATACTTTGCTTCAGTGGACCTCAATGCAATTGTTGCTTTATTCTTGTTGATTTAATAAAAATGATTTATAAAATGATAATAATGATGTTTAAAATGAGCCTTATGATGGTCTATTTATACACATTGATTGTTCACGAGTTGTAGGGGTATGTTTATAACGTCACTGCCCTTGAAAGCTTTGTCTTGAAAGCACAGTAATTAGAATTTTCTTTGGCTAAGCACATTTTTGTGGTGGAATGAAGTTTATCAGATATCTATTTATACTTTGTAAAGGTTTGACTTTGTTTGTACTTTGAGTGTTGGTGAGGTTTCTTTGTATTTTTTGCATCATAGTCTAAAGTATTTTGACCTGATTGTTTAACATGAAAGCTTTATGCTTATTGGAAAAATATTTGAAATACCTGCATGATCAAGAAACTGTTAATATGGTTAATTAAATTACTAATTAGGTACTATAGAAAGAGGATGATGTTGAGAGGGCTTGCCTGGGTGACTCTGGGAGCAACCCGAAGGTGGTCAGACAAAGCTCTTATAAGTTACAAATCTAAAGAGAAAAAACTGGTGATGTATATGTGGTTGCTCAACGTGGGTTGTATGGAAAATCTTGGCTGAGAGTGTTTACCTTTCCGCGTCTTTACGAAAGTAGGTTGTCTAGTCACAGAATAAGATCATGACTACATGTAGGTGATGGTTCTGTAGTAAGTTCTCAGCCTTATCTTCAGAATGGCTAACAGAGAGGATCAGGTTTGAATACAGGATATAATTTGATGAATTTGGAGATTTAGAGTTGAATAAAAAATTGTGGTGATGTTTGGATGGGTGCTAATTTGTAGGGTTTTCCATTTTTATAATTTTCTTTGTTGTGCTTTCTACCATGATACCTAGTTGCTTTCATGTTTCCCTAGCATTTTAACTTTTTCGATTTCTATCTCTCTATTGTTTCTTGCCCCATTTGAAATGTCATCCTTATTTGGTAGGTGTTTTCTTCAATATAGTGTGAGTATTTTTCCATCACACAGCTTCTGTGGGGTTTGTCTATGCAAATAGCTTGTAAGGCCCATTCATAGGGGTATTTGATGAAATGAAATGATTATCGATGATCACCAACTAGTGGTACCTGCAGAGATTTACTCTAACAATTCTACAGTTTTCTTGTGCCAACAATTATACAACATTTTAACCTCATGAATTAGTCTCCTCTGTTCTCTTAGCTGATTCTATAAGCACTTATTACTGTTGTCAAATCTTTTACTCTCTAGTCCCATTGACCTATTTCATTTATTTGTGGACATTGATCTATTTTCATTTCATTTCTTCAATTTTTATGACTGTTATGTGTTTCCTTTGGCCAGTGCCTTCTTTCTCACCTATGCTTTTTCTGCTTAATCATTCCAGCCAGCCAGAGCAACAGGGGTAGCAAGTGCCACGCAGTCCATCCAGAGCCCATCAGGGGCAGCGCAGAGGCAGCAAGAGCCACGCAGGGCTGACGCAGTCCCAGTTAGGGCAGTGCAGGGGCAGTGTAAGCTCTTCAGGTGTGACACAGGCCCTTACTGAGCAGCGCAGAGGTCAACGCAGGCCAGTTAGGCTAACATAGAGGGATTCAGAGCAGTGTATTACTGTTGTTTTTATTTCTCTGTTGGGTGAACCAGTTTTGGTGCCCAGGATTGTTGTACTTAGATTTTGCATAATAATGAAAACCCTCCAGAGCTAGCTGCACCGATTTTCCCACATTGGGTTTTTTCCAGGGATAGTTGTCTGGAAAATCCATGTGTCACTTTGTCTATGAGCATGTTATTCATTGTTTGATCTGTATGTGTAGGTTGCTAGTTTTATTTACTATTTAATTCGTTAATTTATTGAATATTTCAGAAATTAACTTGTAACTTAATTCAAGTAGGAGAAGTAAATCAAGATACTGCAATAGGGTTTCTTAGATTAAGAAATTTTCACATTCCCTAGATCTAGCCCTATCAGGTCACCTAGGGCAACAATTTCCCAGGAATCTAGCTAGAGGAAAACTTATATCTCCTAGAGGTAGCTGCGTTGTTGGGTTCCCTCACTCTCCTTAGAACATGGGCCAATTCCGACGATGGAATCTCCGGATACCTCAAGCCCTAGCTCTAGGATCAAGTTTTTCCTAGGTGTTCCCAAGGATAGAACCTAGTAGGATCAATTTGACCTATCAAAGTAAAAACACTTGTCTGATCCTTTCCCATCACCTTATCCAAGATAGGAACATCATTGGTTGCTAAATTCCATCCCCGAACCTGGGTTGGGTCCACTTGGCCCCATGTGATCCCATTTGGTGTCAAAGGCCTTTCATCAAGGACCATTTGGGAATCCAAGTTCCCAAAGGATTTTAGGGATTAAGAAATTCCTTCATAATTCTTATTCTTCTCCCTCAACCCTTCAATCCCCCTCCTCTCTCCCTAGAAGATAATTCCCTTGCTTAAAAGGAAAGCATGTCCCACTCTTTATTTTATCTTAGGGAAAGGGTTTCGAGGGTCACTTCCCACCTATTCATTGACCTATACTCTACAAGTGACTTCCTAAACTACTGGGACTCCACCCATCGGTGAAATTCCGTGAAGAGCAAGGAGCCTTCCTTCAGCCTACCTTTCACACGCAATTCCTATGGAATTATCTCCATATTAATTAGGAAAATCAACCTTCCTTGATTGCGCAATCCATCATGGCATCCCAATGACTTTATAATTGCACATGGGAAATTTTCTATAAATACAACTGATAGTTATGTTCCTCTGAACTGTGTTACAATAAGGATCTAGGGTCTTTTTATTATTTAAAATAAGATAAAACCCTAAACAACCAAAACCCTATCATGAGGAGATGTAACACCAAGAGTTTATGGGCCCCGTTGGGGTTAGTTGGGCAGCTAACTTCCCTGGGTCGTAACTTGGTCATATGATCTTCATTTGACGCACATGATACCTTGTTAGAAATATCTCTCCAAGGAATACAACTGCTACTACAATTTCTAAGAAATTTCCAAACCTTTCATGCCCAAAAAACATCGTTTGGGGCCTCAAAACGGCTTCGAAAGTTCAGGACCCGAAAAACTGACAAAAATAGTAAATTGTGCTATAATTAAGGAAACTGAAAAACTGAAAGAGACAATGGTGAGGGCCCAAGTGGAATAGGCAGGTGGCCACCAATATCCACCTCGATCACCTTAAATCGAATTTCTTGAGCTAACTCAATCATCATGACTTAGTTAATTGACACAAGTTGTTATGAGATGAAATTACAATTTATTGTCCAATTTATTTAAGGGAAAAATAAATTAGACGCCTCAAATTCCTCACTCTTGGTACATCAAAATTCCTCACCAATGTGGGTGCATTTTTTTTTTGTCCTTTCTAGTCGCCAATTTGACTATTTCTTGTTGCAAATTTCAACACTCCCTCTCAATAAGAAAGGAATTCAATCTATCCCCATCCGGTACCTTTGGAATATTCTACATGCTACACTTCTCTAGTGTTGCACCTGTAAATCCTGAAACTGAATAGCCTCTAAACAACTGAATCAGTATAATGCATCTATAATTGGAGTCTTCTGACTGCTGCTAGCTACTGCACCTGTCTAGTACTGGATTCTCTGCATTGCTACTGACATCTGTATATGTGCCCTTTGAACTATTGCTAACTCTATTTGTGCTCCAATATTTGACATATGTCACTATGATTTCTGTCTTGCTGACATCTGACTACATCAATCTAGCTGATCCTTCCTACTACTGTTGTACTGTGAGCTCCTCGTAGCCAAGTTCGATCCATGAGACCGCCATCTCAATGGACCTTGCCCAAATTTCTTATCTTGAGATTATGTCTACACATAACCCCACCTTACACCTCAAGGTATGGCTGCTCCCTCTTCCCATCTGGCTCGAAATTTCCCCCTCATGGAGGTCTCTGCTTGAGTGGACGATTCCACTCGGTCTCCTCTCTACTTCTCCAATTGTGGCAGCTACTCCACAACCAACTGAGACTGCTTCTCATGAGGATGCATGTTAAGAGGTAATTTATGCTCCCTCTAAACCACCAAGTCTCTAACTTCTGTCGTTCTCCTCAAAGCTTTGCATGCATCTGGTACCTCAAGTGCATATATGTTCTTGACTTGCACACAGTGTAATTGTCCCGAAGTTACAAAAAGTTTCTAAAAAAGAGTTGATTTTAAATCGATGATATCTCCCTCATCCGAGCTCCGATTTGACCGATTTTTTTTTTTCCATTTGGGTAGATTTTCACAAGGAATCCAAATATTCTTTTTTTTTTTTGAAAATTTTACACCAAAATATTCAAAGATTCTCTACAAACTCGCCGCCCAAAAAATTCCTGCTCTGATAACATGTAGAAAATCTAACCAGCGAGATTCAATCTGATCTTGTAATCTACTAAAACAAGATAAGGAATCCTTCCTACAATTTACGAAAACAAAACACAATCGCACAATCATATATAAGTAAGAGAAATAAATTATCAATCGCACAACAACATGATGTATTTGGGGAAAGAAACTAATAAAAACCCCTCTATCTCTATTGTGTATTAAGTCAAGGAATCATGAAACAATACAATTATTAATATCTCATGAGATTCCCCAGCACTCTGTCAATTGTCTCCTGTTGATCTAGGCAAACTCGGTCTATTACTTAGCCAATTCTCATCCTTACTTCAACCTGCCTTGCTCATGCAATTCCTAGGGAATTAACTCCTTATTAATTAGGTAAATCAGTCTTCCTTGATTGCGCAATCCATCATGGCATCCCAATGAGTTTATAATTGCACATGGGAAACTTTCTCTGAATAAAACATATAGTTATGTTCCCTTTAACCTTTGTCTCAACTGGGTATTCCTCGAAACTGACATGCATGCAACTATTAATAGTGAAATATCAGTTATCTGATTGATCACTCATTGTGAATTAAATCTAATTTAATTCACTGGAACTCTCACTAGCTCATCACTCAGTTAGAACTAGTTAAACTGATTTTAACTCATTTAATTGAGTTAATTACATTTGCATTCCACTAATGCATCAACTTCAACTAGACCCCAAAAATATTAGAATCCCTCTAGATGCCTCATATTAGACCCTCAACTCAAATTTCTTGAGCTAACTCGGTCATCATGACTTAATTAACTGAAACAAGTTGTTATGATATTTCAATGGTGTCTTTGTCCTTTATGGTTTCCAATCTCACTGTTTCTTGTTGCAAATTTCAACATTTCAGAATTTGATGTGGTCTTCACACAAAGACACCATTGAAATCACATGCCCAGATTCTCATGAGAAACATCTCTTAAGCTTGATTTTCCAGAAGAGAACCAACAATATGCCATCCTACTTCCTAGCGTAAACTGACCATTAAGGTATGCAACACTCTTTTGAACCCTCACATGATGATCTTTCTCTTGGAGGATGATCATGACCTCCCTTTAGCAACCCTTACTCGGCCCTCGTACTCGACCTACTTTAGGACTACATCTCTCTTCACCCCCTTGATGTGCCAGATAGTGGGAATACATGTCAAACATGCTAAGATGTGCCAAGTGATAAGGCATGCCAAGATGTGCAAGGGTGTGTCAATGCGTGTCAGGGACTGTCAAGACAACAAAAAGGAGAAAAAATTTAAACTACAAGGAAATGAACACATAAGAGGGTTAATAAGTCATCAATTTACCTTTTCCAAGAGGGGCATGCTAGGCACACTAACACTAGGTGGCAATAGGTTCCAAGTGCAAAGTCTTAGTGCATTCTAAGTGCCAAGTATTCCTTTGTTGCTTCTCATCTACTTTCCAACAATTGATCATCACAAATAAATTTAATATTAAACCATGCTAAATCATACCAAGGCATCTCAACGTATTCCATACATGCTAAGACTTTCCAAGTGCCAACACGTGCCAAGCGCCAATATGTGTCAGGGACTAGTGTTATGCATGTTATGAAGTGGAAGGGAATTTTGAAGAGTGCTAAGGTGTGCTAGAGAGTGATAATGCATGTTGATGAGTGTTAAGGAGTACTAGGAAAAAACATTAAGGGAGCACTAGGTAAAAATTCATGGAAGTTAATGAATATGAGGAACATGTGCCAGAGACTAGTGTTAATGAGTGTTAGTTGTCATGCCAAGGAGGGAGTGACAAGGTATGATAAGCATTGGTAAGGCATGCTAGGGAATATCAAGGCATGTAAAGAATTCCCAAAGTGTGCTTGGGAGTTCTAGGGTGTGCTAATTATATCATGTGCCAATTAATAGTGCCAAGATATGCCAATACATGCTAGGTGCTAAGGATGTGGCACAGGGTGCTAGGGTATATCAATATGTGTCAAGGCAACAAAAGGAAGAACCAATAAGAGGGTTAATAAGTCAGGAATTTATCTTTTTGAAAAGGGGCATGCTAGGCACACTAATAATAGGTCCCAATACATGCCAAGTGCCATTGTGTGCCAAGTGCTAATGTATGTCAATGCATTCAACCAAGGTGTTCTAGGGCATGCTAGGGACTATATGCAGCATGCCAACACATGCTAGGAGAGTTCCATGTTGTGTTAGCGCATGCCACCATGTGCTTGGGCGTTAATGTCATCAAAAGATGTTATAGGTACAAAGATGTTTCAAGACATGTGGGTAATAATAAATGTTAGTGTGTGCCAAAGCATTAATTTAAGGTGTGCCTAGATTGTTGAGGATTGTTAGGTCTTTCTCATTAATATAATTTTTCAGAGCCCAATTATGTATTAAATAATATATTTCCTACACACAATAGTGGAACTTTATCTAAATGGAATTTGCTAGATAATAAACTTAATATATATGAATCATGTGTTGACTCATATGAAATCTCTATTTGAGTAGTCATTACTTGAGGAAAATGATACACACTTATTACTTCTTAAAAAGTTGACTGACCCTAACCACTATGGCCTTGGACATATTATAAAAAATGCTCAACAATAATGGTATTAAATTGTTATCTTTTGACAAAAAATATATTAACAGGCACATAGCATCATCAAAAACTCATTGTAATGATCAATGATGACGGACATTTTTTTATCGTCACCAAAAGTAACAAAAAGAGCATTGGTGAGGGTCATTAAAAGTTCGTCACTAGAAGTGTCACCAAAGAGAGAATTAGTGATGGCCCTTTAACGACCCTCACCAAAAATGAAATGTCTTTAGTGATGGACCATAAAGGACCATCACTATATACACTTACAGTGATGGTTTTTAGTGATCAATGATGACGGACATTTTTTGACCGTCACCAAAAGTAACAAAAAGAGCATCGGTGAGGGTCATTAAAAGTTCGTCACTAGAAGTGTCACCAAAGAGAGAATTATTGATGGGCCTTTAACGACCGTCACCAAAAGTGTCATTGAAAATTTCTTTGGTGACGGACCATAAAGGACCATCACTATATACACTTACAGTGACGATTTTTTAATGACCCTAACCATATGTGACATTGGTGACGGACCTTAAAGGTCTGTCACAAGCATGACCCTCACCAATGTGCTTTTTTCTTATAGTGTTGGTGTTTTTTTTCACTATTAGTTAATCTCTTGTCTTTGTATCATTTTCTTGGTCATAATTGTTCTTCCATGACCTCCTAGGAAGGATTGCAAGTGCATGTTCAAGGCTTCCAAGGATCTAATAGCAGATGGAAGAAGTCGAAGAATGAAGAAAGTAATGTGACAAGAGGACTTTCCCAGAATCATGGTTTGTGTTGAGATATATTGTATTAGAAAATATCTAAGCTCAAAGTGAGCAATTAGGTCATATAATTTTGAAGTATACCTAGATTATGTTGAAGGGAAGCCAATGGTAACTTCTAAATGGATCTTCAAGATCTCGCATGCAACAGTTGACAATATAAAAAAATATAAAGAGAGAATTGAGAATAGAAGGTTATTCCCATAAGATGGAGAAGATCACGACAAAATATTTTCTCCAATTGTAAAGTACACATCTATCAAAATTATTATCATTTCTTTAAAATTTCATTGGGTGGTTGGAAAGAGGGAGGAATTGTGGTAAAAATAATTGGATTTGTAACAAAGGAGGCAATCATAGAGCCTTGTTTAAGCTTTAGAGGGAGTAGACCTTTGAGTTTGAGATGATGGGTTATCATTGACATTGTCAGGATAATATTCTGAAAGAATTAATAACACAAGAAGCATCTAGTACTACCACAACAACATATGTTTCAGTTTGAGTGGGAGCACCCAGTTAGGGTGACATGAAATAAATTATGGTGATGGAACCAATGAAAGGAATTTGATTAGTTTTATGAGCCAAGGCATGTTTCGCAGCATGGGTTGAAGTGCCAACATGGTACAATTGATCACAGAAAAGTTAGCTATGATTTGAGATTTGTCTTAAACAGTTAGTACGCTTTCATATTTTAGATTGGGCAGAGTTTGTTGAGGATAGAAATATTCATGAGGCTATTGCTTCAGTTTGGGCTCTATTATAAATTCTTGTATGACCATGGATAATTCATCTATTACACTTAGTATTGAGGAAACCAAGTATGTTGAATTTGGATTGGCAAGTTGAGAAATACTTTGGATACAAAGGCTAATTTGAGGATTCACTTAATCAGGAGCAGGCAACGACCATGATGATAGGTCAAAACATAGGAAGCAATGTGGCTTCAATATTATTCTAAAATAAAGTAGGTTGATGGAAAATCCTTTGTTCCAGGGTGAAGTTTGTATACTTTAGGAAAAAAATTGGACTTGTTGAGAATGCCTCTCTCAATGTGAGGGAGTGTTGATAAAACAACATCATGGACTGAAATTATTTTTATGTCACATCTACTGACTAGAATTAAGAAGAATGGTCTAGAAGAGGACATTCATTCTTCCATGTCACATATGTTGAACATAATTGGGGAAAATGCTCTAGAATAGGATAGCCATTCTTCATGTTTCAATTAGTGTGTTGACCAGAATTAGTAATAATTTTCCTAGAGGCCTAGAATTAATCAAATAGAGTGTGGCCTTTCATTATCAAGCTCATTTAACATTAGGCCAATAATTACTCATATAGAGTGTGGCCTTTTTGGATTCACCATGCCTCATATATATTGAGTAGAATGATGGTGAACCAATACTAGTATGTATACCATGCATTATATAGATAAGAATTATGGTGACTAGATGATGATAAATGATATACCATGTTTCTAAAGTACTTACCTAAATTATGGTGAGAATATACCACAGTTCTAAGGAACTGACCCAAATTATAGTAACTTTTTTATGTTATTGACTTACCATGTGTCAAAGATGTTTAACTAGATTATGGTAATTGGTTTACCATGTGCCACAGTTGTTGACAAAATTATGGTAACTTGTTTTACCATGTGTCACAATTGTTGACCTGATTATGGTAATGATTTCTTACCTCCCTAGCTAACAGGGAGCGTTCAATTTTGTAGCTATGATCAGTCTTCATAGCTAAATTTTTTAATATTGATGTACTTATAATGATAAATGTAAAGAATTTTCTTCATTATATTGTCAAAAGAAAAATATTAAGGAATATTATTCATGTCCTTACTAAAAGATAAAATTTAAATTTTGAAAAATGAATTATTTGGTTCCAAAAATAGCTAGGTCATCCTTCGTCCTAGTCAAGTCGGCCCCAACCTAAGTGGCACCCATTCGACCCAACAAAAGACTATATATATGAGGCATTCAATCTCCTTTCCAAGAAATAAATTGGGTTGGTTTGAGGAAATTAATAAATCCTATCTGAGGTAGCGAGGAAGCATATCTAAGGTAAACAAAGAGGATGAATCTAAGACCAACAAAGAGATCTATCTGAGGAACCGAGGAAGCATATTTGAGTTAAACAAAGAGGATGAATATGAAATGTAAGATCTATGTGTTGAAGGACTGAATATTCATGTGATATCACTTTGTGGACGGATCGAATATTGAAGGTAAAAATATCTATGAAAGGAAGCAAGACCAAGGCATAGTATGAGGATGAAATTCTTCCCTAGCAAATAAGATCAAGTAGAGGTTGTGGGGCATACTTATGACTTGAATAAGGAGTTATGGGATAGGTTTTACCAAACATTCTTGATGACTAGATCATCAAGGTGCGTCTCTTGTTGAACTAAATAATTTCTCTAAGGAAAAAGTTTTTGGTTTTTTCTAATGCCTAATCCGAAAGGATTATTGTAAATATTTTCATTTATGCATTTGAGAAAACCAAAGGACCTTGGAATTTGAATCCCAATAGTCTCTCCACTCATGTATAAATTCATGTTATATCTAATGCAATAAACAATTCAATTCGTGGAGTTACCTCTTGACCTGATGTGGTATCAAAGCCAACCTCTTTTTTTAGTTTTTTTTCTCCTTGTAACTCCTCTCTCTCTCTCTCTCTCTCTCTCTCTTTGAATTTCTGAGATATAGTACCAGATTTGAGTTATCGATTGTTGTTTCTCTCCATGCATTTATATATACATTGAGTATCACTTTTGGCGTTTTAATTTACTGCCCAACTGCCAACAGCCACACAAGGGAGAGAGCTTGAGCCCTTAATGGCCCTCGGGTTTCACTTTCTCTGCATCAAATCATGAGCATCTTTTAAGGTTGCACCAGAGGATGCAATTCTTGAAACTCTTCTCAGAACCATAGTGAACGTTGCCTTAATTGAAAGATGTGATGGGAGAATTTTTGAAGTTTGCAACAAGAAGAAGTGAAATTGGCATCCGGAAACAACATTCAACACCCATGCCTAGTGCATTAAGCACCTACACTAGGGTGGGGCCCACAGGGTTATTTTGGTGCATGTCTATTTTATTTATCCATTAATTAAGATGGACACTAAATTGTAATCTATTCTCAATGTGGACTTGAATGAGTTAACTGAAAGTGATAAATTTAGTTAGCTAGTGGATTTCAAGTTAGAGGTTGTTGGTGAGACATGCAGAGTAATTCTAGTTCTAATATAGTTCGAAGTGCAGTGGTGCATGAGTTGGTGGAAGTTGCAAATCAATTTAACTCAGTTAAGTGAGTTAAACTCAGTTGTGCTAGTTGTAATTAAAGATACACTAGTGAGAGATCAAATGAATTAAATATTAATTAATTCACAATCAGTGATCTCACATGCAACTGAGGATTTACTATTATTAGTTGCATGCATGTCAATTCCAATGGAGACCCAATTGAGATCTAGGTGGAAGGGAAGTGTAATTATCAGTTGTGATATTAACAGGCTACCCAGGTGTAGTTAAAACACCATAGGATGCCCATGATACTCAGTACACTAGGAAGGTTGGAATTCCTTGTGAATAGGGATTGAATTCCTCATGAAATGCGTCAGCAAGGCAGGCTGAAGGCAGACTTAGAATTGGTTGGGTATTGGCCCGATTTTGTTTGGATCAGTGTGAGACAATTAGTTGAATATAAGAGGACTCTTGTGAGAAGAGTTTTATGTAATTTTTTAATGATTCCTTGTGTAATAAAATAGAATATAGTGGGGTTTTTAGCTATAATATTTTCCTGGGAAATTATCTCTTTTGTGGCTTGATTGATTCTTCTTTGCTTCATGTGATTGGCGATTGTGTTTTTAATTCCACAATTGATTTATAGAAGAGATTCAGTATTTAAATTTAGTACATTGTTAGATCAGATTGAATCCATGATATACATGCTTTTTGTATAATTTCTAGATGGTATCAGAGCTGTGTTATAATTTTTCTACATGGTATCAGAGTTGTGTTATAACTTTTCTACATGGTATGAGAGCAGAAATTATTTGGGTGCACGAGTTTGCAGAGAATATCTGAAAATTTTGATGCAAAATTTTTGAAAAAAAATAACATATTTGGATTCCTTACAAAAAAAATCCCCAAAATGAAAAAAGAAAAATCAGTCGAATCGAAGCTCGGATGAGGGAGATATCGTTGATTTAAAATCAACTCTTTTGTTAGAAACTTTTGCTATGGTGGGATGATTACAATGTGAGCGAGTTGGAAAAGGAAAGGTGTTCCTTAAACACAAAGAAATAGGACAAGCCAAGAAGATTTGGATTCGAGTTAAGAATCTCTATAGACTTGATGTAGATGTGATTTCTACAGAGCTTCCAACCATTGGGAAGTGTGATAAATCCATGCAATTGACCCTTGAGAGGGAGCTGGATTTGCATGCAGGTGAGAATGAACCTCAAGATGTGGAGCAGTCACATGCGAAGAATCATGGAGTGGGAGAAACCACTCAAGCATAGAAATTTCGAGCCAGATGGGTAGAGGGAGTGCATGCATCTATACCTCTAGTTGTGAGGTGGGGCGACATGCATGATTAATCCCAAGAAGAAATTTGGGTAGGATCTTAGAGATGGTGGGTCTCATGGATCGAACCTAGAAACGAGGAGCCCACATAAAAGTAGCAACAGGATTAGTTGGATTGATGTAGTTAGATGTCAAGAGGACATGAAATTAAAGTGATAGTGTCAGATATTGGAGCATAGATCAGAGTTGGTAGTAAGTTCAAAGTGCATGGATGAAAATTTTAGTAGCGCAGAGGATCTAGTAGACATGTGCAGTAGCTAGCAACAGTCAGAAGAATTTGGTGACATATGCATTATACTGATTCAGTTGTTTGGAGGTTATTCAGTTCGTAAGTGTTGCATGCAAAGGTTGCATGTGTGAGAAACACTGGATCAATGTTGCATGCAAAGGTTGCATGTGCGAGAAACACTAGAGAAGTGTTGCATGCAAGGGTTACATGTCGCGTGCATGGAGTTTCATGTCACATGCATGAGGTTGCATGTCGCATGCATAAGTTTCATGTCGCATGCAAGGACATTCCTTTCTTTTTGAGAGGGAATATTGAAGTTTGCAACAAGAAACAATGAAATTGGCATCCAAAAACAACATTCAGCACCCACGCCTAGTGCATTAAGCACCTATGCTAGGGTGGGGCCCACAGGGTTAGTTTGGTGCATGTTTATTTTAGTTATCCCTTAATTAAGATGGACACTAAACTGTAATCTATTCTCAATGTGGACTTGAATGAGTTAACTAAAAGTGATAAATTCAGTTAGCTAGTGGATTTCAAGTTAGAGGTTGTTGGTGAGGAATGCAGAGTAATTCTAGTTGTAACAGAGTTTGAAGTGCAGTGGTGCATGAGTTGGCGCAAGTTCTAAATTAGTTTAACTCAGTTAAGTGAGTTAAACTCAGTTGTGCTAGTTGTAACTAAAGATACACTAGAGAAATATCAAGTGAATTAAATATTAATTAATTCATGATCAATGATCTCACATGTGACTGAGGATTTACTATTATTAGTTGCATGCATGTCAGTTCCAGTGGAGACCCAGTTGAGATCTAGGAAAAAGGGAAGTGTAACTATCAGTTGTGATATTAGCAGGCTACCGAGGTGTAGTTAAAACACCACAGGATGCCCATGATACTCAGTGCAGTGTAGGAAGGCTAGAATTCCTTGTGAAGAGGGATTTCATTCCTCATGAACTGCGTGATCAAGCCAAGCTGAAGACAAGTTGAGAATTGATTGAGTATTGGCCCGATTTTGTCTGGATCAGTGTGAGACAATTAGCTAAATACAGGAGGACTCTTGTGAGAAGAGTTGTATGTAATTGTTTCATGATTCCTTGTGGAATATACAATAGAAGATAATGGGGTTTTTAGTTGTAATCTTTCATTGAGAAATTATCTGTGTTGTGGCTTGATTAATTCTTCTTTGTTTCATGTGATTGAAAATTGTGTTTTTAATTCCACAATTGATTTGTAGAAGAAATTCAATATTTAATTTGAGTACATTGTTAGATAAGATTGAATCCATGATATACATGCTTGTTGTATAATTTCTACAAGCATGACTGCGTTTAATTAAATGTTGGGGTGAGATTTTTTATGGCCAATCTCTGCAAAATTCATTGGAAGTCATTGAGCTGGTAGTCCTTTTGTATTGAATTGGTAGTCTAAGACTGCTATATGTGTTGAATTGTTTTTTATGGCATATGAAAAATGTTAAATGACATTAATTGAATTACATTTTCAAAGGGTTGTAGGTCAAAGCCATGAAAATTCTTTTTCATGCTACCCAATGGCGTATTGCGTGAATGCGTGGCGTATTGAATGGAGTATTGAGTGGCGCGTGAATGTAGGGGCGTATTGTGTGAATGTATTGCTGTATGTTGTCTAGGTGTGTTGAGAGTGGATTCTTTATACAATCCATGTTTCCTATGCATTAAACATTTTTTTTTAATACTGAATCTTGAAGGGTTGTGTTCCTTTGTTTTGGGTCAACATAAATTGTGTCATGAATAATTATGAGAAGGTAGTATATATATTGAGTTAGATTGGAGTATTTGGTCGTATATATTGATTCATGGTATATCATTACATTTTCTTGGTATTCCATATATAAAAAAAAATGGATATATATTAATGATTTTTTTTAAGACATAGCCACTCCATTTCATTACAAATGCATCAATTTTTTGTTGCAACTACTCTAATATTTTGAGGCCAAATTAGAATATCTGATGCATTCACTCATCACTATTGTGGGTGTAGTTTTCTCTAGAAAAGAGAACTATCCTGAGTGATTCCAAAAGATAAAACACACCCTCGTTTTAAATGAGTTGTGGAAAAGGGTTTGTGAAGGAGAAGGAGATAATGCACTTGAAAATCCCACTTAAGATAAGGAGCTTTCAATTTTGGAAAACAAAAACAACAAGGCATATTCTTTTATTGTAACATCAATAAATGAAGAGGTGAGTCGACATATTTCACCATTTTCAAATGCCTTTGAATATTTAAAGAAGTTGAAGGAGTTGTGTGACTCGCACTCTAAACTTGAAGTTGTTCAATTGATGATTAAGTTTTTTAGTCTTCAGTTAAAAAATGATCACCCACTTGCCTTAGCGTCAGAAGTAAGATCCATTATGCATGACATAAATCCACTAGAGTTAAAATAGATATTCTTCTCATTTCTTATGTCAAGGCACTATATCCCACCTATTCACATTATCTTGAGTCATTGCAAGAAAGTAGAAACCTTAAGGATATTACCTTTGAATCCCTTAAGAAGAAGTTTGGTGAGAGCGAGAAGTATTTTGCAAAGAAAACATCTCCTCAATATTATGAATAATTTGTGTGACTTGCACAAAAGGAGAAGAATCATGCATAAGATTTTCTAGAGGAAGAGGTGGCCAAAGAGGAAGAGGAAGGACGAATTCTAGAGGCATGGGAGCAAAATGTTCCAAGGAGAAACGTCTCATATTCATTGCATACGATGCAATAGACATGAACATGATTATTCTACATGTAAGCTGCCTTAAGAAAGAATTGAGCAGGAAATAAAAGAAGTTAAAGGTAAAACAACTAAGAAGGGGAAAGATAAAGCACCTAAAACCGCTCATAATGTTGTGGCACATTGCAACATTGGATTAACTAAAGACTTATTCAATGCTTCACTTGCTTCATGGAAAGGTGATTGGTTTCTTGATTCAGGAGAAACTTTCCACATGAATTTCAGGAGAGATTTATTTTAAGAATTCACTGAAAATCTTGATGGAGAAGTATACTTTATAGACAAGTCCAAACTCAAGCCATCAAGGCATGTCACCATTATGCTGAAATTGTCTGGTCTTCTAGACTTTCTTCTACATGATGTTGTATACCTCCCAGAGCTGAGGAGAAACATTTTGTCTTTGGTCCACATCTATTAGCAAGGACACTCCATACATATATTTTATGGAAATATTGAGATCAGAAAAGCATCAGATCACTCACTTGTCATGATGGGGATAGAAGAAGAAATACTTCTAAAGCTACAAGGAACCTTTGCTCATTGTTGTACAGGGTACCCCTGGGTTGAATTTTTTGATAAAGACTCTACATTTTGAGGAACGGAGCGCGCAACGTGAAGATGTAATAGAGTCTTAGGGGCTTCGAGATGGGTAGAAGCCCCTTATTTTGTAATGGGATGAATTTTTTTTGTATACTTAGAGCTTCGCCCATGGTATTGTAAAAGAAAAGGCTATATAAGAAGTCTAGGATTTCTCTTGAGATATATCTAATTCATTGTCATAAAATGCATTTGGATGTAAGGTTGTATTGAGTAATTATTCTTTTTTTTGTGCGAAATGGAAGGCTCCTACAACTAAGTGTGTGGAGACCTTAGAAAGTTTTCAGTTGAGTGCGCAAAACCCTTTAGTTGAGTGCATAGGGAAGAAAGTGTTAGATATGAAGTAATAAAAGAAGACTTTGAGGATGTATATGTGTTGTTTACTTATGTGTTTGATTTATCTATTGTTTTGCTATAATCTATGGTGATTTAGGATTTTTATATGTAATTTCATTGCAAAGGCTTGTTTATGGTTACTTATACTAATTAATACCTGTTAAAGTAGAATCCTGCAGTCTACAAGATAGTTCAATAAAAGTGTTGAACAACAACGGTGTAGTTAGCTTATTTGTTCTTCGAAGCTCTAATAAGTGTTAAAGATAATATAAACCCTAAAGCCATACTCCATAGTCCCTCTGGATGTAGAAACCTAGTTCTAGCATCCCCTAATATTGCCTCGGGTGAGACTTCATTCTGCGCAACATATCATTGTCGAAAGGGCCAGTAATAGTGTGTTTTATCGGTTCACGTAGCCATATATGAACCTTGGTCTAGGCCTTATCAAGCCAAAAATGGTTACATTGTTGGGACATGGATTTGATTGAGTGATATCTGGATGTGGAATGCATCCAAAAAAGAAATTCAAGACTGTGTAGATATAAAAGAGCATGAATTTGCAGCGCAATAAAATAAAAATCTACGCCTGCCGACTAAAAAGTGGTTGCAGAAATATATTTTCACAGATGAGCACGATATATTTTTCTTATCGTTTGTCAAATATTTTCATGAGTGGCTTTCTAGATAAGCTCAGAATACAACCCATTTCAACGACGAGCCTACTTCATGGAACCCAGAGCTAATTAAGAGACTCAAGGGGACAAACAAAAATATCTCAATGCTTGTCGATTATTGGACCGATAGTATTCTTGGAGGCTTTATAACTCAGTTCGTGATCGATACCTTTGTATCGACTTATAGTGAAGCTAAGTGCAGATATTTCAAAGGCTCGCAAGGTAAGTACTTGAACACATTGAAGCTTTGGATTAAGATGTTTTTATGTGAAAATGGTGTACTATGGATGCATTTAGATTGTGTGTAGAGGAATAAAAACCAGAACTATGTGATGCGATAAGAGATTTAGGGTATATCGCGATAACTATATTGAATCTTAGTATAGTACCTTGTTTGGGTCTGAAATCGAAGAAGGAGAAAGTAACCCTGCGACCCCTAGAAGTGTGTCGATAAAATTTGGAGATCATTGGAGAACTGCTGGGATTCCAAAACCTTCCACTCCCATCAAAACCCATCCCCATATTGTTCCTCCACTTCCACCTCCCCCGTTTAACATGGCCGAAGTAGCGAAGATGCCTATTTTCAAGGGATCTGATGATCCCGAGCAATTTTGGTTTGTTACAGAAGCTCTATGGAGATCGTAGAAAATAATTTATGATAATATGAAGAAAGTGCAATTGGTCACAACGTTGGAGGACATGGCATTGTATTGGTATATGAAATACTTTGCGATGAACCAAAAATCAAAAATGGATCAGAAAAATTCTGCAAATAATGTTGAATTTAAGAAGCCGAAGTCGCAGTCACAATGTATCATGAAGATAAAAGAGATGAAGCAATTGGCCACTGAAACTGTGTGGGGAGTAGATAAAATATTCAAGATGCTGCTAAGTCAAATCAACTTCGATATTCCTGTTGAGCAGCACAAGGAATGGTTTATCATTGCGTTGTTACCACACCTCAGATTACCATGTTCGCAATAATAAATCATAACCCAAGTTGAAGAGTTGGAGATTTCAATGCAACTATAAGCTTTGCTAGTAGCGGATACGAATATAGGGATTCAACAGATGCAAACCCAATTGGAACGCTTACATATGGAACTCCAGGTCCTAAAGAATGGAAAATAATTTAGGTTTTACATGCATGCAGAGTTTTGGTGCATCAAGTGCAAAGTGAAGGGCCACTATAATGATTACTGTCATGTTTTAAGGAGTGCTTGTGCACTAGGATGACAAGCCCATTGAAGCCTGGACCAAGTGTTGGGCTAAGCGTGGAACTGAATGTCTGGTGTAGCCTATGCCATGTTGCATGTCAGGACCCCAAAGACTATTGTCGTTTGCTGCCAAAGCTTATCTAGTCATCGAAGAGATTGTTCTGTAAATTATGTAGCTCGGTGGAAAAAGACGAAAATAATTGTCGAAGCTATAATCTAATGATGCAACAGAGTCCTGGGGCATACCAAATTTAGGTTACAGGTCTCAAATATCTAGGTTCACCAACAACGCACTGTGTTTTTCAAGGCCAGGGGCATGGTTGAGGAGGAGGATCATATGTTACAATTGTGATCAGCCTGGACATTTCTTTAGGGATTGTCAGAATCATGCTACCATTTATTGTAATTATTGTCGCACATTTGATCATGTGATAAAATATTGTCCTGTATTATTGGCTAAAATTAAGGAAAATTGAAATCAACATCCTCCCCAGAACATACAGATGATGAGGACTGAACTGGGCGAAGAATATCTAAGTGTCAATATAGTGACATGAAGTGGTGTAAGTGCTGGAGTAAACAAAGTGGAAGGAAAGAAGCCTATGGAGGATATATGGGTCAGGAAGGCTAGAGAAAAGAATAATGGGTTTGATGTATAATTTGAAACATAAACCTTCATTTAAGTAAAGAATAATTTTGTGGATCCTAGAGCTTCGACATCAACAGCACAGAGACAGTTGATTCTGCAAAAGAATAAACCCGAGGAGATTACCGAAACAAAGGAAGTTGATCCATCCATTCTGAAGTCATTTTTGCAGACATGTATGAAGTTGTTAAGGGATCAAAAAGAAGTGTAAGGATTGTAGGAGTTTATTGACAATCATTCTGGCAAAGAAGAACGACAACTTGAACAACACACAATGAATAAGGTAAGAAGAGAACCGACAGATAAATGAGGTTAACTGCGCAGATAGGAGATTATGAAATAGACCAAGTAATTCTTGATTTAGGATTAGATGCCAATGATTTTCCAAATAAAACATGGGAACGAATGCGATGACCAAACTTCAATGGTCACCCATTCAGCTAATAATATCCAATCAACGTAAAATTATTCCTATGCGTCGATTGCATGGCGTTGAAGTAGACATTGATGGAGCAAGTCTTTTATCAAACTTCAAATTCATTGAGATTTTTTATGATAGCAATATGTATCCTGCTTTTCTTGGATTCAATTAGGACTATGATATGGAGGCCATAATTAATCTGAAGAACAGGAAGATGTTGTTTGAAAATAATGGTACCAGGTTTTTTTTCCCTTTTGACCCCTCTAAAGGCGTGTGATAATCAAAACCAGTTCAGAATGAATATAGTGATATCGAAAACATCTATAAGATCACTATGCAGAATGAAGATTGTATCAATCCAACCATTTATGGAAGGATAAGTTGGCAGCGCGATATCTCTTGTGTTTTGGACTTCAACAAATAATTGGAGAGCTGGCAGAACTGAATGCACAAAATTTCTACCAAGCGATGCAATAGAATTACTAATTTTCTTTGTTGCGTCACATTAGAGGTGTGTGAATTTCCCTATTATGATGGCACTAGGGATGTTAACTTATTTCTTGAGGATTTTTAGAAGAAGGTACCCAAAGAGAAATGACATGAAGCTTTGGACTTCGCTTTGAGGTCCACCCCAGCCAGGTGGTGGGGAACTGTAATTTTTTCTAGATGTTCTATGCTTGATGAAACTTTACTTTTTATCCCAATATCAATCAGCAATCACATAAACAATAAATTAAAATGATGATAGAACATACTAGTAGATCGTCAGAAGACAAGCCAGAAATATATAAATGTGTTGGTGCGTTACGACGGTCAACATGATGCTGCAACAAGCAAAGTCTCAATATGGTCAACCAACCAGCAATGTCACACAACCCACTAGGACAGACAAAATGGTCAACTCAAAATTCAACCCAAAAGTTAACGCTGTCAGTCAATGCAAACAGTAGCAGTAGCTAGGTCAACGCAGCAAAGTCAAAGTCAATGTCTAGCCTTGGGAATAGTGCCAAAAAAATGTGGGTTTGAAAGATCAAAATTTAGGGAGAGTTTCAGGTCTATTTGACCTTGCGTTGACCAAAGTTAACGCTGGTCAAAGTTGTTGCAGAACCCCTAGGCCGAAAATAGAAAAGAGTTGCTGTTGAAATTTCCCACGTGTGGAGAGAAGAGCCTCCAAGGTCATCAAACCAATCATATGAGGAGAGAGAAATGTGTGAGGCTGAGTGAAAATTTCCTCCAACGTTGACCAATTTATATCCATCAATGAGGGTGTGTGACACAACTTCTGGGGCACAAAACCTTAAGGCCGACCTGAACATATTTTGAATAAATTCAAAATAAATGTTCTACTGATCGGATTAAGATGATCTTTAGATCGATATTACACCTCTCCAAAAGAGGAGTCCAATAAAAATATTGGCATATTCATCGGAGCATCACAACATGGAGTTTGGACCTAGTTGTCTAAAATTAACACTCCCTCTCAACTAGGGAGAACTCCATCCACAAGTGCAATCCAAACATCGTGTGTCATCCTGTCATAACTTGCTTTGCTGGCTTCTTTATTTCAGAATAGAAGTCGGTCAGTCACAAAGACATCATTCCCAGCTGATAGATTCAGCCAAGAGGTCCAAAACCTCTATAGGACTCACAAAGAGTCTCATACCAACCTGAAGTTGGTTTACCTGACCCGAAGTCAGTTGGAGGTCCAAAACCTCACTTGGACTCAAGAGAGTCATATACTAACCTGAATTCAGTTGGAGGTGCGAAACCTCACTTGACTTGATCCCAGTTCACGTGGTTGGACTGTGTCATCCTAGATAGAGAGTACAACAATCTCTCATGCGTCCATCAATTTTTGCTACTAGTCTCTAGCTTTTCCCACCTCACTGGCCAAATGAGAGGTACTTCCAATGAGTCCAGAACTCAAATGGGTAGGATGCATATGGTTCATATATCATGAGAGGTGAACCAACTCAATCATCATAACAGTGGGGCAGAAGCACACCAAAAAGGTTTGGCAAAACTAGCCCTGTGGTTGCTTATAGCTCCGAGAAGCTATCACCAAAGCCCCCCAGAGCTCCAAGAGCTCATCGTCCAACAAGACCCTCAGCATAGGGTCGTTCCACAATTCCAAGATTATCACGCAAGGTTAGGAACATGACCTTCCCCAAGGGCATTGTGAGAATATCAGCGACCTTCTCATCAGTTCCTATATGATCGAGCCTTATGGCGCCTCGTTGTACCATATCTCGGATAAAGTGGTACCAGCCATCAACATGCTTGGATCGATCATGGAAGACAGGATTCTTTAATAAATTAATCCCCCACTGGTTATCACAAAGGATAACGGTGGCATCTAGCACATGCTCGATCAACTCACTTAAGAGCTTTCGCAACCAAGTGACTTCAAAATAGGCCATACATGCTACAATGTATTCGGCCTCAGCGATGCACAAGGCTACTGACTTTTGCTTCCTACTCAAAGCAGACCTACGTGTGAAGAAGCATATAGATGTGCTCTTGTGATCCACCACACTTCCAGCCCAATCGGCATTAGTATATCGATGGAGTGTCATGCTCCCGGTAGTGTGTCTCAACCCACGGTCTATCGTACCCCAGAGATATCTCAAGAGTTTCTTGGCATCAACCCAGTGAATGTTATGATCAACCATGTGTTGACTCAAATTGTTCACTGCACAACATATGTCTGGACGGGTGTTCACTAAGAACATCAAGGCCCCTACGATTTTATGATACTACCACTCAACTTCTTAAATTTGAGCTCCATCGGTGTCGACACGGACTTACAGTCCACCATACCAAATCTTTCCAAAAGCTTCACAATGTATTTTCCTTGAGAAAGTAAAATCTCGCCAGGTCTCTGCCAAGCCTCTAGGCCTAGGAAGTAATGCATCAATCCTAGGTCCTTCATCTCGAACTCAGCAGTGAGCTCCCTCTTGAATTGATGAATGAGAGGGTCAGCACCTGTCAGGAAGAGGTCGTCCACATATAGCACCAGAATGAGAGGATTTTCTCTATCAACCTTGAAGTAAAGGTTTGGATCAGCATTACTACGAGTGAAGCCCAACTTCATCAGGTAGTTATCTATCCTCTCATACTAAGCTTTGGGTGCTTACTTCAACCCATAGAGGGCTTTCTTCAACCTGCAGACATGGTTGTCCCGATCCTGGACTTCAAACCCCATAGGTTTCTCCACATACACCTCTTCCTTTATCACACCATGCAGAAATGTGGTCTTCAAATCCATCTGATGAAGACTCCATCCTTTCATAGGAGCAAGGGCTATGATAGATCAGATGGTGGTATATCGAGCCACAGGTGAAAATATGTCATCATAGTCTATGCCTTCTTTTTTAGAGAAGCCATGGGCACAAATCTTGCCTTGAACTTTTAAGCACTCTCATCATATCCATGCTTGATATTTTAGAGCCATTTCGAGGTGACAACTGCTTTGTCCTCTGGTCTTGGAACCACATCCTAGACATCGTTCTTCATAATGGACTCATATTCTTCATGCATAGCATCCATCTAGACTTGATGCTTTATGGCTTCCTCAAAAGAGCCAGGCTCAGATTGTACAATAGTGCTCATGGCTGTTAGATACCCCTGGTATCTATTCGGCTTCATGCTTTCACGGAATGTCCCCCTTGGGGCCATATGACCCTCGGCATCCTCGAGAGTGTCCCTGAGCCATGATGGTCTCTTCCTCATCGAAGGAGGTGGATCAATTGGGTCCATCGGTACTTCAGCATCGGGCATCGTCTCATCCTTTGGTTTTTCTTGATTTGCAAGCCTAGTTTCTTGATCTTCCTCAGATCTCAAAAGATTTACTACTTTCCTCATGGAAACATCTTTGTCAAAGGTATCATCATGGCATATCTTCACTTCCCTTTGACTAGGAACATAGACTCTATAGGCCTTCGAAGTTTCATTGTATCCCACAAACATTCCCTTCTTCCCAGAAGCATCCAGCTTGCTCCTCTTCTCTTTCGGCACATGAAAATAAACATGGCATCCATAAACTCTAAAATGTGAGACGTTAGGTTTCTTACTAGAGAAAACCTCTTCAGGAGTTTTGGAGTCTAGAGTGGAATGCGGGCATCGGTTTTGTATGTACACAGTAGTGTTCGCAACTCCTCCCCACAGAAACTTTCGTAGACCTTGGTCACATAGCATGGAATGGGAAGCTTCCACAATGGTCCTATTCCTTCGTTCAGCAACGCCATTCTGCCCAGGAGTATAGACAGTTGTGGTCTCTCTCTTGATGTTAGCTTCTCTGCAAAAGTTCTTGAACTCATACGTCTCATATTTAGTGCCATTATCGGTCTATCAGATAGTATCACATGTCATTTCTCCCAGTGGACTTCCTCCAACATGGTAGAGTGTATCAACTCTAAACCCAATCGTGATAGCTGGTCAACGTTGCTACAGAAACCCTAGGCCGAAAATAGAAAAGATTTGCTCCTGGAATTTCCCACGTGTGGAGAGAAGAGCCTTCAAGATCATCAAACCAATCAGATGAAGAGAGAGAAATATGTAAGGATGAGTGAAAAATTCCTTCAACGTTGACCAATTTATATCCATCAGTGAGGGTGTGTGACACAACTTCTGTTTCACAAAACCTTACCCCCGACCTGCACATATTTTGAATAAATTCAAAATAAATATTCTGCTCATCGGATTAAGATGATCTTTAGTTCGATCTTGCACCTCTTCAAAAGAGGAGTGCAACAAAAATATTGGCATATTTTTCTGAGCATCACAACATGGATTTTGGACCTATTTCTCCAAAATTAATAGCCATGCATAGAGAAAACTTAGGAGGATGGAAGGAATATTGTAGATTGATGAGGCTCCGATTTGGTCATGCAAACACTAGGATCATGGAAAAGTACAATGGTAAGGATGATATTAGAACACATTTGTCTCACTAGACCATGAGTTGGGGTGAATAACCTCAACCTAAATGGGTAGACATATTCTTCCACACATTGGGTAAAATGCCTCAGAAGTGGTACGTTGAAACAGAGTTATGCTATGAAACCACAAATTGCTACGTGGTGACTGAAGGTTTCTTATTGACCTATAGCTTTTCAGATGATTGGGATTGTATTAATCATGCTCTTCAGGAAGTCAGAATACGAATTTTCTGAATTACCACTGATTCAACGGCTTCAATACAACCTGACTGGGATGCGTAGTTGGAACTGGAACAAGAATGTTACAATGTGACTGCAGAAGAAGATGAGGAGGATCTACGCAACTTCCATATTCCTGAATCAGAAGGATAACGTGAGGGTTTAGGTCATGAAGTATAGATTCCTAACATAGCATAATCTATCAATACCCATCAAGAAAACATAGGCTCAGAGGCAAAGCCCAAGTTCATGAAGATTGGAGACTACTGGGACAGTGACCCGGTGAGCAAGATCATTTAACTATTGCATGAGTACCAGGAGCTATTTCTAATGAATTTATCCAAGATAAAATAAATTATAGGAGATTTGGGAGTTATGTGCATTATTTTGAAGCGAGATATGAAGCTAGTCAAACAATGCCCATATCGCCTAAACCCCAAATATAAAGAGAAATTAAAGAAGGAAATAGAGAAGATGCTCAATGTTGGCATTATTGAACCAGTAGAAGAATCCAGGTGGGTTAGCCCTATGGTAATCTAGGAGAAAAATACCAAGGGAGAGATAAGGATTTGTGCCAATCTCATAAAGATGAACGATGCATGTGGCCATGATCCATTTTCAACATCGTTCACTGAAGAAGTTTTGGAGAATTTTTGCGCGCAAGAAGCTTACTCTTGTATTGATGGGTTCTTAGGATACCATCAAATCATGATCATGCTAGAAGATGGAAGAAAGACCACTTTTGCTACTAAATGGAGATAATTTCAGTATGCAGTAATTCTGTTTGGATTGAACAATGCGCCAAAAATATTTTCTAGGGTTGTAGTAGCGACGTTTAAAGAATATATCCACAAGTTACTGGAGTTGTATTTTGATGATTGGATAGTATTAATATTGTTAAAGAAGTATGTTTCTAGTCTACACTTGATGTTGGATACCTACAAGAAGTATCAAATCTCATTGAACCTGAAGAAATGCATTTCTGCCTACCATTTGGTATATTATTAGGGAACATTGTTTCGAAACAGGGATTGATAAGGATAGTTGTCATTATAAATGTAGAGCCACCAACGAATGTGAAGCAGCTATGCACAATACTCAGATATACAGGGTATTATAGAAATTTCATAAAGGCCTACGCACATATCATTGCGCCGATGGAAAAACTCTTGAAGAAGGATGTCAAGTTCTATTGGGATGATGACTATTAGAAGAGCCTCTATGTGTTGAAGGAAAAGATGGTAACTGCACCAATTCTAGTGTTTCCAAACTAGAATAAGGAGTTCCATGTTCATGTCGATGTGTCACGCATAGCTTTGGGAGTTGTGTTAGCGCAGTTTGGACAAGGAGATCTTGATCACCCTGTAGCCTTTGCGAGAAGGAAATTGTCTAAGGTAGAAAGGAATTACTCTACAATAGAGCACGAAAGGCTTAGAAATGGTATATGCGCTGCAAAAATTTAGACATTATTTATTAGACGCACACTTCAAAATGTTCACTGATAATTCTGTGTTGAAATAATTGGTGAAAAATCCTATAATGTGGGAGGATATTTGCAAATGGCTATTTCTATTCTAGGAGTATGATTTCAAAGTGATAGTAAAGCCAGGACATTTGAATGCAGGACCAAACCATTTTTCTAGGATTGAGATAGGCAAAGAGCCGAAGAATATTGAAGAAGGGTTACCTGATGCACAGTTGTTTGCGATTCAGGTTTCCAGTGAGAATTTTTTAGATATCATCTAATTTCTGACTACGGGAGTTGCACCTGCGGTGTACAATACGCAGCAAAAGAAAGAGTTGGTAGTAAAGGCAACCAAATTTTCTTTTATTGCAGAACATTTATACAAGATGGGGGCTAATGAGATTCTGTGAAGATATGTCCTTGAGCATGAGAGACATAGTATTTTAGTTGAAGCGCACAATGGAGTTGCGAGAGGGAATTGGGGAGGGAAATCCACCACGCAAAATATTTTTTTGAGCTGGACTATGGTGGCCCACAGTGCATAAGGATTCAAAGGAGTATTGTAGCACTTCCAATGTTTGTTAGAGGAATGGGAAGCTGTTGCGAAGGGATGAAATGGCGTTGCATCCTCAAGTCCTTTTCTGGCATTTGATAAATGGGAAATTGACTTTGTGGGACCAATTGATCCACCAAGAAAGAAAACATGTGCGCGATAAATTATTACTACAACGGATTGCCACACAAGGTTGGATAAGGCACACCGGTGAAGAATTATAGCACAAACATGACCGCGAAGTTTATTTTTAAACATATTTTGTAAAGGTTTGGTTTCCCAGAGATCTTGATGAGTGATAGAGGTATGAATTTCTTGAATATCACTATTGAAGCATTAATTGTGGAGTTCTAAATGGATCACCAAAAGAGTATGCCATATGACCCACAAGAAAATGGAACGGTGGAAGATTTTAACAAAATTGTGGAGAAATTTTCGACTAAGGTGTGCAATGTCAACAGGGATGATTGGGACTTGCAAATTCCTGCAATTTTATGGGCTTACAAGACTACCTGTAAGAATATGACTAGTCAGACTCTGTTCATATTGGTGTGTGGATAGGAAACAATGATGTCAATGGAGTAGATCGTGCCTAGTCTTAGAATCGTAACAATTACAAATATGGCAGACAACGATATTATGGAGGAGATATTGGAGCAAATACTTGCGTTAGAGGAAGATCGGTTCATCATTGGATTTCACCAACAGGTGAAAAAGGAGAGGGAAAGATCTTGGCATGATAGGCATATTAAGCATAAGACTTTCAAGCAGGGTGAATTTGTTCTTTTATATGACAGTAAGTTCGCAAAGTTTTCACGTAAGATGAAAATGCACTGGTTGGGGTTGTACATTGTCAGGAATATTTCAGAAGGGGGCACAGTTTAGCTCAAGAATCTAAATGGTGAGTTGTTCCCTAGACTTATCAATGGCAGTAGGCTAAATTTATATGGGGAGGGCTCCACCGCACGGGCTTCACATTGAATATATGGTTGGACAAGAGTCTTAATGCTCCACGCAGTTGAAAGAGAGCATGGGAGTACAAATTACTTTTCTGAAGGAAGACTTCGTCGTAGTAGAATTACTGCACAGGCTACAAAATCATGGCACAGTGGGAGGGAACTGTGCCGAAGGAAGCAGGACTACGCCAAAAAGGAGGTTCTAACGAATTTCACTGAGAATATGACCATAGGATCCAAAATAATTGATTTGACAAGGACTTAGCCATTAAAAGGAGTGGGAGGGATGTATTTAAAGAGCATATCCGAGAGGATCTGCCGCCAAATATAAATTTATGAAGTGCGTCTGAAGGATATCATGGAATTTGAATTTAAAATTTTATATAAATCTGGCACCCCACTCCAATTTAGACACTTTACGCTCTGAGCATTCGACTTGTGATTTTTCCCCTAAGAGAGATTCGAGCATTCAATTGCATGTCAGATTACATTTTTGAAGCACTTAAATAGGCATTGATCAAGGGAGGGTTGGGGCAGACAATGATGACTATGCTTCCAACCAATGTAACAAGGCCAAGGTCACCCAGGAAACATAAGAACCATCTAAAAAGAAGAAGAAGCTAGGGCTCTGAACGTCATCCAGAAAGAAAATTTCAAAAGAGCAGCGGTCTAAAGTGATGCAGGATAGGGAAAAGTAGCTTGTTGAGTTAGAGGAATTAGAATAAGAAGAAGTTCTTCCCGAAGGTCTTGAACATATTTATGAAGAGGAGGCAGAACCTGTCTCTAGTTTTCCTCCATATATTCCACCATGGAAGCCAAAAGTTGCAAAGCCAGCGAAGGATCCAGACATGGTGAAGTATAAAATATTTATGCCCTTGTATCCTGAAGAAGTATTATTTGAGGGATATTCGTTGGGAAAAGTGCCACAACTGTACATGAAAGACTAGGATTTCAACAACTGCAACAAATATACTCAAGTCGAGCCAAGAATTTATCTATGCTATGTATATTATGAAGCTACGGGACTGGCAAGGCTAGAGCCAATGAAGTGTGTGACAAGAATTTAGAATGTTGGGTTGCTAAACATGATATATGTTATACACTTTGGGTGGAGTGTTATTAATACAATCTGTCTGCACCAACTGTTGACCCTAGTGCATGATGATAGTCTATGGCTGGGGGAGAGAGTCCCCGTTGATTTGATGTTGATCAGGAGGATCATTGGACTTCCTTGTCTAGGATTGGACCCCACTAAAGCATTTGTTGGAAAATACCAAGATAAGAATCTGGCCAAAAAGATGAAGCAGGATTATAGCCTCACAAAGGAAACAAGGGGATATTCTATTAAATCCATTACATATAAGTTGGTGCACTTTGATGCACATATTTTGGCAGAAAAGATCATGCGGAAGTGCCACGCAAAATAATTTCTACCGCTAGTAGTCTCTCTGGCTGCGCAGTAGAGCAAAGGTGTAGTGTACAATTCGGCAGGGTATTTTTTAAAGGAATTCTTCGATGACTACAGAGAATCTCGAGAGGAGGGTAAGCAATTCCACTACGTGCGGATATTGCTCTTAATTGTGTTGATGGCATGGAAGGAGCTCGATGAGTCATACTTCCCAACCGTGGATCTGGATCTCTGCGAGGCTACGAGGTATGCCTCGATGTGGTATTCAAAGGATCTAACCTGGTTGATGGTGAGTAAATTATTTTTGGTAGGTTTTGAGATGATACTACACAGAGTGATTAGCTAGAAGAAAAGGCAATCGTCAAGTATTTTTTTTTAATATCGCCAAGTCACTGATTTTAAAGCATATTTTCACCATGTGCACATCTGCATGAAGAAGGACCTTGTAGAGGTCTAGTAAAAGCTTTCATACCTGGTGACCAAGGATGATCTTGTGTGCATTGTAAGTGAATAGCCAAGTGATTAGCTAAATCCATCCACTGAAGGTGCGGAGACAGAGTAGGAAGGCACGAGTGGCGTGAAGACCAGTACCTCCGGTACACATATAGGGAATAAAAACACTAAGAAGCAACCCAAGAAAGTCACCTTCGCGAGCGATAAGGAGGCTAAAAATAAGTAAAGCGAGAGACAAAGAAGGATGCTTCAAAGACATGAGGGGGCGATTGTCAAGGGGTTAATGATACATTTATTTATCGAGCAGACCCCCCCTCCCCTTACATTCTAAAGAGATGATAGAAACTGGGTGGCGGAGGTGCACACAAAAAGGTGAAGTCAGATAGGTCTGCCAGCTGATCCTCATTTAGCGGGACTTCGATGAGATTGGTGATATTTTTCAGTGCGTCACCTAGCATCTATGGGGAAATATTGAGAACTAATACAAGAGTGTATTGGAAGAGGTCCAAAAGGACCTCAAAGACTTATAGGTCCATATGAGTGCATTGTAAGAAAGCATCATTCAAGCAAGTGGGCTTCAAGCAAGTGTGTCTCAAGCAAGCGAGGCACCAGTAAGTGCGAGTACAGTAGGGTAAGAGCTGGAAATCATGACTAATATTCGCATGGTGTAGATCCCTGTGGGTACCCTATGCTTTGAAAATGTTCAGAATGAGGTGTAGGTGTCACATTGGCAGAACATCATGCTCAACCTTGTTATGCTGCCTTTGAAGGTGTTGCATGAGTTTCACCGGGGCATCACAGAAGAGTTATAGATCCCAAAGCAGAGCACCATGTTGATGATTCAAGAAGTTAAGAAATAAAAAAATTAAATGGTTGAGGAAAAGGAGTAGGCCAAGCAGAAGAGAGATGAGAAATTTGCGCATAGATAGAAATTGGAGGCAGCCATCACCAATGTTTTTAGCAAACCGCCTGATCAACAGATTTAGGCCGTGGCATCCTCAAAGGACAAAGTCCAAAAGCTTGCGATGGCAGTGAAAGACTCCAAGCCCAAAGTCAAAAAGGTATGAATAAAGCTCCAAATGAAGATTTTTGAGTTGCAGTTGTGATTATAGCCAACTACTCCACTAGAGGTTGGGGAGTAGTGCACAACAGATATTAAGGCTGCTAATGACAAGTTTGAATCCACAATCCAGGAATGCACCCAAGTATTTGAAGACATTATGGATGTATTGGCCTCACTGTAGGAGGACCCTCATTTTTAGAAGATTGAAGTAGAAATCCATAAAAAATTGGAGCATATGGATCACATTAAGGTTACAACGAAGAATCTAGCACCAGTACAACGATATGCCTGTCTCCAAGAGGGTAAATTTTTGAAGGGATGGATTGATGAGATGCACAGAAAGGAACAACTTATCACAGCCATAACACAACCATCGGAATTTGAATCCAGTGAGTTATCACGAACTGTGGAAAAATAGTTGAAATTGTTGCGCTAGAAAAAGAAGGAAATTTCTCACAAGACATGCGGGCCGACCACAGAGAAGCTACTGACCAAAGTACAATAATTTGAGAAGAAGTGCGTCGAGACATTTTCGTCACTGAAGGATGCATTGAGCAGCATAAAATTAAATATTGAGGCCTCACCATCATAGTGACTCGAGATGAGTCACATCTTTGTGTTGGGGCCATGTTGGACAAGGTACCTGTGGGTTGAAGAGTTTTGATAAATACTTTGCATTTTGAGGAGCGCAACATCTAGATGTAATAGATTCTTAGGGGCTTTGGGGTGGGTGAAAGCCCCTTATTTTTTAAAGGGATGATAATTTTTGTACACTTAGAGCTCCGCCCATGGTTTTTGAACCATGGTATTGTAAAAGAAAAAACTATATAAGAAGTCTAGGATTGCTCTTGAGAGATATCTGATTCATTGTCATATAATGAATCTGGATATAAGGTTTTATTGAGTTTGTATTCTATTTTTTGTGCATAAGGGAAAGCTCCTGCAGCTAAGTGCACAGGACGAAAAGTGTTAGATCTGAAGTAATAAAAGAATACTTTGAATACATATCTATGTTTTACTTATGTATTTTCTTTATCTATTCTTTTGCTATCATCTGTGGTGAGGTAGGATTTTTACATGTAATTGCATCGCGAATTTTATGGTTTTTTATACTGAATAATGTATTTTAAAGTAGAATCATGCAATCTGCAAGATAGTTCAATAGAAGTGTGGAACAACGATTGTGTAGTTAGCATATTTTTTCTGCGAAGCTATGATGAGTTTTAAAGAGAAGATAAGCCCTAAATCCACACTCCATAGTCCCTCTGAATGCATAAACCTAGTTCTAGCATCCCCTAATATTTCCTCAGGTGAGACTTTGGTCTGCGTAGCCGATTGTTGTCGAAAGGGTCGGTAATAGTGGGTTTTGCTGGTTCGCGAAGCCATATATGAACAGGAGTCTAGGCCCCATCAAGCCAACACTCATGGAAATATATTTTCATATAGTTATCAATATAAAGAAGGTACATTTCCATCAACTCTTTTATGGCATGCTATATTTGGAAACTTGAACTATGACTTCATTTGTTGAAGAAAAATAGTGTTATTGGTTTTCCTACTATTTCTAGGAAACTTAAGCTTTGTGATGCTTGTATTCTAGGAAAGCACAAAAAATAGTCTTTTCATGTTCTCATTCCATAACACATAAAAAACTTGAACTCATTCATTTTGATTTGTGTGGCCCAATGCATGTTCCTTCTCCAAAGGGTAATAAATATATGATAACATTTATTGATGACTACACCAGAATCTGTTGGGTTTATTTATTGAAGAAAAAATATGAATCTTTTGAAACATTCAAGAAATTTCATGCATGGATTGAAAATGATGCACAATCTCATATTGTCTCTATTCGCACTAATAATGGAAAATAATGCACTTCAAATGAATTTGAAAACTATCTTCGCTAGCATGGGATCAAACATAAAACATTTGTGCCTTATAATCCCAAACATAATGGAATATCTAAAAGAATGAACATGGCAATCCTAAATATGGTACATTCCATGATGTTTTTCAAGAATTTTAAACCAATGTTTTGGGTTGATGTAGTTCTATGTGATGTGTATATAAAGAATAGGTGTCCATCTAATGCTATAAAAAACAATACTCCTTATGAAATATTATATGGCCACGTTCCTTCGGTGAGGCATATCAGGGTTTTTTGTTCCACATTTTATGCCTTTATACCTAAGGAACATATAAAAAAACTTGGTGCAAGGAGCCACAAGTGTATCTTCTTGAGGTAATCAAATACCTCAAAACCATATCATCTTTATGATGAAGTCAATAATAAATTTATAATATCTAGAGATGTGATCTTTCTTGAAATTTCCATCGCTGAAAGTATTATTGAGTGACAACTTGATCGCTTGGATAGATTCAGACATGCAAAATATTTTCAAGAGTTTGATAATGATATTCCACATATTGAAGGGGAGATTCCTATACTAGATAAATATGTGGAATTTTCTTTTGAAGCACTCTCTCCCCCGCATGAAGCTCCTACCACTGATCCAGATGACACTTTGAGTGATGCAATTGATAGAATAGGGATACTAAATCTTGATTCAGCCCCAACTCAGTCAACTGAGCAGAATGGGGCATCTCAGAAAGATCCTCCAAAATGGCTGACAAAGACACTTGAAAGTGTTCATCCTAATGAGGTTGGAAAGATAGGAACAAAAAGCTTAACCAAACATAATGGAGGGGATTTAGCAAATCTTGATTCACTAGTTGATATGGATGTTTCTTATGATTGTGAACTAAATTTTTCAACAAATTTTGAGCCAACTTCCTTCAAATAAGTTGTTTCCCATGATGAATGTAAAGAAGTGATGCTTAAAGAATATGATGCCTTGATAAAGAATGGCACCTCGAAGCTGGTTGATCCTCCATTGGGAACGAAACCAATCAGCTGAAAGTGAGCCTTCAAGAACAAGTATAAATTTGATGGCTCACTTGACAAGCATAAATATGGGCTTGTGGAAAAAGGTTTTGCATAGAAGGAAGGGGTCAATTATGAGGAGAATTTTTCCTCCACAACATAATGTGCTGCCATCCGAACACTCTTTTCCTTGGCATCTCATAATGGTTGAAAAGTCCATCAAATGGATGTAAAAAATTATTTCGTGAATGGAGATCTAAAAAATAATGTTTTTATGTCCTAACCAGAAGGATTTGTTGTGAAGGGTCGGGAACACAAAGTATGCAAAATTGTAAAATCCATGTATGGCCTCAAGAAATCACAACAAGCTTGGTATGAGAAGTTAACTGAGCATCTTCTGAAACTCAACTTCAAACATTATGGTCTTGATGATGAAAATTTATTTTAGAAGAAAGTTGGAAAAATAGCTATATATATTGTGCTGCATGTCAATGGTCTTCTGATGACGGGGAACAATGGGAGCTACATTTCATCCATAAAGAAGGAATTGATGAAAGGTTTTGAAATGATAGATTTGGGATATGTTCGCTACTATCTTGGTATTGAAGTAACTCAACGTCGAAGTTTATACTCCTCTCTCAGAAGAAGTACATTGGATATCATTTGAAAAGGATTTGCATGACTGAGTGAAATCCTTTGACTACTCCAATGGAATAGAACTTAAAGCTCACATCCACTAAAGAAAAATAATTTAGGATGCAAAAAAATTTAGACAACTCATAGGAATTCTCAAGTACCTAACTACTACTAGACCAGAAATTTTATTTATTGTTGGAATCCACTCCAGGTTTATGAAATAGCCTTTTGAGGGTGTTTTTTTACAAAAAGAGTTCTAAAGTACTTGAAAGGAAATAAAAAATTTGGAATTAAGTATACACAGGTGGGAGACTTCAGCTTGGTTGGATATTTTGATTCAAAATTCGATAGATATGAATAATTTTGGGTATATACTTTAGTTTATGTTATGAGTCTTGGATCAAGAGCGGTCTCCTGGAGGTCATGCAAATAAAAATTTCAAACAGATTCCACAACTGAGGCAAAATATGTGGTAGCAGTTGAAGCAATGAAGGGAATTTGGTGGCTCAGAAAAATTCTTGAAAATTTGCAGGAGAAACAAGTGCATTTAACTTTTCTTTTGATTGACAACACTACTGGAATAAATTTTTCCAAGAACCAAAAGTTCCATGATCGAATGAAGCACATAAATACAAAATACCATCTAATTCAACATCACTTTGAGGCCAAGATAATGCACCTACACCATTGTTCCACAACTGAGCAGATTACAAACATCTTCGCCAAAGTTCTTGAAGAGAAAAGTTTGAAAGATTCAAAATGATGCTTGGAATCACCAACATTCGTTCAAATTAAGGGTGGGTGGGATGTTGACACCTAATCTGAAAGGATTATTATAAATATTGTCAATTATGAATTTGATAAAACCAATAGCCCTTAGAATTTTAATCCCAATAGTCTCTCCGCTCATGTATAAATTCACGATATAGCTAATGAAATAACGGATTTACCTCCTAGAATGACCATTTTTCCCCCTTGCATTCTTTATTTGGAACACTAAGGATTGGCTTAAAGAAATTAGTTGTAATATAGGAATGAAGTAATGATTCCCCGTGTTCTCTCCCATTCTTGATATATACATTCACAATATTGAAAAATATTTGGGAGAAGTAGGTTTTTTTAGCTTAGCTCTCATTAGTATACTAAGAATACTTCTTCCCTATGTTAATGATATCAGTATCATGGAAAGGATTCCCTACAATCTCTGCAAGCAAGTAGGAATACTCAAGGATTTTTACACCAATACATATATCACTATTAACATGATAAAACTAAATTTATGATAGTTAATTCTAAAAACATCACTTAAAATACCTTTGTATATGTAAAACACACACACACACACACACACACACACACATCTTGGAAGAAGTCCCTTCATATAAATATCTTGGAAGTGATATTTATCAAAAGATAAAATTGAACCATAACATTGTGAAAATGATAAATGGATAGTGGTAATTATGAGATTGAGAATAATTGTTAAGAAGTGCATCATTAAGTAACAAATAACAAAAATATATTCTTTGAGTCTATTTTCATTCAAAATATTTTAAAATGGACATGTACTTTTCTAGGGTAGTTTCTCTAGATAGTTGTGAAAAAAGATAAAGTAAATTCAAAATAATTACACAACTTATAATCATTAAACTAAAGGAAATTGTGATGCCTCCTTGCTTGGGGCCTCAAGGATGTAATCAAATTTGGTTGAATATAAAAGAGAAAAAAAATATGAAATAGTGATTCTCACTAATATTTTTATGGTCTATCATTTTCATGTATATTTTAATTTCAATATTTTTTGTTTCTAAAATAGCATATATATAGACAAAATAAGAAATAATTGTAAACATTTAAGAATCGTATATCGTTTTTGGAATTATCAAGTTAAATAAGTAAGGTAATGCACATGTGATCCAGGTGGATATTGGTGGCCACCCGCCTATTCACCTTGGGGCCCCACCATTGTTTCTTTCAGTTTTTTCAGTTTCCTTAAGTTCAGGACGCAAAAAATTATGAAAAATAGTAAATTGTGCTACAATTAGCGAAAAATTATGAAAAATAGTAAACTATACTACAATTAAGGAAACCGAAAAATTGAAAGAAACAATGGTGGGGCCCCAAGTGGAATAGGCAAGTGGCCATCAATATCCACCTGGATCAATGTGTAGGTTTGTATGTGAATGAACTTAGGAATCAACTAACAATTACCTTTTCCTTTGATCTGAATTGAATGATATAAATAAGAATCAATTAAAATTAAATAAGAATTAAAAATAATAATAATAATTAGTCATTATTTTTAAATCCTAATATTTAGATAAATTAATGAAATTACATTAGTATTAATATCAACATTAAACATAACCTTTGACTAATCATGTTAAATTAATTGAGTTAATAAATCAATTATTGAATTGCATTACTTGGGTTGTTAATAATACTAAACCTTATTAACCAATTAATTTACTAAGCCAATGAAGACATAATACACTCACCACAAAAAATTGTATTTCTTAGCATAGTATATCATAATGACATAGGTCAAATGTTGTGTTGGGACCTTCTTTGATTTTTTTTGTTTATGGTCGCAATGCGTCACAATGCCTCCTGGCCTTGCTCCTATGGGGGAGAAATTACATTTAGCTTTTCCGACATGTAGGCCAAATCCAAACCTTCATGATCCTTGAACATTCACAGTCTTGTGTTATATTTCAAGGTTAGGGAGTCAGGGTTTGTTCCAAATTTAAAACGCCAAACAAATCTTAGGCCCAAAAGAGGGCTCGACCTTGATTCCATGCTATCAAATTTTGTGGGTCCTACTCCGAGTTGGGGGTGGGTTTGTTGAAAAAATCTAGAAATAAATTACTAATTTATTTATTCTTTGAATTAAAATTAGGAGAAAATCGAAACTCCACATCACAAGACAACTTGAATGAGTTAATTGGTTTTTTATCACTCAGTTATATTAGTTAATTTGAGTTGAGGACTTAACTTGAGGTGTGGATAGTGATCCCTAAATTTTAGGAGCCTAGGTCGATTTAATTTCAATTGTACCAATTTAATTCAATTAAATTGAGTTAAGGTCAGTTAAACTAGTTTTAATTGTTGGAGGAAATAGTAGGAGGTCTAGTAGTGGCATGCAACTTCACTATTGAATCAGTTAATTGAACAATCAGACTTAATTAACTGATGCAGCATGAAATTCAATTTACCCAGTTGATATTAGAGTTAAAGGGAAGTGTATTATCAGTTGTATAATTATCTAAGTTGTATAGGTGGTGCACGCAGTCAGAGAAGGGTGTACAAGGATTGGACATTTATGGATGGGGATTCCCCTAATTAATAGGGGGCTAATTCCTTGAGAAACAACGCAAGTAAATAGGAGCTTGGAAGACAAGAAAATTGGCTAAATGTTGGTTAGGGTCAGTCTCTGAAGAAATTAGATAGATTATACTTTTGCAAAGGTTGCTCGAGCTTGAGAAAGCGTTGTATTTATTTTCTGTTTTTTTACTAATGCAATACAGATAGGAAGGGGTTCTTAGTAGTTACATTCCCTTAGATAAATCTTCGTGTGTGTGTGTTAAATCATGATGCATGCTTTTGATATATTTTCTCAATCGTGAATTTATTTCTGCAGATGAGTAGAGTAGTTTTGAGGCTTATTTTTTAGACCATTACATGAAAAGTATTGAATCTACAAACAATTTCTTCAGGGGGTTGATATTGCAACAAGGTTGGGTCATCCAACTCAGTAGGTCAGGGTAGTCAGCAGTCAGCTCCACATGTTATTTTTCAAACTAGTTCTTGTACCCGATTTAGATTTGGCAAACCTTGACTTTTCTTGACCTAAACTTAATTTATTTTTATGCGTGTTCTTTATTCCTTTGTCCGTTGCATTTTCCTATGAATTATCCTCTATTTAGCTATGTCATGTCCTTGGTGCCAATGCACTCAAATTTGGCCTTAGAGACTTTTCATGATTCCAAAAATCTCTTCTTCTTCTTCTTCTTCTTCTTCTTCTTCTCCTTTTTTTTTTTTTTTTTTTTTTTTAAATTCTATCACACCTCTCTCTAGTTCTTCAATAGGATTTCACACAGAGCTAATCCTCTACCTCTAGAAATTCTCCTTCACTATTGAATCCTTCCATTTCCACTCCCAATTGAGATTTAATACTAGGATATTATACTCCATGACAAAAAAAAAATCTTTCTCTCGGGATCTAAAATATAATCCCTGATACTTCCATTCTTGATAAATCTTTTGAGTTCGTTGTTCTATGCATGGTCAATTCGTTGAATGTGAGGATAACCACTCCTTTTGTACAAGCATTAGTGAATGCATGATTCTAATTTGACACAAATCATACGAAGAGGACATGATGTACTTTATTCCAAGACGCAAACCAACCTCCCATTTATTCAGACCAAGGAATATAGACAAAATATTTCATTCTAGGACACATACCAAATCAACATTTTAGTTATAATAGTAAATATACACATACGAGATTATCTCCCTATAAAAAAATTCAGAGGTATTATGCTCCTCCTGAATAGTGCCTTAGACTTTCATTAGATCTCTTCTAATATCCTAGTACACAAAACAAATATTTTCAAATCAAAATTGATCAAACCCAACCTTATAATATAATTGTACATTTATTTTATAATATCCCTTGGAATGAGAAATATCCTGACAAACTAATAGCTATTTGTTCATTTGTAAAAACTACCTAATACCTCACCTAGACACATGTTACATTAATAAAAGGTGCACTTAGCCATAATACTAGCTCATCAAACAAAGCAACTAACTAACAATTATAGATTATTTTAGAATATGGACACTTGTCTTTAGATTAAAACTCCATATTTATACTTTTATCCAAAGTTACATTTGAGGGAAAATAAAATTCCCTTTAGAAATTCCATGACATTGTAGAGACACATGGGCTACATGGTTGAGACTGACATGGTAGAGACACATGGGCTACATGTTAAGCACCATGTGGAAACATTTCTAGCATGGTAAAGTTATTGTGGCAAAACTTTAAATCGCCATAACTTTCGATCTGTAGGTCAGAATTCGATTAATTTATATCACTAGGAAGCTCTCGACGAGTGAAATGAAATGGTTTAGTCCAAAGTTAATTATTATAGATTTGGAAAGAGATTCATTTTGTAAACCCATTTCCAAAATGACACCATGTATATTAGGTTAGCTTGAAGTAACACCTTCCACTACCCATGCATAAATCCAAGGGGGTGGGAGGGAGTGTTACACTGTATATCCCAATGTTTAACAATATGGATTTAGGAAACAACTATATCTCATGCTCCATTTTCCTTTTAGGTGTTAGCCCTCTAGGGTTCCATAACACTCTTCTATATTCATGTAACAAGCCCAAATTTTTTTTTTTTCTCTTTAGTACATCCCTCCAAGGATGCCTTTACCTTTTTCAATTCATCACCTGGATTATTCTCTCTTAAGAAAAGTAACATTTATTTCTCAGTTACCTAATCAAAATTTTAACTTGGGTGTCACTTACTAATGAAATCTTCAATTTACCTTTGTGCATATTGATAATTTAGTACTTCCCATCCTTACGTGGAAGTACAAGTTGGATCTACACATGAGGATTCCATCCCTCATATACATGTTAAACATAGTTGAGCTAGTTGTATCTAGTCTAACTGATTGATACACTAGTGAGAGTGGTGTGAATTAATTATTAATTAATTCACTAATTATTAAATCATTAATCAACTAAAGAATACACTAGTTAACTATAGTGCATGGACAGTTTCAGTGGAGACCAGTGAAGACGTAGGTGAAAGAGCAATGTGACTATCAGTTGTGACTATAGTGTTGCATGAGTTGCAACACACAGTGGTTGGAGATGCTAATGAGGATTTTTTGAGCAAGGCTGGACCAGTTTGAGTTCATTCAGATCCATTCTTTAGCAGTGATTGCGCAGTAGAGGCAAGCTAGCAGGTGGCAGAGATTGGAGCATGTGTTTTTCTAGATCGGACCTGATTAATGTGTAGCAATTGGAGATTGTACTGAGAGCTTGTGAGGAGCTTTGTATAATGATTGTTACATGATCTATATGACATATAATATACATATATTTGGGGGTTTTCAGCTTTAAGCATTCCCATAAAATACTGTGTTCATATGTGTGAATGTTTATGGTTTTAATGTGCGCATGCGATTGTTTTTATTTCCGAAATTAATGATCAATGGTAGAAGAGATTATGTATTGTGCATGAATTCAAATAGTGTGTGATCAGGATAATCTCAGATGTATAACATATCAGTTATATAATTTTACATGGTATCAGAGCGATATTGATCATTGGAGCAATTGCAAAACATTGAAGCGGTTGAGTTTTGTGCTGGTGGAATTCGAATTTGCAGCAGTGTTTTCTTGGTGTCAAAGTTGAGATGTCTTTCAAAGGATTTCGATTGGAGTATGCCCTTGAGGGCAGCTCGAATTATATTTCATGGAAGGAGAGGATGGAGGCAGTGCTGGATGACAATGGGTTGAAGGAGTTCATAGATGCAGAAATTCCAAAACCTGCTTCTAGCGATGTTGCCGCACTTGATGCATGGAAAAAGAAGACAGCGAAGTGTCGAAGGATTCTGTTGGAAGGTGTGAAGGATCACATAGTGTCCAGCCTTCATGGTAAAGCTTCTCCATTCTTGATGTGGAAATATTTGACAGATTTATTTCAAAGCAAGAGTGACCAGAGGAAGTTGGCGCTCAAGGATAAACTCAGGAACATAAAAATGGAGAAAGGCGACAGTATACCCAAGTACCTCACGAAGTTTGTCCAGTGCAAGGATGAGCTGGGAAGTGTGAGGGTTACTATAGATGACGAGGACTTGGTGAGCTAGGCTCTCCTTGGGCTTCCGAAGAGTTGGAATTCCTATCAGGACTCTGTCAATGGTCGAGAGAAATTGCCAAGATGGGAGCGACTTTGGTCAGATCTTGTGCAAGATGAGATAAGGCGGAATACCAGGGACGGATCTTCATCGAAGAGTGTAGATGACGAAAAATTGCGCTTTGGCTGCCAAAGCAAGGAAGGGGAAGAGCAAGAAGAATGCTTCTCAATCTGGTGTGAAAGGCAAGAAGCAGGACATGTCCAAGGTGAAGTTCTTTCATTGTCACAAACACGGACATTACGCCACTAATTGTCCACAGAAGAATAAAAATAAGCAGGCTGCTGGATCTGCAGCTGGAGAGGCCTTAGCCTTGCAGTTTGAGCTGGATTTTTCACTTATCGCATGCTTGGTCTCAAGTATGATGGGTTCAGTGTGGTTTCTTGATAGTGGTGCATATTTTCATATGACCGGAGACAAATATTTGTTTACTGATCTCGATGAGAAAGATCTTGGAGTGCACATCGAGATGGGCGATGATGGTAGATACAGTGCGACCGGTATCGGTACCATTTCCTTTGAGAGGGAGTCTGGTAAACCCTTCGTATTGAAGGAAGTGATGCGTGTTCCAGGATTGAAGAAGAATCTGATCTGGGTGGCCATGTTAGAAGACAAGGGATATGATGTTGTCTTTAGCAAGGGAAAGGCTTTCCTGCGCAGTAAGGAAAATGGTGAAACCCAGAGGATAGGGGTTCGAGTTAAGAACCTTTATCAATTACAAGTAGATGGCTGTGTAGCAATGGAAGGCAAGGCAGAAGGAGTGGTGAGCCGGGATGAGGGCAAGCTACGGCACAAGAGATTGGGCCATCTTCACCATGGTGCTTTGAAAATTTTGCAGCAGATTTCTACCGGGCTTCCCAAAGGTACACTTGTGCAGTCAAATCAGTGCAAGGGATGTACTTTGGGAAAATTTGTGAAAGCCACCTTTCACAAGAAGGATAGTCGCACCACGACGATCCTTGAGAGAATTCACACAGACGTTTGTGGACCTTTCTCAGTAGCTTCGACAGCAAAGAACAGGTACTATGTGATATTTGTTGATGAATTTTCTCGGAAGTGTTGTATATTCTTCATGCAGAAGAAGAACGAGACATACTGAAAGTTCTATGAGTTCAAGGCACTGGTTGAGAAAGAATCGGGGAAGCAGGTGAAGGCTCTTAGGAGCGACAATGGTGGTGAATTCATCTCTGGCGAATTCAAGGAATTTTGAAACGTAGAAGGAATTTGAAGAGAGCTCATAACGCCTCATAACCCACAGAAAAATGGGGTCACTAAGAGAAATAACAGAACGATTGTGGGTGTTGTTGTTGATCAGCGGTTGTCATTGATGTCAACCCAAGCAGCACCAGGGGCTAACCCAAAATTGAATGGGAAGTTTTACCTACCAAATTGATATATTCTGGGTCAATAATGCTTTTGATGGTTTCTACTTGTCGAGATGTTTCCGTTGATATATGGCACGCCATGTAATTCTTCACGGTTTGAGAGATATTCATGTTTGAAGTTTGTACCCCAGTTAGTGGGCTAAACCCCATGGGGTTGGGGCATGGGTCATTGAAAAGTCATAATTAATATTTTTTATGCTCCTAAAATCCCTCCCACGTTCACTTGTTGAAGCCCCTCTCAACTTAAGCATTCATATATATTGTGATCTTCATTTCCTCCTTAGGCAAGGGATTTGGCTATCTGAAACCGGTCATCATGGTATGTTCGCTCTAAATTTTTTTCTACGAAGGCTCAGAAGCTGAAATTTTTATGAGGAAAATAAAAATCCTAAGGAAGCTTCAGTAAAAATTTCAGTTCAATTTGCGCAATATTTTTGGAGATATGATCTGTGGAAGTAAGGGTTTTTGCAGGCTCCTAAAATTCATCTCAAAGACGTGACCTTGGTAAATTCGTCATAACTCTCTCTCTGAGTATCGGATTGGACTTATGTAAAAAGAGATGGATAGTTCACAGTCTTTAATTTGCACTCTATCAATTTTAGAGACAAATGAAGAAACGGTGACACGTGGCACGCCTTACAAGTGCGCTCTACTGAAACAGTCCATAATTAGGGCAGTGTGATAAATTGGGTATAACTCTCTCTTGGAGAATCCAAATTGGGTCAAACCTATGGCATTGGAAAGAAGACTCAAAGGAATACTATAGGACTGAATATCAAATATTGAGGATCTGAAATAATAGAGATAAACCAGATTCAATATCGAGCTCCTAGAAGGCAAGAAAAAGCTATATCATGTGTTGTCAAGGGTTGCAAAGGACCAAACTTTCTGCGGTAGCAAAGCAAAGAAAGGTGCAGCAGAGAGTAGCATGACAAGAGCAATAACCAAGGTGCATAACAGCAGCAAGAAGTTCATCATATGAATTCTTCAAGTGGGCACCAGTGCATACAATCATTGTAAAGGTATCATTGTGCTTAGTCATTGTAAATACATTATTGTACAAATTGTACTAGTGTCTATCTGCCAAGGGTTGAAGAGGCAGTGGTTGTGTCAAAGTTGGGGTTATGGTCTAGTATATATTCTTCTTCTACATCATTCTATATCATTGTAAAGTGGACCATTTTCTCTAGTACGAGAGTCCATTCTTCTTTTATTCTTCTATAGGGTGGTAGGGTGGTGCTAGGGTGAGTTGTAGCTCATTGGGTGTTGGTGCATCCGTTCAGTGACTACTGAAGAATCTTGGGCATTGGAGCGTCCATCCAGTGGGAGTTGGAGAAGAATGCTTTTCTAGATTCTAGGAAGTTGGAGCTTTATTTTCAATTGGAGTTGAAAAGAATTATTAGAAAAGCATTAGGTGGTTTTTGTCCCGGAGTGGGTTTCCACCTTAAAATTTTTGTGAATTTGTGTTCCTCTTTGTTTGCTACTATCATTGTACAAACACTGATAATAATTGAATATTAACTAATTATCTAGTTGAAATAAATACTGATTCACCCCCCCCCTCTCAGTATTTCCAACAGCTGCACGGGCGATGTTGCATGATCAGGGCCTTCCCATACACTTGTGGGCTGAGGCATGCAATACTACGGTTTATGTGAAAAACTGTTGCCCTCACAGGATACTTGGCATGAGTACACCCAAGGAGGCATTTTCTGGTAAGAAGCCTGATATTTCCCATTTTAGGATTTTTGGTTCACCTGTTTACATTCATGTGACTAAGGATGCCAGCAAGAAGTTGGAGCCAACCGCAGAGGTTGGGATATTTGTGGGGTACACTGATACACCCCATAACTATCGTGTGTATTTTCCAAACAGTCACAAGACTATTATGCAACGGGATATCAAATTTCATGAGGAGAAAGCCATGAAGTGTTCGCTTGAAAGGGAGCCACACTTGCATGCAGATGAGGAGATATTAGTTCCTAAGGATGAGCCTCAGGATGTGAATCTGCCACAAGAGGAGGTTCATGGAGTGGAAGAGACCACTCATGCAGCGCCAACCATCAGAGGGCAGAAGCGCACTACAGAAGCTGAGCGATTGATTCAGGATGCAGAGAAGATTGTAGGAGCACCTACATCACAGTGCAGACAGAGACAGTCACCTGATTGGTATACTAGATACATGGCTCTTATGAGCAAGTGTATCCTAACAGATCCATCCTCTTTTGAGGAAGCTGTGGAGGACCCCGCATGGGTAGATGCCATGGTGGAAGAGTATGATTCGATTGTCAAAAAAAGTGGATGGGAGATTGTCCCAAGGCTGGAAGGGAAATCAGTGGTAGGTTCGAGATGGATCTACAAAGTGAAGCAAGCAGCTGACAGGAGTGTGGACAAGTACAAGGCAATATTTTTTGCCTAAGGCTTCTCACAGATTAAGGGGATCGATTATTAGGAAATCTTTGCACCTGTCGCAAGGTATTCTTCCATACGGATGATTCTTGCTCTCTCAGTGCAGATGGGGTGGCACATTCATCAGATGGATGTGAAGACTGTGCTCCTCAATGGAGTGATTGAGGAGGAGGTGTACATAGAGCAGCCCGAAGGTTTCAATATCTTCAGCAGCAAGTCACATGTGTGCAGGCTCAAAAGAGCGATGTATGGGTTGAAACAAGCACCTCATGATTGGTACACACGGATAGACAATTATTTCACTGGACTTGGATTCTCCAAGAGTGAGGCGGATCCGAACCTATACTAGATTGTGGTGGAGGGTAAGTTGCTGATCATTGTACTTTATGTAGATGATTTGATTCTGACAAATGAACTGTTGATACACTCATGCAAGGCTGATCTTGCAAAGGAGTTTGAGATGAAGGACTTAGGCCTCCTTCATTATTTCTTGGGATTGGAAACTTGGCAGCGCAGTGATGGACTGTTTGTGTCTTAAGGAAAATATGCCGGGGAGATACTGGAGAAGTTCAACATGCATGGCTGCAAGCCTATCGACACTCCTCTTCCTGGTGGATGGAGGAAAGAGGATGCTACATCGGCAGAGGTAGTGGATGCCACTGTTTACCGACAGTTGGTGGGGTCGCTTATGTATCTAGTCAATACATGACTCGACATATGCTACGAATGTAACTAGCTTTCAAAAGCTATGGTTAAGCCTACCAAGCTCTTTTGGAAGGCAGGCAAGCATGTATTGAGATATCTCAAAGGCACATCGGGATATGGATTATGGTACAGATAGTCGGATGAGGTGAAGCTGTGTGACTTCACGGATGAAAATTGGGCAGGGAGCCCAACGGAAAGGAAGAGCACATCTGGAGGGATTTTCAATATCGGGTCGACAGCAGTTTCTTGGTACAGCAGGAAGCAGAGATCCGTGGCACTCGGTTCAGCGGAGGCCAAGTACATGGCAACAAGTTTGGCTGCATGTGAGGCTATATGGATGAGGAAGATCTTGGTTGGGTTTTTCGGTTCACACTTAGATCCTACTGTGATATATTGTGATAATCATAGTTGCATCAAACTCTCGGTTAATCTAGTATTTCATGATAGATCTAAACACATTGACATCTGGTATCATCATATCAGAGATTTTGTGCAGCGGAAGATCATGTTACTTTCTTACATTCCTACGGAGGATCGGGATGCTGATATCTTGACGAAGGCGCTCACCAGGAGAAAATTCGAATATCATAGAGGCAGGATCGGGGTGGCAGATAATCCCTATCTTGTTGAGAGGGAGTGTTGAGATTGCAACAAGATGATGAGATTAGTGGAAAGAAGTCGCCTTCACTAAGTGGGCCCACAGGCTATTTTTGGCGCACAGTATATTTTTAGACTATGTCTATTTTTAGACATGGCGATCATATTCTATGAGTTGTAGGATGCTATTTTTGGATGGTTGGTCAAGTTGGAAAAATATATGGACTTCTATTTTTAGACATATTGGGCGGAATCTATTTTTAGATTGCCAGTCTAAAAATAGATATGTTGAATATTATTAGCTCTTAATAATATTTGGAATATAAACATTATCTTATTCTCTTGGAGCACTACATTTAAGTGCACAGAAGTGGCACAGGAGCTGACAGAAGGAATTACGCTATTCCTGAGGGTTAAGTGGAGCTATTTCATGGAGACTTCAGTTAGAACTCATGTGACGGAGTTTGGTGGAGTTATTGAGGTAGTTGGTGGAGTTGTGTTCAGTTTAACTCAGTTAGACTCAGTTGAGCTAGTTGTATCTAGTCTAAGTGATTGACACACTAGTGAGAGTGGTGTGAATTAATTAATAATTAATTCACTAAATAATAACTCATTAATCAACTGAAGAATACATCAGTTAACTACAGTGCATGGACAGTTTCAGTGGAGACCAGTGAAGAGGTAGGTGAAAGAGCAGTGTGACTATCATTTGTGACTATAGTGTTGCATGATTTGCAACACACAATGCTTGGAGATGCCAATGAGGATTACATGAGCAAGGTTGGACCAATTCAAGTTCATTCAGATCCATTCTTTAGCAGTGATTGCGGAGTAGAGGCAGGCTAGCAGGTGGCAAAGACTGGAGCATGTGTTTTTCTAGATCGGACCTGATTAATGTGTAGCAATTGGAGATTTTACTGAGAGCTTGTGAGGAGCTTTGTATAATGATTGTTACATGATCTCTATGACATATAATATACATATATTTGCGGGTTTTCAACTTTAAGCTTTCCCATAAAATATTGTGTTCATATGTGTGAATGTTTATGGTTTTAATGTGCGCATGCGATTGTTTTTATTTCCGCAATTAATGATCAATGGTAGAAGAGATTATGTATTGTGCATGAAGTAAAATAGTGTGTGATCAGGAGAATATCGAATGTATAACATATCAGTTATATAATTTCTACATGGTATCGGAGCGATATTGATCATTGGAGCAATTGCAAAACATTGAAGCGGTTGAGTTTTGTGCTGGTGGAATTCGAATTTGCAGCAGTGCTTTCTGAGTGTCAAAGTTGAGATGTCTTTCAACGGATTGCGATTGGAGTATTCCCTTTAGGGAAGCTCGAATTATATTTCATGGAAGGATAGTATGAAGGTGGTGCTGGATGATAATAGGTTGAAGGCATTCATAGATGCAAAAATTCCAAAACCTGCTTCTAGTGATGCTGCTGCACTTGACGCATGGCAAAAGAAGACAGCAAAGTGTCGAAGGATTCTATTGGAAGGTGTGAAGGATCACATAGTTTCCATCCTTCATGGTAAAGCTTCTCCATTCTTGATGTGGAAAGCTTTGACAGATTTATTTCAAAGCAAGAGCGACCAGAGGAAGTTGGCGCTCAAGGATAAACTCAGGAACATAAAAATGGAGAAAGGCGACAGTATACCCAAGTACCTCACGAAGTTTTTCCAGTGCAAGGATGAGCTGGGAAGTGTCGGGGTTACTGTAGATGACGAGGACTTGGTGAGCTTGCATTAGGGGAATTTTGAGGTCTAAAATGGGCCTCCTAAGGAAATAATAAAATAATAGTTAAACCAATAAAATAATATTTATGAATTTTACATTCACTTTTTGCACCACAATCCATGTAACCATAGTTAAATTTAATTCAAAAAATGTACCAAAATAAAATTAATAAAAAAATTGTATTAATGACTATAAATAAGAATGAGATTTTCAGAAAAAAAAAATAATTATCATTAAACAACTAATACATTTTTCCTTTGTACTTAAATAACTTAAAATAAAATATAAATATAAATATATAAATTCTTAATTATATTATATGTTGTTAATTAAAATTTATATTATTTAAATTGTATAATAACATGTAATTAATATACTATATAAAAATAATATAATATAAGATAATATAATAAATGTATAGGGATATTCATTGTTTCTTTCAAGAAATATGAAATGACAATAATATATTTTTATTCAAAAGCTGTGAAATGACATTTATTATGAGTACTTTACTTTGAATTTAAAAGTACTTAGAGCACTACCATGGTTAACCATGAGTTTTTATCCACCATTGAGAATGTGACAAGTAAGTACCTGTAATTCAAGCAATGCCACCTCAACCATTATGGATGATGTCATCCCTTAAAATGTGATTGGTTCTCATAATGTGAATTTTGATTGTACATTTTCCTTAGGAGGCCCATTTTAGACCTCAAAATTCCCCTAATGGCTCTCCTTGGGCTTCCGAAGAGTTGGCATTCCTATCAGGACTCTGTCAATGGTCGGGAGAAATTGCCAGGATGGGAGCGACTTTGGTGGGATCTTGTGCAAGAGGAGATAAGGCAGAATACCAGGGACGGATCTTCATCGAAGAGTGAAGATGAAGAAAATTGTGCTTTGGCTGCCAAAGCAAGGAAGGGGAAGAGCAAGAAGAATGCTTCTCAATCTGGTGTGAAAGGCAAGAAGCAGAAAATGTCCAAGATGAAGTGCTTTCACTATCACCAACACGGACATTACGCCACTTGTTGTAGCTCCTAGAGATAGCCTTGAGTTGCCAAAGACCAGTGCCTAGGACATCTTAAACAGTAGGGAGTATAAAGTATATTTCAGGCTTATTATCAACTTAGGACTCTCTACCTTTTCAACTTGTGCAAAGCATCATCATATGGATGGGACCAAACTAACTTCGGATTTAGCAAGTTATAAAGACACTGTAAAGACAAGAAGGGAATCTTCAATACATATATACTTCAGACAACTTAGAGACAGCTTCCATCAGAGAGGGCTAGTTTCTCAAAGACATATAGGTATTTTGGTTAAAAATATTTGGGGCTAGAAGTGAAAGGAGTACTAACTACCAATGAAATGGTGCTCGTAAAACCATATTTCAACATAATATGGGCTTAGAACTAAGAATCCATACATATCAATCAAGCCAAAGGAGAGTGGGCTATCCCATATTTAATACAGAGAAAGTGAATGATGTTGCTGAATCTAATATATCGTGTATGAGCCATATTTAAAGCAACATAGACCAGTAAAGCATGAGTATCAGACAACGATAAATTCATACCCGAGGTGGCAAGTTACTCGCATTCCAAGACATGATAAAAGGAAATTGAAAACAGTGGAGAGAACAATGATACAATATCACAAAGAAAGAGTCGCGAACTACATAGCATTAAGACTGGAATCCTCATACATAACTAGAACTTCTCTTCACTTAAACCCCACGGGCTCTGTGTATTTGCATTGATAATTCCACGACAAGCATACAAAAATTTTTACACTGCCATTTTCTTCAGGAAATCTGGAACCCTCTTTTCTCATTGGATCTTACTTATATAGGCTTCTTCCTATCTCAACGAGAAGATATTTTTTGGAAAAATATCTTCTTCGCATAACCAAAATTTGTTAAAGGTCACTCTCAAAACAAAAAAATTCATGATGAGGAATCAGGCCTCTCATCATGGATAGTCAGGCACTTGGCCGTTTTCAAAAACAGAAATTTAAACAACAGTTTGGTGAAAGGTAAAATGCTGGAGTGGGGAAAACAACCCACTCAAAACTTAAAAGAAACTAATTCAGTCAAACGTAAATAGGCCGTTGAGGCCAAATCATGAGTTGGCAAAATATCATAGGTGCGGAAGAGTTGAGGCAGTTGCTGATTCTGGTGGCGGCACATTCGCAGATGAACTGGCATTTTGGTTGACAAACTGGGTGCACCTCTGTTGACAGCCCACTGATGGTTCCTTGCTTCCTGGAGGCATGCTTCATATTCTGTTAATGGTCGGAGCATGGAAGGAGTGGTGGAATCTTAGCACGATGGAGGTCTTACTACTGCGATTCCGGCCCACGCTGTATCGAAACGGTCCACGCTGGCTGCAAGCTGTTGTAGGGCCCTCGAAGCTATAACACGGTCCGACTCCTTATCAATGATCTTCTGACGCTCAACTGTTTCCTTGAATCGACTCACTATGCCATGATGTTCTGCCTCACTAGCTTTCAAACCCGTCAAGAAAGAAACATATCTCTTGGCGTGTTGGGCTTTTCTACCTGCTTCTTCTATACCTTTGTCTATGGAGACCTGCCACTGCACATAAGGACTGTGTAATCCTGGTGGCCTCTCCTGCTTGATAACCCTGCAAAACACTGGACTGAATTATAAAATTTATGCATATGGGAGTGATTATGAAGGACTGGAGAACAATGGCGAGGCGGCGGTTGAACAGTGTTTTCTGCGTAAAAACGGTGAAAAAGGCAATGGTACAGTGTATGATAGGGTTTGGTGGGGAAATTCATCGTGGGTCGTTCGATCGTGGCCTAGTGGTGGGGATCGACGGTGGAGAATGGTCCATGGAATAACTTATTCACATGACGGAATACATATGAAACATTGAAATTTTAACGTAAAATGTGAAACCTTCAGACTTTGGTGGAAATGCAAAGGAAACACATGAAATGCAACGGAAATGCGCATGAGGGGTACGGGAATGAACGTATGAGGTGGGACCCAATACAGAAAGCGCGGATCGCAAAGGCGGAAATTGCGATGGCGGAAAGCGGCACCAATCAGAAAACTGCGCTTTGTGCTTTTGCGATGGGGCGGATCTGCGATGGGTGCGATTTGCGATGATCGCAAATCGCAAAGGCGGAAAGTGCGATGACGGAAAGTGGCACCAACAGAAAACTACGCTTTGCACTTTTGCGATGGGGCGGATCTACGATGGGTGCGATTTGCGATGGGTGCGATTTGCGATGATCGCAAATCGCAAAGGCGGAAAGTGCGATGATGGAAAGTGGCACCAACAGAAAACTGCGCTTTGCGCTTTTGCGATGGGGCAGATCTGCGATGGGTGGATCGCATCGCAAATATTTGCGATAGATTGATTGGGCACGAACATGTGAAATTTCGATATGCACTTTGCGATTGGCCCCCGAAGGATTTAAGTGCTTGGTCATGGGCAAGGGTTATGGGGAAGTGGTTAAGGTTTAGCCGAAAAAGGGGGCTAGGCCCTATTACAAAGTCTAAAGTGGGTTTTTAGCTCGTTTAAATGCATTTCAAAGCCTTAGGAGGGTAACGGTAGAGGGAAAAAAGAGGTGAAGTAGATAGGGTAAGCGTCGTAAGGACGCCAACAATGGGGCACGTGGCGTATAGGGATTGGGCGTGAGCTGGACATAGGTGGACGCCGCGTGCCGGGTCTAATACTGGTACGGGCCTCGGTACCAGTTAACCTAAAGGACTTTACCTTACCTTTTGCTATATGAAGCACATGATTTTTGAACATATTTTCCATAAGACTGATTCGAAACATAGCATACCGATCCTTAGGGCCCGCACGTTAGTTCTGCCACGTTACTTCCTGTTCCTGCTTTGCTGTTGCCACTTCACTCTGGCCAACTCTTCAAATATTCCACCATTTGATATGAAGTTCCATACATAACTTATGAACCTTTAATAACATCAGTGACTTATGTTAAATGTTGATCAACATTGGCTCCACCTAGGGACGGCACGTTCATCCTTGAATGTGTCGAGAACTACGCAGACCGTTTGTTAGTCTTCTGTGAACGCCACTTCTCATCCCTTTTGGCTTTTTACCTCTTCTCTTCATGATTCTTCAACCAACACACATTATTAAAACAACGTGTAAAACAGGAAATAATATACAATATGATACATCGGGCCCTCTCGGCCCAGATCAGTACTGAAAATAAGGCTTGAGGAATTGACCATTGACAGGGGCGTCCAGCAAATCCCCCTGCAAATTCTCCAACCTAAAAGTATTGTTGCCACCCTGTTCTGCAATTTTGAAAGGGCCGAACCAAAGGGGGTCGAATTTACCGTGCTTTCCTTTATCAGCGCTTCGCACGTCCCACCTGAGTACTAGGTCCCCTACCTGCAACTTTCTATCTTTAGCATGTTGATCAAACAACTCTTTCATTTTCTCTTGGTATTCTATTAGCCTCTGATTCACCTGATTACGCGTTTCTTCGAGCTCCACCAGCTGGTTAATTCTCCTAGTAATGTCATCGGGTTCATCCTGACTCTCTTGCATGAATCGAGCCACAGGAAAGGCTAGTTGTATAGGGAACACAGCTGCTCATCCATATACCAATTCGTATGGAGATTTCCCTGTTGCTCGTTTACTGGTAATTCTATTTGCCCACAGAGCGAACTTCAGTTGGGAATCCCAATTCCTTTGGTTTTCGTTTATTGTCTTCTTTAGAGCTCTCACCAGCGTTTTATTTGATGATTCCGCCAAACCATTTCCCTGTGGGTAGTAAGTTGTAGAGTGACCCAGAGAGATATTATATTCCTGACAGAAATTCACAAATTTTGTAGATTTGAAGGCTTGTGCATTGTCAGTGACTATTCTAGCAGGGCATCCAAACCTGGATATAATGTTCTCTTCCATGAATTTGATTATCACTGTGTCTGTAGCATTTCACGCAGGTATGGCTTCCACCCATTTCGTGAAATAATCCGTGGCGGTCAAGATCCATCTATGCTGGCCGCTTGAGGGTGGGTGAATTTCGCCTATGAAATCAATTCCCCACTATTTGAAAGGTTCATCGACGTGTACAGGAATTAGGGGCAGAGTCGCTAACTTCTTTTTTTCAGCAAATTTCTGACATTTGTCACATGCTCTAACCCAAGCAAAGACGTCTCCAAAAAATTTAGGCCAGTAGAAACCAGCCTTCAGAATTTTCTGAGCTGTGCTCCTCCAGCTGCAATGTCCTCCACAGATTCCCTCATGAAATTCGGTCATTATGTTCTCCACTTCGCCTTCTGTGAGGCATAATAACAATATGCCTGAAAGATCTTTCCAATATAGCTTACCATTGGCAACCGTATACTTTTGTGATTTCAGCCTCAATGCTCTATATTTTGATTTATCACAGCTGGGTGGACAACTGAGTGTTAGGAGATACTCAACTATTTCTTTGTACCAAGGACTAGTAAGATACTTCATCAGTATTTTCTGAGTGGCCATTTCCACTTCTTTCTGCCCTTTCTGTTCCTCAGAATCTTCATTTGCAATCATAGATAAATTGATGCCCAAAGCTTGATGATTTGACTCTGATAAAATTCTTGCTAGCCCCTGCCCTTTAATCAACTTAGTGGGTCTGATGTCCAAATCATATTCCTGTATCTTTGCAATCCACCTACCCCTTTTTCCTTCACTGTCACCCTGAACGAGGATATCTTTAACCGCTGCAGTGGGCACAAATGCAATAATGTGAGACTGTATAATATACATGCGAAATTCCTTGAGGGACTTTACCAGGGCATAGGCCTGCTTCTCCAATATATTGTATTTCAATTCTGCGTCGTGAAGCACCTGACTAAAGAAAGCAATGGGTTGTTCATACCCATCCTCGTTTTTCTGTAGGAGAACTCCAGCTACCGTATGAGGTGATGCGAAAGAGAAAATCATAAATGGTTCAGTGAAATCTGGCCTTGCCAGCATAGGAGCCTCAGCAAATGTATTCTTTATCCTGGCAAAGGCCTGCCTCGATTCTGGTGACCATTTCACCTCATTATTATTTTTTAACATATCTGTTATATGCCTAACTATCTCAGCGTAGTTAGGGATAAATCTTCTCAGAAAATTGATACGCCCTAAGAACACCTGGACTTCTTTCTTATTCCTAGGGAGGGAGATGCCATTTATAACCTCCACTCTTTTAGGATCAATCTTTACCCCATCCTTAGTTACAATGTGTCCTAGGAGTTTACCCTCTTCTAATGCAAACAAAGATTTCTGAGGATTTAGGGAAAGACCATACCTTCTGCATTTCTAAAAATTTCTCTGTAAATTTTGAATGTGCTCAACGTCATCTTTCGAAAATACTGTAATATCGTCCAGACAGACCACCAAAAATTTATCTTGTTCCCCAACAAAAGCTATGTCCATAGCCCTCTGAAATGTGGCTCCTGCGTTAATTAGCGCAAAAGGCATCCTATCGTACATGAATGTACCCCAGGGCATGGTGAAAGCAGTCTTCTTCTAGTCTTCTGGGAGTACAGCCACCTGGTTATAACCCAAAAAACCATCCATCATAGACATCCTAGAGGCCCCCACCACTTTATGCAGAATGTGGTCCATCTTTGGTAATGGGTAATTATCTTTCAGGGAGGCTCTATTCAAATTTCTGAAATCCACGCACAACCTTATTTCTCCATATTTCTTTCAGACAGGGACTAGATTTGCCACCCATTCAGAGTACTTCAATGGCACAATTATTTTAGCCTTTAACAGCTTCTTGATTTCTTTCTCAATGGAGGGGAGTAATAGAGGGTTTATTTGTCTGAGCTTCTGCTTGTGAGGCCTTGCATCTGCCTTCAGGGGAATTTCATGTTGCAAAATGCTGATATCAAACGTCTTCAGGTCTTGATAGGACCACGCAAATACATCCCTATAAGACTGAAATAATTGTAGGTACTTATCCTTATAGCTGTCTAGGACCTTTCTGGATAATTTCACAATTTTGGGTTGAGCCTCAGTCCCCAAATTTAGGTCCTCTACCTGGTTTTCATCTGTCATTTTGTTGGGCTGCCTGGGGACATCATTTTTGTCAAACAGCCTTTCTAGGGGCACCAGGCCTCTAGGGATGACATTTCCCTTTAGTTGTAACACTTTTCTCCCGGACATTTTTTCTTCCCACTTGTTTTCTGATTGGTTCTCAACATCATCTTCCTCACAACAGTCAATTTCCATATTAGAGAATTCCCCAACTACCTCTAGAAACCTTTTCACTTGTTTATCATCCTCAAACACTTGCCAGTGTTTGACATTGTCTGGAATCGAAGGTCGGTACCTTACTTCAATCTCATACCTCAGGAGGGGATTTTGGGGTGGCCGGAAGGTGCTAGCAGCTACTGCAAGTGAATCTGCCATCATGTTCTGCTCCCGGGGCATGAACTGAATATTAAAAGATGAGAAAAAGTTCTCCACCATGTCCCATACTTCATTCCTCTAAGCTATTAAACGAGGATGTTTAGCTTGACATTGATTTCTGATCTGTCTGACCACTAATTCTGAATCACCCAAGACCTTCAGGGTTTGTATATTCATATTCCTGGCTACTTGTAGCCCCAGCAAAAGTGCTTCATACTCAGCCACGTTATTGGTGGATTCATACTCTAATTTGAAGGACAGTGGGACCCATTTGCCTGTTGGGGAAATCAATAAAACTCCAGCACCATTACCTTCTTTCGAATTTGCCCCATCGAAATGTAGAGTCCATACCCCTGTTTCAAGACCTTCTGGGGATTGTTGAGTCCTTATTTGACATAAGGAAGGTTCCTGGGCATAACTGTAATCTTCTTCTAACATCAAGCACGAAAAATCTCTATCCTTACTGTAGACCGGTGAATTTTCTGAACAGTCAGCTTTGGTAACCGTTTTTACAAATCTGGTCTCCCTGTATAATCTCCTCTCCTGCCCGCCAAAAATTGGGATGGTGACATGTGTTAGATCTAGTTTAATTGACGCACCAATTTTTGTTCCCTAGGACCTTGATATTAGCATACCAAAACGGGCTGGAATGTCAGCCACCACGATGTCCATTACTACACTTTTAGCTGGGATTTGGGCCAGGCTAACCACCAGGTCCTTAATCATGCCCAAGCACTTAACTCTTTTGGAGTCAAATGAGTACAAGTCCTGATATGGACGAGTGATATGGAGTCCTAATTGTTCCATGACAGACAGAGGCATTAGATTGTGGGAGGCTTCAGAGTCTAACATACAATTGTGGAGTAATAGGTCGTGGAACACCAAAGACACGTAAAAGGGAGGTGTAGAGGGGTCTAATTCTTCGACATGTGGACCAAACACTACCATAGGTCTTTCTTCTTGTAAGTTGAGACTGTCAGGGATGTGTATTACTTCTAGGGGAAGCATGAAGGATGTGACTTGTGACTGATATGCTGGCTGTTTTAACAACTCAGTCAAAGGAACTGGGATTTTCACTTTTTCAAGTTCTTTTTGTAAATTAAAGACAGATGACGGCTTATCTATTGACACCTCTTTTTCTTTTGAATCTTTGCTCTGGAGGGGAGGCTTAACTTCTTTTACGATGGGATTGACCTTAGGGGGTGCAGTTATTTGTGAGGATGAAGGCGTTAGAGCATCAGATTGCAGGGTTTGGTTGAGGGGCCTCTTACCTTTGTCTAGGGTCTTTTGTGGTGTTGCCTCCTTTCGAGCAGGTGCTTCTTCTTGTGATTTGTCCTCCTCCTAATCCTGAGTGTGAGTTCTCTTCCTGGAAGATCTGAGGTCATATCTTCTATTGAATTGAGCTTGCATGAAGTCGACGAACTGTTTGCAGTAATCCTCAACCTCAGGATCTTCAGTGTCTTCGTTAGCCTTTCCCTCTGTGTGTGCCTGCACCTCAACTTCGTTACTTTCATGTAAAGGACATTCAACTTCATCATTGTTTGAGAAAGCAAGGTAAGCCTCTTCTTTCTCATAAGCTGTATCTTCAGTAGAGCCCTCTACTTGCCCTTCCAAATAGAGGGGGTGTGGAAATTGGTCTTGCTGCTCCTTTTGTCCCCTCTGTAGTATCTACAAGGGTGGCTTTCTGTATTGAGGGTTAAAACCTCTGTTAGGAGCATTTTGGAAATTCTTGGAGGATGAATTCTTTTTCTCCATTTCGAGCTTTACTAGCTTGCTTGGGAGATTCTTGATCATTTTGTTCATCTCCTCAATCCTGTCGTTCGTTGAATCTCTATCTTGGCCTGAGGTGGATACCTCTTACTTTCCCCTTCTTCTTGTATCTTGCTCAGATTTTCCCCTAGACTTACCAGTGGAGGCAAAGTTTGCCTCGAGCTCCAGTGCATCTGTCTGAGCATCATCCATGGTGGCTGGCTTTCTTTCTCTCAGAGAGAAGCCGAACTCTGAGTCGAAAGCTGCCACGAACACAACCTTGGCAGCGGTCTGATGAGGCTTCATCTTTGTAGGGAGGCTAAGGTACAATTTGTTAAATCTCTTAATAAATTCAGCCACCCCTTCATCGTGTCTTTTATTGAGTGTATTAAACTCAGTAAGACAATGTCTGTGGTCTTTCTTCTCTCCCCATTTTCTGAGGAAAGTCTCTTCCATTCCGTCCCAGGTGGTGATAGAATGGTTTCCTAGTGTCTTGAACCATTTTCTAGCCTCACCATCTAAATATTTCACGAACAGCCTTAGGACCACATCCAGATGTTCCACATTAAAATTCTCTGTGAAAGAACAAAAGACCTCCAAATGCTTCTGAGCTTCGATCTCATTTTCCCCATTGAAACGGGGCAAGATCTTTAAATAGTCCTGTGGCATGTCATTTAGCACATTAGGTAGAGCCAGAGGGGCGTATTTATTTAACAGGAAACCAGGGACGTTAGCCATTGGAGGGGGTGGAGGTAGTGCAAGAATTTGAGCTGTAAGAGGAGGAGAAGGTGGAAGTGAAGTATGGATAATGATGGGTATGTAGTGAACAGCGGCTTGAGGGGTTGACGAGAATGTCGGGCTGTGAATAGCAGATACTTCAGTAACTTCCTTAATCTCCTCAACTTTAGGGGTAGGGTGGAAAGAGTAATGCGAAGTATTGCTAGACTCAGCTTCGTCTTTGATATGGACACCTCCCCGAGGTGGGCTCTCTGAATAGTAACCAGTATCTCTTATGATGGAGTCAGGGCCTTGTATTTGGGCGATTTGAGAGGAAGAGGACGGAAGATATGGAAAGTTTTCTAGGGAGAATTCAAGAATCTCGGAATGAACTGACTGCCTTTCCCTCCAGCCCCTTCTATGTAGGATCCTTTCTGGGTCAGACACAGAAGGTGTCTTTGGCTGAGATGTATTTGACCTCAGGTACGGCTTACGAGGAGCCAGGACTGCAAACAAATTAACTTACAACACAAATGTGGAGTTGCCAAGGTGAGGAATGTACAACTCTCAACTCTTCATGCTCACCTAACTGAAGAGTGAATAGGTTTGTCGAGGCCCAGGGATTTTAATTTATTTCAACATCGTCCCCGACAACGGCGCCAGAAAGATGTTGTAGCTCCTAGAGACAGCCTTGAGTTGCCAAAGACCAGTGCCTAGGACATCTTAAATAGTAGGGAGTATAAAGTATATTTCAGGCTTATTATCAGCTTAGGACTCTCTACCTTTTCAACTTGTGCAAAGCATCATCATATGGATGGGACCAAACTACCTTCGGATTTAGCAAGTTATAAAGACACTGTAAAGACAAGAAGGGAATCTTCAATACATATATACTTCAGACAACTTAGAGACAGCTTCCATCAGAGAGGGCCAGTTTCTCAAAGACATATAGGTATTTTAAACAGAAAAATATTTGGGGCACAGAAATTGAAAGGGGAGTACTAACTACCAATGAAATGGTGCTCAGAAAACATATTTCAACATAATATGGGCTTAGGAACTAAGAATCCATACATATCAATCAGTTCAATGAGAGTAACATTCCACGATGTTTAATACAGAGGAAACATGAATGATGTGTTAAGCGGAACGACATATCGTGTATAAGCCATATTTAAAGCAACATAGACCAGTAAAGCATGAGTATCAGACAGCGATAAATTCATACCCGAGGTGGCAAGTTACTCACATTCCAAGACACGATAAAAGGAAATTGAAAACAGTGGAGAGAACAATGGTACAATATCACAAAGAAAGAGTCACAAACTATATAGCATTAAGACTGGAATCCTAATACATAACTAGAACTTCTCTTCGCTAAAACCCCACGGGCTCTGTGTATTTGCATTGATAATTCCACGACAAGCATACAAAAACTTTTACACTGCCATTTTCTTCAGGAAATCTGGAACCCTCTTTTCTCATTAGATCTTACTTATATAGGCTTCTTCCTATCTCAGCGAGAAGATATTTTTTGGAAAAATATCTTCTTCGCATAACCAAAATTTGTTAAAGGTCACTCTCAAAACAGGCAAATTCATGATGAGGAATCAGGCCTCTCATCATGGATAGTCAGGCACTTGGCCATTTTCAAAAACAGAAATTTAAACAGCAGTTTGGTGAAAAGTAAAATGTTGGAGTGGGGCAAACAACCCACTCAAAACTTAAAAGAAACTAATTCAGTAAAACGTAAATAGGCCATTGAGGCCAAATCATGAGTTGGAAAAATATCATAGGTGCGGAAGAGTTGAGGCAGTTGCTGATTCTGGTGGCGGCACGTTCGCAGATGTACTGGCATTTTGGCTGACAAACTGGGTGCACCTTTGCTGACTGCCCACTGATGGTTCCTTTCTTCCTGGAGGCATGCTTCATATTCTGTTAATGGTCGGAGCATGGAAGGAGTGGTGTAATCTTAGCACGATGGAGGTCTTACTGTTGCGATTCCGGCCCACGCTGTATCGAAACGGTCCACGCTGGCTGCAAGCTGTTGTAGGGCCCTCGAAGCTATAACACGGGCCGACTCCTTATCAATGATCTTCTGACGCTCAACTGTTTCCTTGAATCGACTCGCTATGCCATGATGTTCTGCCTCACTAGCTTTCAAACCCTTCAAGAAAGAAACATATCTCTTAGCGTGTTGGGCTTTGCTACCTGCTTCTTCTATACCTTTGTCTGTGGAGACCCGTCACGCATTACAGGACTGTAATCTGGTGCCTTCTCTCGCTGGAGCAACCTCGCAAACATCGACCGAATTATGGGCACCCGTGCATATGGGAGTGATTATGAAGGACTGGAGAACAATGGCGCGGCAGCGGTCGAACAGTGTTTTCTACGTAAACATGGTGAAAAAGGCAATGGTACGGTGTATGATAGGGTTTTGTGGGGAAATGCATCGTGGGCCGTTCGATCGTGGTCTAGTGGTGGGGATCGACGGTGGAGAATGGTCCGTGGAATAACTTATGCACATGACGAAATACATATGAAACATTGAAATTTTAACGTAAAATGTGAAACCTTCAGACTTTGGTGGAAATGCAAAGGAAACACATGAAATGCAACGGAAATGCACATGAGGCGTACGGGAATGAACGTACGAGGTGGGACCCAATACGGAAAGTGCGGATCGCAAAGGCGGAAAGTGCGATGGCGGAAAGTGGCACCAATCAGAAAACTGCGCTTTGCGCTTTTGCGATGGGGCGGATCTGCGATGGGTGCGATTTGCGATGATCGCAAATCGCAAAGGCGGAAAGTGTGATGACGGAAAGTGGCACCAACAGAAAATTGCGCTTTGCCCTTTTGCGATGGGGTGGATCTGCGATGGATGTGATTTGCAATGATCGCAAATCGCAAAGGTGGAAAGTGCGATGACAGAAAGTGGCACCAACAGAAAACTGTGGTTTGCGCTTTTGCGATGGGGCGGATCTGCGATGGGTGGATCGCATCGCAAATATTTGCGATAGATTGATCGGGCACGAACATGTGAAATTGCGATATGCGCTTTGCGATTAGCCCCCCAAGGATTTAAGTGCTTGGTCATGGGCAAGGGTTATGGGGAAGTGTTTAAGGTTTAGCCGAAAAAGGGGGCTAGGCCCTATTACAAAGTCTAAAGTGGGTTTTTAGCTCATTTAATTGCATTTCAAAGCCTTAGGAGGGTAACGGTAGAGGGAAAAAAGAGGTGAAGTAGATAGGGTAAGCGTCGTAAGGACGCTGACAATGGGGCACGTGGCATATAGGGATTGGGCGTGAGCTGGACACAGGTGGACGCCGCATGCCGAGTCTAATACTAGTATGGGCCTCGGTACCAGTTAACCTAAAGGACTTTACCTTACCTTTTGCTATATGAAGCACATGATTTTTGAACATATTTTCCATAAGACTGATTCAAAACATAGCATACCAATTCTTAGGGCCCGCACGTTAGTTCTGCCACGTTACTTCCTGTTCCTGCTTTACTGTTGCCACTTCACTCTAGCCAACTCTTCAAATATTCCACCATTTGATATGAAGTTCCATACATAACTTATCAACCTTTAATAACATCAGTGACTTATGTTAAATGTTGATCAACACCACTAATTGCCTACAGAAGAAGAAAAATAAGCAGGTTGTTGGATCTGCAGCTGGAGAGGCCTTAACCTCGCAGTTTGAGTTGGAATTTTCTCTTATCACATGCTTGGTCTCAAGTATGATGGGTTCAGTGTGGTTTCTTGACAGTGGTGCATATTTTCATATGACCGGAGACAAAGATTTGTTTACTAATCTGGATGAGAAATATCTTGGAGTGCACATCGAGATGGGCGATGATAGTAGATACAGTGCGACCGGTATTGGTACCATTTCCTTTGAGAGGGAGTATGGTAAACCCTTCGTATTGAAGGAAATGATTCATGTTCCAGGATTGAAGAAGAATCTAATCTCGGTGGCCATGTTAGAAGACAAGGGATATGATGTTGTCTTTAGCGAGGGAAAGGATTTCCTGCGCAGTAAGGCAACTGGTGAAACCTGGAGGATAGGGGTTAGAGTTAAGAACCTTTATCAATTACAGGTAGATGGTTGTGCAGCAATGGCAGGAAAGGCAGAAGGAGTGGTGAGCTGGGATGAGGGCGAGCTATGGCACAAGAGATTGGGCCATCTTCATCATGGTGCTTTAAAAATTTTGCAGCAGATTTCTACCGGGCTTCCCAAAGGTACACTTGCGCAGTCAGATCAGTGCAAGGGATGTACTTTGGGAAAATTTGTGAAAGCCACCTTTTACGAGAAGGATAGTCGCACCACAACAATCCTTTAGATAATTCACACAGACATGTGTGGACCTTTCTCAGTAGCTTCAATAGCAAAGCACAAGTACTATGTGATATTTGTTGATGATTTTTCTCAGAAGTGTTGGATCTTCTTTATGCAGAAGAAGAGCGAGACATACTCAAAGTTCTGTGAGTTCAAGGCACTGGTTGAGAAAGAATCGGGGAAGCAGGTGAAGGCTCTTAGGAACTACAATGGTGGTGAATTCATCTCTAGCGAATTCAAGGACTTTTGCAATGGAGAAGGAATTCGAAGAGAGCTCATAGCGCCTCATAACCCACAGCAGAATGGGGTCATTGAGCGAAAGAAAAGAACGATCGTGGATGCTGCACGGGCGATGTTGCATGATCAGGGCCTTCCCATACACTTGTGGGCTGGATCATGCAATACTGCGGTTTATGTGCAAAATCGTTGTCCTCGCAGAGTACTTGGCATGAGAACACCCGAGGAGGCATTTTCTGGTAAGAAGCCTGATATTTCTCATTTGAATATTTTTGGCTCACCTTTTTACATTCATGTGACGAAGGATGCCAGGAAGAAGCTGGAGCAAATCGCAGAGGTTTGGATATTTGTGGGGTACACAGAAACACCCCACAACTATCGTGTGTATTGGTCTCTTAAGTAAATACAATATCACACCCTTATTTCACTGTGATTTCTTAGAAACATGAATTTTTCATTTAATTTGAATAACTCGGCCTTATGATGGTATGAAATTTATGCTTAATCCTCTTAATCTGGAAATGAATGGTGATGGAAAAGAATTTGTCCCTTTCAATTATGAAAATCATCCTTTATATCTTCTTCAGGAATCAATCCTCTAATATTTTGATACTCAACCTTCCTGAAGACTTGTGTAGCCCTTCAAATAATCAAGTTTATGATAATGATTATGCCTATAATTTGGCCTCATAAATATGAGGGAATTCAACTTAATTCTCCTTGGTCCCCTTGAAAAATACTCTCGGCCTCAATTCTATAGATCGATCCTCGTAAATAATAGATGTGATATTGATGCCTTCCAACCAAAATTTATGGTTATTCAGACCTAGAGAAGAAGGAATTCGAACTCCAAATAATAATGGTGACAAGGGTCTGGCACAAATAACTCTGCCATGTAGAATTTCAAACTCAACCTATCATATTGAGGTAAATTAATAATAGTATATAAGCATACTATGGTAAATTTACATACCTAGTAGGCAAACATAATAATATCTAGACAATTATATTTCCCTATAGGATTGCTACTATTCTACCCATATTATATGATTTCCATAGGGTATATAATATAGTATACCTTATTATCACAATTCTCCCTATTATGGCTAACTATGAGTTAATTAATTACTATTATAGTACTATTTGTTATTTATATTACCTCAGTATATGATTTTATCAAGTAAATATTGGTAACATTATCCAATAGTTTACTCATATACAATTCCCCTTATGTTGAGGTTATGGGCATACCAGTGTCATTACATAAAATCTAAATTGTCATGACACAAATTCAATCAATCACGACATGTCACAACTATATAAAATATTATCTGCTCAAAGTGGACTTATAGCCTTGGAAGGACACGTCCCTTCTATCTCTATCCACAATGCCCCAATATACAATTATCGTTGTGCTGACCAAAATTCTTACTGCAACTAACTCTACTACTCTTGCAACATCACAAGAAAGTCTAAGTGAAGAATTATTGGAACTCTTTATCACATACTCCAACTAATTATTCCATGTGTCCATTACCATCCCCCATGTTTTAACATGATTTTGTGATCAATTTAACCATCACACCTAGCTCATAACAATGCACATCCTCAAGTATACCTTATTAATTTCTACTTGCACTCTCATCACAGTGCTTAAACTCAATAATTGTCATCAGTATCCAAACTCAATCAAGAAGTTTGTCTGTAATTTCCTAGTATCATGCCTCTTTATCATCATGAACATACTCACAACTCTATTTATACACACATAATGTCAAAACAATGCATCCCCACCTGAACTCCCCTGAACAATCTCCAAAATGAATTTAATCCAATAACTATATTATCTACTCCATATCCAAGTCTCAAGAAGAGATTTAAAACTCACATGACTTCCATATCCATAGTCTCATTAGTTCTACCATGTAATCTTCTCATGTCTCTCTGGTGACCACAACTACGTCATCCACAACTCGTATTCTACCCCAAGTTTATTCAATCCATTTTTCACCAACATCGTCGGCCAAGATTCTCCAATTGTCATCTCTCTACTTGGATGTAGAACACAATGCTCTATTACACATCCAAACTTTTTGTGCAAGTATATGATGAGAGAAACTCGACTCACCCCATATCCTCTCAATTTTCTACCTAAGGCCTCCATTCCAACTAGGTCATGAAATCTATTTTTTCCTTCCTCCTTAAGAAGGAACATTGGTGTCAAAAAAATCTCAAAATATCTTCATGCTCTTATCCCTTGAAAAGAACATATGTGTCAATATATCCATCGACTCCAATCACGATCATCACAAATACTAGGTCATCCATACTCCAAGCTAGCTTAATAACATCATTTCCCATGTAATGTATCCTATCAATGGTGGATGGTCGTCCCAAGTCACTCAAACTATGACCCACCCCAAATCATCTCTTTATATATCTCTTAACAGACTCTCTACTATATCTATCTCCTTCATATGCAATGATCATTCTCCTCAACCATCCCACTCTCCAATATTTCATATGATGGATAAATCCTCATGGCTCAACTAAACTATTAGCCAAGTGTCTCCACACTAAGACCTCATCAATGGTTTAACTAAGTCTACCCAACTCCCCTAATGGATAAATCCAAACATCTTGTTCAAGCTCTCTTTCTACAATACCAATACTATAATCCATGGTGGCACAACTCAACCATAAGCATTCCCAAAGAAAGCTACACTTTACCTCTCCAAGTCACCTAGTTCTTTTCTCAAAGCACCTGTTGTAGCTCATTTTTAATTTATCCTCATATGTTCAAAAAGAGAAAAAAAATGTATGTATTAAAAAAAAAGAACAAAAATAAAAAATCAGTTCTTTAGCATTAGGATTTTGATTAAGTGCTAATGTTGGATTAACCATCGATTGAGATTAAACTACAATATTAAGTTACTAATTTCAGTTGGTCTGAGTGGAGTAAAATATCATATGAAAGTGAAACCTCCGACAATTTATAAAGTGCAATGGAAAGAGGGTGTCGGGCCCATCAAATTGTGTCAGCCTGACGACACAACATACCCAACTTTTACGCCATTGAGTGCCCCCATAAATCTCGTCAATGATATTGGTTGTCTGCAAATCAACGATGGATATCGATTATGGGAGCACCCTAGCATATTTTTTCCATATTGGTGTGTGCCTGTTATGCGTCATTTTTTCACCATGAAATTTGACTATCATTATGGGCTTATCACCACCATATTATGCTCCCTTAGAGGTAAAAAATACTCATGTTCCTGAACCAAGTCTTGGAAATTGGAGAAAATCTCTTTAAAACCTTTAAAATATTACTTGTGTGCTTTTTATGTCCATTACATATGCATGTGCTTATAATTATTCTATTAGTCGCGGGGATTGCCGCTCTATTCACCACTAAAACTTGTTACCCCTGTAAAAAGTAAGTAAACACAAAAAGGTAACATCTAGAAGGGTAGTTGGTCGAATATTCTCCCAACTGGAAACCTCTAGAGTTTCGTTAGTTTGAGCTATATCCCTCTACTCATGGATCTTATCCCTTGGCTAAAGGAAACCTCATCCCTTCATTGGAGGATCTCATCCCTTTCCTCATGGATCTGACACTTCCTCAATCACTCTATAAATTGAGCTGAAGTTTCAGGTTGAAGGGTAGATATTGATATGAATAGATTTTAAGCTTGAGAGATTTCATAAGAGTTCATAGATTCTAAACCAACAAGTTGTTGGTTGTACATTGAATATCACACCTTTGTGCATAAGACTTCATGCTAGTCATTCTAGAGAGGAAGGCTTGTCAAACTGAGGAAAATGATTTAGCAGAAACACGGAAGAAATCTATACAACGTCAAGGCTCAGGTTTTAAGATTTCTCTTTTTTATTTCTAATAATACATATGGATCTCTTCTTCTCATTGTCTTGTTTCTAATTCATTGAAATGATGCCAATACTTATACTCCTTGATCGGTAAGTTGAACTAGTATTTATGATTATTATATATTGCAGGTGCTTTGATCCTTTGAATTGTTTGTGATTGCAAGTTCTTCTCAGCATTGAAGGATTTCTTTGGAACGAAAGGAAAAAGGCTACATCAAATGTCTTGATTGAAAGGTAGGATCATAACATCCTTATTTATGAGTTATTATAATAATCTAAAATGCAAATAGTTTAGAGAAAGAGGCAATCAAATGTTTGTTTGTTTCTAGTTACATGTTGGGGTACTAGGGAGATCGCTCTTGTCCGCAAGACAGATTAATCCACAAGTTTAGTTTTCTTTGGTTTTGTTTGGTTTGACACTCTAACTTTCCTAGTTAGACGTTTCTAAGTGTGGTTGGGTATATAACCTCTTAGATTCACTGACTTAGAAAGCCTTAAATTTATTTTTTCCATATTTTCTCTACCCTCCGTGGTTTTCTGTGGAAAATAGAGCAGCAAACTGCATAACTTTCCAATATAGTTCAGTGCGCATGCGCACTAGTTTTCACTGAGAAGCTACGCACCTCTAGGAAATTTTGAAAAAATTAAGATTTTCTCTTCCAAAGTTAGATAACCAAATTCTTAAGGTTTAACCTGATCTATACTAGTTTTTAGAGTCTGTATATAAACTCCTCCTTAACACCTTAGAGTCCTTTTTGCATAATTTAGTTAGGGTTTCCCTGGTTTTATATTTCTCTTTTTGGAAGATAGATTCATTTTCCAAAGATCACTGGTTTTATGTTATTGCCTTCTTAAGCCACTAGGATTATTGCTAGCATTACCTATTATAGTATTTATTTCTTACTTGATTGCAAAAAGGAAAAGCTTCTAGATCAATGAAGTCTAATTTGTCTCAAACTGTCTTTCATGATTTCATTTTTGCTAGTTCAAGTGGAAACATGTTTAGTTTTCTTAAAACTAAGAGAAATCATTAAAATACACTCATAGGTATCTTAGTTAGGATTGATAATTAGAACTTTCATTTCCGTTGAATTTTTGTATACTATTTAGGGTTTTTAGAAGTTGATTTATTTTGAGATTTGTTTGCTCATTAAAATTATAGTTTTTAGCTTTGTAATCAACGAAATTTTCATCACAAAAGAGATATTGGTCATGCTTGGAAATGAAATTATCTTCTTGAAAAAAAAAAAATTATTTGAAGTTTTAGGAAGCATGTACTTGTTGTGTTCAAAATTCCTTCAACTTTCTCTTAAATAGAATTCATCGAAATAAAGAGTTGCATTTTCATATTGATGCATTTAGAGTATTTTGATTTAGGTCACAATATCATCAAGTTTCATCTCCATACCCATCTGCGTAAATAGAAGCCAAATCAATATCGCGCTTAATAAAATATATCTAGATATTTTTTACATTTTCTAGGGCTCTTTCCACCAATTTAGCTTAGGATAGTGCTTTGGAATAGGTTGTAATTAATGCTCCAAAGCAGTTCAAACAAACAAGTAGCATCTTGCGATAGGGAAATTCAATTGTTGCATTTGTGCTCTGGGAAGCTCTTCTTAAAAGTGTCAAACATGAGGTCATGTCGGACCCAGTGAGGTAACCGTACCTACTTCATTGGCGAATATAGAAGACACGAATGTAATACAAATGGTAAACCTCGGATTAACCATTTTCGAGGAACCAAGGGTCACTTGTTAGCAAACCTCATATTTACCATGTCAAGGAGATTTCAAGGGGATTGAGCTTTGATATTATGCCCTTGCGTGTATATCGGATCACACACTGTTCCCCTACATGCAATTGTCTCAATTGGTGACCTTACTGGCAATAATATTTAAGATTTTTCCCAAGGTGATGGTGGAGGGGAGGTCCCACTATACCTGGAGCAGACGTTTACTAGGCTCACTTGGACTTTGGGAGGGTATTGTTAGTTGCACCAGACTGTTTCATTAAGCACGTTTTCAGGGTAACTATTCCAACCACCATTTTTCCACATTAATTTCCGCGACGTTGGATTTCATCACCAACTAGTGCTTTGATTGTGGAAAAATATTGTTTGTGTGTGGTTTGTCTCTTAGATTTTGTAGGCGCGTGTTCATTTTTTTATTTTAAAGGCCTTTGGTGTATTCTTTTAAAAAAAATGATTTCTTGTGTTAAAAATATTAATCATGGTTGAATTACCGAGACATTCACATAGAATGCAACAGAAACCCCCTGAATATACACCAAGTCAATTGGAAGAAATCAAAACTGAAAGAGTTCAACAATTAGGAACCAGTTCTACTAAACAAGGAGAAACATCCATTGTAATACATCCTTATTACAAAGTTAATCAACCTCAGATAATTGAACAAGATCAAGAACAACTAGAAATTTCCAAAGTAATTATAGTTGAATATGTTACTGGTGAATTGTGAGATACGAAGTTCAAAAACCCTAAAATATATGAGCCTAAATCTGAATCTACTTTGTCTAATTCACCTTTGAATCTCATAGCCCCGACTCCTAGTTTTCCTCATTCACCCCGAGTGAAACTTATCATCCCTGAGAATCTTCCTCTTAGCCTAATTAACCTTGAAGAGATATCTGACGTGGAAGCAGAGATTACACTTCCCTCTCATTAAGAATATTTAGTTCTAAGGTATAGTGAACAAATTTACCCTTTCATTCCTTTTAGATCGGATCCTTGGTATCATCAATTTATTGATTTTCTACACAACTCTAGTTACACTTTGTCACCACGCCACATACCATTCTACTCTTTACCCAGAGGTAGTTACATGGCTTCTCAAAGCATTTCTACAAAGTCATCTATGTTTTCTTCATCACCAGAAACATTTTTGTAGAGCATTCCATCTGTTCCTGTTGGGTACCCATTACTCTCTGGCACTTTCTTAGTAGCATCTCCATTCTCCGAAAATTCTACCATTTCAACTGGTTTATATGAGTCTACCACCAAACCTTTGACAACATAACATGTCTATATGTTTTCCGAGAATATCCCTCAAGCTGGCTCACAAGGTGGATATATAGTGCCTGGGGGGCAACAAACTCTCGAAGGAAAACAACCTTTCCAAGGGCATCAGCCTCTCTAAGGGCAGCAACCTCTCCAAGGGCAATAGCTTCTCGAAGGGTAGCAACTGTTCCAAGGGCAACAACCTTTCTAGGGGAAGAAGCCTTATCAAGAGCAGTCATCCTTTCAAGTATGGAAACGTTTTACTGGAACCTATCCCCCGGTTATAGGGAAAAATATTCCTAGTAATTATCAAACTTATGTTCCAATGCCTCAAACTAGTTATGGTCAACATTATGCATCACAAACTTCGATGGGAGCTCCTTACATAGGAATAAATACTATGTGGAACCATTTATTCAATCAAAATTATTTAAAAACTACATTTCAAGTACCTTATAATCAACCTTCTCATCCAGTTGGAAAATTTGTTTTTACCCAAGTCCAACAGCCTGTTCAAGGTACCCTTCAAATTACCCCATAGGTATTTGTGCCAAGTAGTTAGCAAGCTAGTCCGAGTACTCCAAGTAATCTTATCCAATCTGTTGCACAAAATTTTGTTCAACAACCAAGTACACCTATCTTGGGAGTTTCTCAAACCCCTATTTTTATAACCCTTCAAATGAAAACACCAACTGTTACACAAGTTATTCCTCAAATTACTGCTCATCAAACTAGACCTAGAGTTTAGTCTATTCCTCAAACCTTTGTAGGACAACTTGGTCCAAATACTGTTAAAACAAGTCTACCTTTTACAGGACAAAACTTTCAAGGACAACCCTTTGTTAGTCAATATATTCAATAGGATAAAATACTCAAGGACAACCTTCAACAGGTCAAACCTTTCAAGGTTAGTTTTTTCAAAGTCAACCATTTCAAGAGAAATTTAAATATGGAAAAATGGGACAAAATCCAATTTACCAGAGCCAACCATACCCTAGTTATACATATCAAATACCATCTCAACCTCATGTTGGTATGGCTAACCCTAGATACCCTGGAGGTATACCAATTCCAACTACTTAGGCTATCCCAAGATTTCCTATATATCCTCCTCTAGGTACTTGTATTGTTCCTCAAGGCTATCCGTTTGCACAACAAGAACCTAACCGAAAGTTACCATTCATTATAACTTTATACTTACCAGATTTGTCTTGGCTAACCAATGATTCAATTTACTATCTTCCATTTTGGCCAGCAATGCCTACTAATTTTCCCAGTGATATTCCAAATTTTGAAGGAAAATCAGGAGAATACCCCTCGAATCATGTAATGACTTATCATCTGTGGTGTGCACCCAATTCCTTAATCGATGATTTGATTCACTTGAGACTTTTTCAAAGAACTTTGATCGAATTAACCGCAAAGTGGTACATTGAGTTACCACGAGGCTCTTTCAACAATTTCAGCGCTTTAGCAATTGCCTTCCTAACTATTTTCAGTTTCTATTTCGTTATGATAATGGCACAAAACGTTTGACTTCGTTAACACAAAGTACGTCTACGTACATTTCAAATCACATACAAGAATGGTGACGTACTAGACGACGCTTAGTCAAATTTTTCATTCCAGATCAAATTCTGGCTGAATGGTTCATCAAATCATTACTTCCTAAAATTATTGAAGATGTATCTAAAGGAGGTGTTGTAATAGAAGAGAAGTTCATAGCTCAAGCACAATACCTTGACTTTGTTTACACACAATATGGTACTTTCGTATGATTAAAATCCTAATTTACCACGCCCAGGTAAACTCACTGCAACTCCTTCTGATTCTCATGCCGCAAACGGTGTAATTGCTACAATTAATATAACAAAGAGTAAGAATAAATCATCTAAATCTACTTCTCAAATCATAATTCTACCAGATTCACCTAAAGGAGATCCTTCCCTAGAAAATTATGCCGATATTCATGTCGTAGACTCATCTACAACCAAAGCTAAATCATTTGGAAATAAGAAGAAGGGGAAAGGTAAAAAAAACAAAACACTTTTGTAAAGAGAAAGCTGAAAAACCCGAACCATTAGACGAAAAATGGAAACCTCATTATCCTTGTCTTATCTGTGACAAGGATCACTACACCAAAGAGTGCCCACATCGGGTCGAGGTATCCAAATTTTTCAAAGGTTCACCCATGCCTGATGTCCTAAAACATCCTTTTCCATCCCAAGACAACAAAATGATCAGATCTTCTTCCAATTCATCAGCAAATATCTTGATGATGTCCCAGGTCATGGTTGCGACATGATCTTAAGACAATGGATCTAAGACTCTTGTAACTGGAAAGAAACTAAATCATTCATTCAACCTCCAGTATCAACTCCTCTGGTTTCTGAACCATTGCAAATTGAGAAACCTAATCCTGATTTAGTGATTAAACCACCTGCCAAAGGTGTACGTCGAAAATCAGCTTTCAACCCCCATGCGAGAGCCGCTCATAATTACAATATTGTAGAAGATCTGGCCATATCCCCTTCAGCAATGTCAACCCTAGAAGTGTTGCAATCTTGGGCCATCTCAGAGGAAATTACTATTATCAGCTATAGGAGTGATTGGTCCTCAAGACTCAAATCTCATTGTCTTTGATCTAGAAAACTTTGTACCTAGACTCCCACATCAAATGTCTTTTCAAATTACAGTATTAGTCAAATCAAGGCGAGTTTTTCGCACAGTAATTGATGAGGGAGCATCTACGTGCACTATGTCCTTAGCTTGTTGGAAAACCCTTAGTTCTCTAACAATCAACCAGTCACAAATGATTCTTAAAGCCTTTGATGGAAGAGGTTTTTTCCCATTCAGAATACTCCAGGATCTACTTATAGAGGTAGAAGGAAAAACTGTAACACTCGAGGTGGAAGTTGTTGATTCCCCTCTTGATTACAACCTTTTTCTGGGTCAAAGTTGGTATTATGCTATGACCACTATCGTTTCATCAATTTTTCAGATGGTCAAGTTTCTTCATAAAGGAAAGATTGTTAAAATCGATCAGTTGTCTTACTTCGCTTCATAACCTACCTCTATAGATAGTATCCAGCATGTCGTAAAAATGTTTATCCCTTATGAAGATGTTGGGGTAGGATTAGTTAAATATTTCTCTCTCATGGGAACTTTCTCTATACCTCCTCCTAAAGTTTCGTGAACTATTGCTAATATCAATATGATTACATCAAGCATAATGCCATTTGATGACACATGGAATGTGCCTTTAGAATCAGAATTGGACTGCTATGATGGCAAGATGCCTTTAATTCCATTTGAATCAGCATATGTAGAAGTAAAATCATGTTATGACAATCCATCAACTTATACTGATCAAATGAATGTGGCCAGTGAAGAGTCTTCTTCTTTATCAAGCTTAGCCATGACATCATTTTCGGATCCTTTTCAACAAGTGTTTTCAACTAATGAAAATATCTCAGAAATCTTGTCATCAGATGAATTACCATGGGACAATATTCATCATCAATATTATTTTTTACCTAACCTTGATAGACTCGATAATGACTTTTCATCCATCTTTTTTATTGACTATGTCAAGGAACCTCAAAATACTATGTCAATTCTTCATTCGGATTCTGAGAAAAAATTGGGAAATACTTCTGCCACAATTCCTATTGACATATCAATTAAACCTGGGATAGCTAAGAACATTCATATATGCACTTCTTGCTCAATTTAAGATATCAATTTATACAAAGCCCTATTTTAGGAATTCTGAGACATTTTTGCCTGGTCTTATGAAGAAATTCCAGGTATTGATCCTAAAATTGCTATTCACGAAATTAATACATGCCTAGATGATAAACCTATTAGACAGAGATTACATCTGATACATCCACATAAAGCTACTGCAATTAAAGCTGAAGTTGAAAAATTATTGCATGCAGGATTTATTTATCCTATTCCTTTGATAGATTGGGTATCTAACATAGTTCCCATAACCAAGAAACAAGGGACTATCATAGTATGTGTCAATTATCGGGATATTAATAAGGCCTATCCTAAAGACAATTATCCTACCCCTTAAATTGATCAAATTGTTGATGATTGTGCTGGAAACGAAATATTCTCGTTTATGGATGGATTTTCTCTCTACAATCAAATAAAGATACTCCCTGTTGATCAGCCTAAAACAACATTTATATATCCATGGGGAAAATTTGCATACAGTAAATTACCATTTGGACTAAAAAATATTGGCACAAATTTTCAAAGAGCTATGTCTTACGCATTTCACGATATCAAGCACAATGTACAACCCTACTCAGATGACTTACCTGCTCATTTTGTATACAGACAAGATCATCCTACACATTTACGTGCCATATTTATGGGATGCATGCATTACAACATTCGTCCGAATCTGCACAAATTTGTATCTTTTGTATAATCAGGATCTTCACTTGGGTTCATTTTTTCAAAAGAAGGCATTCATGTCAACCTGTTGAAGGTTGAGGTCATTGTCAATCTACCTCCTCCTTCCACTCTTCTCCAACTCCAAAGTTTGCAGGGGAAAGAAAACTTTTTGTGCCATTTTATCCTGAACTATGCAGAGTTAACTAAAGGTTTCACTCGGTTGTTAAAACAAGATGTTCCATTCATCTGAGACAAGCTTTCCCATAAATATTTTGATGCACTCAAACATGCATTGGCCCATGCACCATTGTTGCATCCTCCTGATTACCACTGAGATTCCTTTTTGTATTTAGCTGCATCTGATTCCACGATTGGAATGGTTTTAGTTCAAGAGGACGACTCCAACAATGAACATGTGATTTATTACCTAAGTTGGAATCTCACCCCAACAGAAATCAAGAATTCACATGTGGAGAAATTGGCCTTGGCAGCCATTCAAGTTGTCCAACAATTCCATCATTACATATTGTTACGTAAAACCACAGTGATATCTAATTGCAAAATGATGAACGATACATTTTGAGAAAACAATTGCTCGAGGGAAAATAATCTAAATGGATTGTTATCCTACAAGAGTTTGATTTGGAGTTTGAAAAATCCAAGTCTAAGAAATCACTAGTTTTTTCTCAACTTATGTATGATTTTCCCTATACTGAATTTGAAATGGTGGCATAGGATCATCTTGTTGTTGAATCTCTGTTTCTAATCAGTACATTAGATCCTTGGTATGGAGATATCATTATATATCTCCAAACCCAAAACTTTCGACAGAGCTTTCACGATTAGATCAACGTAGAATACGATACCAATCTCAAAAACACAATATTGTTTGCAACACTCTTTATCGTCGTGGTGCCGATTCTATTTTTCGGCGTTTTATAACTCATGAAGAAGCCAAAAATGTTTTGAATGACTATCACTCTAGAGCTTGTGGTGGTCATATGTCTGTATTTTCCACATCCCAAAATATATTGCGCGTTGGCTATTTCTGGCCATCACTATTCAAATATTGTATTCTCGTGGTTATAAAATGCCACAATTGCCAGATTTTTTATCGAAATATCTATGTACCTCCAACTCCTCTTCACCCAATCATTGTTGTCGGTCCTTTCGAAAAATGGATCATCGATTTTGTCACATGTAACCCTCACTCGGTTAGGGGGCATGGGTATATTATTCTCACCATAGATTACTTTACCAAATGGGCCTAGGCGATGCCTACATTCACAACTAATGGAAAAACTACAACAATTTTCACATTCAATCATGTGATTGCTCGGTTCGGTGTACCTCAAACTATCGTTACGAACCACGGGAGCCACTTTTTAAACATTATGATGACCAAAATTTCCGCTTAACTTGGCCTATGCCACGATAATTCTACACCATATTACTCACAAGCTAATGGTCAAGTTGAGGTTGTCAACAAGGTTTTAACCAACATGATTAAACAGATTCTCAGAACTCATAAAACAAATTGGAATACCATGCTTTTTTTGGCATTATGGGCATACCTTACCTCTGTAAAAACATCCATAGGGTTCACTCATTTTCATCTTGTTTACGATTTGGAAGTTGTTTTACCCATTGAATGTGAAATCCCATCACTCAAATTAGCCATTGAATTGTTACCAGCTACCTCTAAAGAGGAGAAACACTTCCTATACCTAACACAGTTAGATGAGACTAGTTGCACCGCTGAATTAGCTGCCGAAGCTCATAAAAAACATGTTAAGGATTAGTATGATCAAATTGTTAAACCTCATATATGTTCAGAAGGTGACCTAATTTTAGTATATGATCAAGCTCACGACAAACTAGGTGTTGGTAAATTCGAACCAATGTGGCATGGTCCTTATATTGTTAAGCACGTGCTTGCAAAAGGATCTTATGAGTTAATTGATTATGACAACGTCTCTTTAGATAAACCCAAAAATGTATTTTATCTCAAGAGATATTATGCATGAATCTTCGTGTGAAGATCCTCTTTGTACATTAGTTACATTTTAGCACAATGTGCCTTAGATTAGAAAAGTGTGCCTTCTATTAGTTATTTTGCTTGAAGAGTTTTCGCTACTTTCACTTTTTATTTTGCTTACTCTTGATACTGCAGATGTCGACATTCCTTCAAACTTACATTGGTTTTGCTAATGGTGCCTATCATAGTACACAAAACATTTCTTTCACTGCTTTGGTCATATATTCACCCACCGATGAGTTAGTCTTTATTCATGGGATATGCCTTGGTCAAACAACAAACAATATTGCAGAATATAGTGCAGTCATTGAGCTATTATATGATGCCATTTCATTTGGCACTTGACATTTTATTTTTAGGTTAGATTCACGACTTATTTATTACATTTAAACAATGTTTATACTATCATAAATCCAGCTTTGTTAGGAATGTTTTTAAGGGTTCATCTCTTGGAAAGACAATTTGATTACATTGAATATCAACACATTTCAAGAAATTTAAACACATTGGTTGATGCATTAGCTAATCAAGTTTTAAATAGACATATGCAACTTTAAAAGTAAAACAAAACAATATTTGATCCATATTAAACAAGATACTTAGAGATTGGAAGTACTAATATCATTACGTTAAAATAGTTGTGTGTCAAAATATATTACATCGTCTATGATCATAGGTTTCAAACACTTTATTATCTAAAGATATTGATACAAAAAAAAAAAATCCAATCTAGATCGCCCGTCATCTATCCATGATGATGATCATGGTAGCAGACTATGGCATGTGCCACCCTGCGCAAATATCTCCTAGATAGGCTTAGAACCCCAATCACATGTCTCTAGAGCCCTACGCAGATATCTCCTAGATAGGCTTGGAACCCCAGTCACATGTCTCTAGAGCCTGAGAGATATATCATTCGTCCTTGTCTCTAGGATGTCAATAGTCAAACTCTCTAGGTTGTTCTCTAGATCTGTAAGAGCCTCTACAACATCGATATGTGGTGGGCCTTCTGCTATAGGCTACGCATCTCACCTGTCAAAGTGAAGAAGCGCTACTGGTCATGATGGGCCAAAATATGCATTTTATTATTTTTATCAATATTGGATTATAGAAAATCAAATAAAAATTAAATAACACAAAAACTTAAAAATGATATTTTTTACCTGATGCGTCCCACTATGTTCCTAGTGGGAGTGATCCAGATTTATGCAAGAACACAAAAAAATACACATGTAACCATAAATACAAATATGCAGTGGAAATAACACTTCATTTCATTAATATCAAAGAACTGAAATTTGCTTACAGACAGAATAGAAATAAACTAGCTAGGGTGCTAGTAACTTATCTCTAAGAAGAGATGTGGTGGCTACAGGCCTCTAAAATGAGTTACAATGAGGCTCGAGGGCCTATTTATTATTTAGAAACAATGGAAAACCCTAAACATCCAAAACCCTAACCCTAGGAGATGAAGCGCCAAAAATATGGGCCCCATTTGGGTAAATTAGTGTTTCAACTTCCCGGGGGCGTAACTTTGGCATACAATCTCCGTTTGATGTGCTAAATAGCTCGTTAGAAATATCTGTCTCTCGGTTTTCCCAAAAAATGTCATTTAGGGCCTCAAAACGGCTTTGGAAGTTCAGGACCCGAAAAACTGTCAAAAATAGTAGGTTGTTCCGAAACTAAAAAACTGAAAGAGACAATGGTGGGGCCCCAAGTGGAATAGGTGGGTGGCCACCAATATCCATATGGATCATTCCTCCCCCCTTAGGAATTAATGGTCCCCATTGCATTGATATCCTCCATGAGGTGAGGAAACTTCTGCTAAACTTAGTCCCTAGTGAACCACTTGCCTTGGTGCAGGAGTTGGCTAGCTTTGACAACCCGATATAGTTGGATCTTCTATTGGCAAGTGTTATTGATTTTCATGTCCATGATACAATCTGTGGTGGCCTGTTCCATGCAATCTAGGTTTACTCTATTGTTGTGAGTTGTTCTGCAATGTTAGAGGTGTCCAGTAGAGGTGGGAAGTAGGGACGAAGGTGGTCTACATTGAATACCGGGTGCAGACCAAGGAATGGTGGAATATTGAACTCGAAGGCATTGTTCCCTATGGCCCTGATGATGGTGTACGACCCATATCGAAGCGGACGAAGCTTGTGGTGGGGTCAACTGAGGAGCTCCTTCTGCAAATGTAACCACACTTTGTCGCCCACCTGGAAGTTTTTTGGTACCTGATGTTGATCATGTCATTGCTTGTACTTCGCATTGGCTCTGTCCAATATGTCATTAACTTTTTGGCAGATGAAATGAATGCGCTCGATGAATTTTTTCGCTTTGTCAGCTTCAGAATGGACATGAGCCAAATCAACCTGAGTAGCTGCAAATGGCATGGCTACGTCAATGGGACATAGTGGCTGGAATCCCAAGCCCACCTGAAAGGGGCTATGGCCGGTTGAGATGTGGAGAGATCGATTATAATTGTGTTGTACATAAGGGAGGCTCTCATCCCAATGCATGGATGCTTTTAACTGTACATGCTTAGAATGTGTACAATCATCCTATTAACGACCTTTGTTTGGCCAACAGTTTGCGGATGGAAATTTGTGGACTTGGTGAGCTCGGTGTCCAACATTGACCAGAGGCTGGACCAAAATGTGCTGAGGAACCTACTATTACGATCTGATATGATAGACTGTGGGATCCCAAAGCGCACCCAAACTTATTCAAAGAAGATTTTAGTAGTAGCTTATGTTGTGATGTTCTTCTTGCAGGTTGCCCTAATGGCCATCTTCGAGGATCTGTCGACGACCATGAAAACATAGTCGTTTTCATGCTTAGTAGAAGGAAGGCTTGACATGTAATAGATGGAGATGGATTCCCAAGGTCGACTAGGGGTAGGTAGCAGAGTATAGAGGCCTTTCTTCTTGATGGTCATTTTGGCAATGGCGCAAGCAATGCAGGATCTAATGTACTTCCCGACATCCTGTCGAAGGTTCGGCCAATAGAAATACTTCTGCAGTACTACCACTATTTTCTCGACACCGAAATGCCCAGCGACTCGACTGTAGTGTGCTTCCTATTAGGGTCCTATAATAATAGGGTTCATAATTTTTTAATTGACTTTGATAGTCTTGTAAATATGTACATACCTTGCTTTCTGCAAGTTGTTTTCCCATATTTGAAAATAATAAAAAATTAAAAGAGGGTAAAGTCCTAAAAGAAAGATCCAATGACTTAGAAAATAAAAGATCAAAAAGAATAAAAAATGGACCCCAAATGAAAAAAAAAAAAGACATGAAAGTGAGCAATTCAAAATGCCACTACTATTTACTTTACTACAAGAATAATGGTTATGTGCAGATTGTTCAAAATGCAATAATCCATGATCAGTTAAATATTTTAATCTTAACTTTTCATGCTTTTAATTTCATGTTTTAGATAGAGAATAAAGATATGTCAAATAGTTTAAACTTGACAAATCAATAGATATTTAGAGAATAAATGAGGAGCTCAATAGTTTAATCTGAGCCTTCGGATAAAATAAGGTTATACTTAGATAGATTTATGCTTTAAAAGAAAAATGGATTTAGGGTTGCAAGCTTAAATGCACCCATGCAAATGAAGTAAAAAATGTTAGAATAATGATGGATAGGTAGAGAGTAGTTGTGCAAGGCATGTAATAAAGCATCATTGAGCAAATTACTAATTTCCCCTCCCCCACAATGATCCATTATTCAAAACCTTCAGTTAAAGAGGCTCAAAGCATTTCTCTAACTTCTATTGGGACCAGACCTAAGGGTTAATAACTGATTGGTTAAAAAATACTAGATTCCCTTCATAAAACCCATTTCCTCAACATATTCACCCTCTTCCAAAAAATATAACCCCTTTTCCTAAATAAAACACCATTTTTTGCTTAGAAAAGTAAAATTCCCCCTTAATTAATTTCGTTTCATCCAAAAACACTCAAAAACCCACAAAATACAATTTATCCTAAGTCTATGTGTAAATACCAAAATGGGATAATTTTATGCTAAAAATGCCTATTTTACACTTTACTTAGTTTATTTCTGTGTATTTTCATTCATTTACATTTCATTTCATATTAATTTTTAACATATGTATTAATCCCCTTAGACTACCCCTTTCCCATATATATTTATTAATTCATTTTATTTAAATATCCCAAAAAAACCCATTATTTAAACGTTAACCTATGGTTCTAATTACCCCACATGCTAAATATTTCCCCACCCTTTTCCCATAGGTTAAAAGCATTATATAAACTCGCCCCCAGTGGTTGTTAAACATTCGTAAATATTTCACTTACCATGTAAATACACATCGACATATCATAAATAAAACATTAATTTTATATTAAAACATGTTTTTAATGTTAAAACTAAACCCCACCATATAACAAAGACCCGGACCCCACGCCCCTCCGACAAGCAGCTTCCTCATTCAATCGTAGTCGTTCGCATGCATATCCTCCAATCTAACGATCCAAAATACATATCACATTTTCACTTGCACAAACTTTAACCATTTCAACATTTTCAAAATGGGTGATTTAGCTACCTTATCTCTCCTCCATGTGGCGACATTAGATTGGATCGCATTCGATCCAATGAAACAGCTTACCACCCAAATCCAATGCAATAAACCATTCCCGGTTATTTCCTTCACATGCCAAACTTCCCTCTGCTTTGACATGACCGGATTTAATGCCAATCCTGCTTGAAATAAAACCTTATAAACCTTCCTATATGCACAACAAAACCCTTTTTTTCATTCTATTTGTGCATTTAGACATTTCCAACTGAAAAAAGCTCCTGGTACATTGTTTTCACGCTCAAAAGGAACCAGAAAGCCATTGTAGCTGCTGTTAAAATCACTGGAAGCTTCAGTTTGTTACCAGAGACCTTCAAATGCCATCAGGAACTTTTTCGACACCTCGAAACCCAGTTAAAAGACCCAAATACTTGCACACACAGGTATTCTTCATAGAAAAATGACCTGTTTATCATTTGAAAAGTGTATTTCTGAAACAATTAAACCTAGTAAGGCCTATTTATCCACAGAAATACCATGTAGTTGCCCGAAAAGAACAAATTCATTGTGAAAACTCTGATAAACCCCTGTTTCGATACTGCATACGACTTTTAAGGAAAAATTTAATTTATTTACCCTTTGCAAACCTTATAAGACTTCGAATTTTTCCAGAAACCCTTTGCAAGTAACCCCAATCCTTCTGTGCCCAATTTGAACCATTTTCAGTCCAATATTATTTGAAAAAAGCATTGAAACCCTTGTATATCATTTCGTAAACCTGTAAGAGTCTAAAGAACAGTTTGAAACCAAATTTGAAGGTTTAAAACCAAGAAAAATCCATTTTATACCTATTTCGGTTTAAAGAACCTCTATTAGAGTCAAAAATACTTCTGTAAACAATTTAAACTTACAGAAGAGTCCAAAAAATCTCAAATACAGAATTTCAAGTACCTAGAAGGTCTAAAAAATGTCATAATCAAGCCCAGCAATGTCTTCCAAGACTACAATTATTGTAAATCTTCTACAACCTCTTGTTGTAGACAATGAACATACACCCTTAGCAGATGTGGATTATAAAATAGAAGATCCACTGATAGAATTTAATCTATTAGACCTCCACTACTAGAGTTATGAAAATTCATTAGATCAAGTTTGATAAGTCCAAATTTTGGAGTCAAACCTACCCAAATATGTTGTTCCACTCACCCATCAATTTCCAGAGGTTATTAGGATGTGTCAGACCTATTGTCAGAGGTAAATGCAAATAAAGAAGTATTGCTCACAATTATTGTTGAGTCAGTAAACTAGATGCTACAACTCAAACCAGATCCCAATGTAGTTCCTTTATCCATAGAATCACTCACAAAGCTTTACATTGGTCTGGACTTTCCCAAAAGGTTTCAAATTCTCCAATTGTTCATGCCTTTACATGTTGAAATTCTACAAATCAACCCTCCTTACTCTACTTCAAAATTTCTTGAAGGGTCTAGGCATGTCATATTCGTGTTGTCTTTTATCCTAGGGTATTTTACAGATGAGCATACATATGATTCAATCCTAGCTTTTCTATCTACCTTTTCACCAGGACAGCCTCCTTCTGTCATTTTCAATTATGCTGAATACATAGCTTATAATATCCATGATTAGCTTGTCAAACTACCAACTGAAGGAGTATTTAGGTATACATCCTTTATTTTCCATATGTTCTTATGTTTCCAAGCAGACAAGTTCCCAATAACACTTCATAAGCTTGATATAGAAGAGAACCCACTCTTAGTCATCTTTTGGACATCTTTGATCAAAAAAGAGTCCACAGAATTCAATTATGCAGAGTTTACAAATTACTTTGTTCACCCATTGATAAAAATCTTGACAAACACAGTATAGCCAAGAATCAGTGATAAAATAAAGAAATTTTTATAGCTATCAAATCAAGCTAGAATTGGAGATTGGTACTTATATCAAAAACATACAGAAATCATTTTTTTTGGGTCAAATATTTTGCCCTATAAACTACATAAGTATGTGCCAATGAGAGTTTTTTCCTTGGAGTACATCAGGCAAATCCTAAATTCAGATTCTACTAACTTTTTAGTAGCCAAAAAGAAGACCCAATTTAAGTTAAAGAATCAGGTGGGACCTTTTATTTGTAATCATAGAGATGAAGGAATAGAAGCAGCAAAACAATTGCTTGAGTACAAATTTGAAGAAAGATTCTCGTGTAATTATGATCCACAGGGAATACGAAGAAAAATGAGGGTGAAGTGAAAAATGATACCTTATATTCATGAGAAAAAAACCAGAAATTGAACAATTTACAATCAACATAACCTTAGTAGAAGTAGTTAAACAGGGTGATACTAGTCAGACCTTACAAACTATAAATCAAGGAGATAAAGCTACTAAAAGAGGCAGAGAAGAAGGTACCTACACTGCTGAGACAACAACTGAGACTAGGTTTAAACTCAGATACAATAAAAATCCTAAGATCAATCCACTTGATAAAGAAAAAGCGACCATAGAAGTGGAAGATACAGATGTTCCAGAGACAACACAGATGTTGCTACAGTCATTACAAATGTGCCAGCCATAGAGATTACAAATGAAGAACATCCTGATAATTCAAACACGCATGTAATAGAGAAACAACAGAGTATGGAGGCATCATCCTCACAGCCAGCAGAATAAAAATATATTGACATCAGGGAGAAATATAAGCAGATTAAGACAAAGAATGAAGAAATTAAGAATGAGATCTATTCTCAATATTTGAAACAAACACCAAGTATTTAAAACAGACTTCTATCAGCTTTTGATTATTCAAAAAATAACTTCATTATATCAGTGGTTCAACCAAAAGTTAAGACTCCTAAAACAATGGCAGATTACAAAAAAGTTGATCTTGAAGTGCCTACAAAAAGTATCCATGCACAAGATCAAATTGAATTTCACAGGCAAAATTCTGAGATGGTTTATTCTACCATTACTAAAAAGGCCATGAGTGTCCAAAAAATTCAAAACACAATAAAAAATATGAGAGATCAAATGAAAGTTGACAAGGCTTCCTCATATGCTAAACATCTTAGAATTAAGTCTTTAGAAGAGTTGGTTATTCAAGTAGGATATGATCCTGCCAATGTCAAAGATGCAGAATAGTTAGTGAAGAAAAATAATGTTGATATTGCAGCACTGAGGAAACAATTCAAGCTTCCACCAATTAAACATCCACAAGCCAAAGAAATAGTGCAAGAGGAAAACCAGAAAGATAATATGATGAACTTAATTTTATAATTGACAGCACAGATAAAAGAGATGGAGATCCAAATGGACAAGCTTGTCCATGAAAGAGAAATTACAAAATCACAGGAAGCTCCAACAGTAGTTCCCATGGTTACCACAACTGTGCCTTAACTCTGGAAGAAGAGTTGGCACCCAAAGTACCACTGGCCACTGCAGTTCCAGTGACTTCTTCTACTACCTCAGCTACATAATCCTCTACTACAGTAACTCAACATTCTGATGAGTCTAGTAAACTAGTTAAGGCCATGGAGGAAATGACACTTCAAACCAATGAAATCAATAGATTGAAGAAAGTGATTGAAAATCTTGAAGACACTAAGAAGCTAGACCAAATCAATGCTAAAACTCGGGAACAGAGGGCTAATAGGTTAAATGTTGTGTTGAAAAATCTACAAAAGGATTTAACCTTGAAAGAGCCAATGTCTTATGTGAAGAATCAGCTATGGAGTAAAATCATTGAATCCATCAATGATCTTTGGCCATCAATCCAGGTAATATATGAGCAAAGGGATTTACTAAAGGCAGCACAAGCAGAAATTTAGAAAACAAAGGAGGAACTAGGGGCCAAACCTGAACAGGCCCTATAATTAATCAAGTTTCTCAACAACAAGAACAAGCAAGAACTTTAGGAAATAGAAATTACTGATATAACAGAGACAATCCTTGAAATAAGGAAAGTAATTTCAAAGAAGAATTTAATGAACTAGTTAGAAGAAAAATGTGAAAACATGAACATAGACATAACCAAGTTTATGGTTAAGTTTGAGATCTTGAAGCAAAGAGGTTTTCCAAACATCTTGGTTATTAATGATAAACTCATGCCACAAAAGGACTAAAACAAGAAGATAAGAGATTATGCAAAAGAGCAAGTTGGAAAAAAAGAAGGCCAAGGAATTCCTACAGGAAAGGTTTTACATAAAAGTTTTGAAGACTTGTTTTATCTATAGCATGAGATAAAACACTTATTTTTATAAAACCAACATTTTTTAGATACACTGAAGCAGATGAGAACTTTAGGAAGATGAAAAAAAGATAAAAATTCCTGATGATGAATCTTGGGAATCACTCACTGACTTACTGTAAAAGTCAAAATGCAAAGAAAAAGATTAAAACAGTTTGCTGATTTTTTCACAGTCAAAACATAATTTTACAGCAGTAAGGAAGTTTTAATATAGTTTAAAGTGTATCAGAGGTAAAGAGTATCATATGAAAGAGTATCAGATAAGAAGATAATATTTCAAAACAGATTTGAAATATCATTTCCTGCAAAGAAGACAACAAGGCAGCCAGCTACACCCAATCCAAAACAAAACTTCTATTTTATTTGGATAACTAGGACAACTTGCTAAGTTGTTAAGTAGTTGTCACTATTTTTTTGTAAAAGATATTTTATTTTCCTTAGAAAATTCCTAGGAGTATTCTAGGATATTTTGTAAAAACTTTTGTATATATACTTCATCTTTTGAAGTATTATTGTGGAATAAATTGCTGAAGATTTCTATAGTCAATATTTTTGTACTTGAAGGCTTTTTTAAGCAAGTTTGAGTAGCAAATTGGATCAAACAATCTAGCATCACATTTCAGGATTCATGTGATGAGCCATTGAAGTGAAGTACTTTCTACTATCTTTGTTTATTTTCTTATGTTTACATGCATCCATATGTGTATTCTAAATTTGAATGATAAATCAGGAGTATTATAACAAGATTATTTAAAAGCACCATGCCTTTAACTGTTTATCATTTATATGTTTTCTGTTGATTTCCAGAGTAGGGAACCCTTAATTTCTCCCTCTTTCGAATGACCTATGTCTACTCCTTCCTTATCCAGATCAAATAATCCTTGATTTCTTTGTATCCCAATCAAACCACTTCACCAATCAGCCTTCCAAGATCTTCAATGACTTGTCTATCTTTCCCTGAATACATTTGACTTTTTGACCTTGATCCTAGTTCTGTCTGCTTGACTTTTGACTCCTTAGCCCAATGGACAAACAGATCTATCACTATCCATCTCACTAAGTGATTTTTTCTCACCAAACCAAATCAACTCAAAACCAATTTGCACAATCATAACTAGCCTAATATCATATAAACAAATCAAAGTTAAATATTAAAGAGAGAGCCCTCTCTGAACCCTACGAAGGCTAGATCCTAGAGTTTAAGAGTTGGTCTATGATTACCTCTAATGTTCTTAGACTTTAAAGAAAAATCTCACAACTTGAGAATTATTAGAGTGATAACATACTTGCGACTCCGCTGGGGAATTAACCAATCCTCAATCTTAAAATAGGTCTTAAAGAAAATTATTTTCATCATCCTTTCACCTTAAGACTATTTTATAAGTTGTGACTAAAAAATTGTAATTATGGCTTCTATAAAAATCTACTATACCAGGTCAAACCCGGATCCTAAACCTGTTGTTATAGTAGACAATCCGGACAGAATTGGGAAAAATAATAAACAAGTAGAAGTTTCAAGTGCTAAAGTTTCCTTAGTTAGAGCAAATTCATTACCAAAAGAGTTAGTGAGTGTACAAGACATAGAGTTTGACTTGAATTTTGAACATTATTTATTCAAAAGTAAATCAGAAACTGACTTAAAAAGTGTTGTTATAGATCATGTTTTCATTTCATTTCTTGAAACAAAGCAGGAAAATATTTCAGTAGATTCTGAATCAAAGATATTTAAAGCTCGTGATAAACTTGAAGAAATAAATGCTACTATTCTTAAGGAAATAAATGAAGTTATTGAATTAGTTGAATTATTAGCATAAACATCTAATCCTTCTATTTCTCCTTTAGATACCACTACATCATCTATAACTTCCACTACACTCCAACCTATAGATCCATTTATCCCTAGACAGCCTTTACAACCTAGAATATTATTTCCATATTCTCCCACATCAACTTCATCCATTAGTTTATCTTTTGCAAATTTAAACACATCATTCTCATTTCCAAGTAGTTTTGCTTATATTCCAGTTTCATTTTCTAGTACCCCAACTTTATCCTTTATTTCACCCACCACTTTTTCTAGTAAATCATCTTATATTCCAGCCTCATCAGCTACTTCTTTAACTGCATCAACTAGTACTTCTAGTTCTTCCCCTAGCACTTCTAATCTACCTCCAAGCCAAGCTAGAATTCAAGCCATGGCTGCCAGGTATGCTCTCCTAGTTCTTCCAGCACAACTACATGGCATGCCTAAGGATTACCAAAGTAAAATACCCCAATTTGATGCTACTACTCAATACATTTCCCAGCAGCATATTAATAAAATGACTTATTACTTTGAGCTTCATGAAATAGATGATTCTGATGTACAAAAGAGACTCTTTGCACAAACATTAACAAGGGAAGTTAAAAAATGGTTTAAAGGTCTTAATGATGGTAGTATAGCTGATTTATCAGTCTTTCATAGATTATTTTTGAATAAATGGGAAAAGAAGAAAAATTCACTCCAAATATTTTCTGAATTTGATGCAATGAAAAGAGCTCCTAATGAAACAATCCAAGACTACTACACTAGATACAATAGTGCTTATAATTCAATCCCAGCTAATCTCAAACCCACTCCTGATTATGTCCTACTCAAATTCCCTGATGGATTTGACACAGACATGGCCTATCAACGAAGAGAGAGAAATGTTGAAACCTTAGAAAGAATGCAAACAGATGTTGTTAGTGTAGAAGTAAATATTTTGGCTAGAAAAGCTAGATTAAGGAATGAGAGGAGAGTAACCATAAAAGAAGAAACATCTAGTTCAGATGGAAAAATACATCAATTAGCTAATACTTTAGAGAGAATGATGGATAGAGTAAACAACATAGAAAGGAGACCTCAATGGAATAATCAACAACAAATTAGGAATCCCAACTTCAGGAAAAATACAAACTTAGGAAAAACTAAGGAATCAGCCCCTGATCAGAAAATAAGACCTCCATTTCAAGAGAACTATGTTGAAAGTTCTCAACATAATGATGATGATGAGGTGACCAAAAATCTAATGGGAATATATGATAAAAATACTATCTTTCTCACACAAGAAGATCAAGAGTTATTTGAACTCCAACAACTTCAATTAGATTCAGGTGAATCATTCGACTACAAACAAGGTTATGATTTTTCCATAAACAAAGTACATAAGAAATATAACCTTAGGAGTAACAAAAACATTGAACCTTCTACTAAGAAAACTGCACAAATAGAAAATAAGAAAATAGTAGAAGTCCCAATAACAAAAGTTCTACAAATTCTCCTTAGGGAAAATAATAAAAACTCTAATTCATCCCAAAATGTTTCCAACTCTAAAATTTCACCCAGTCCTAAGATTGTTGACATAATATATGAAGTTGCTCAAGCTTCAAAAGATTCACAAAAATATGCTACTAGAAAAGTACCTAATTCTACTAAAAAAACAAACTTAGAGTCCAAAACATCCACTATTGATCCAAAATCGGCAGATCCAAAAGTTGCCACTGCAAAAATAGCTTCTGATAATTCAACATCTGAAAAAACATCTACTGCTTCTCAAACCATTCCTGAAAACAAAACTAGGAGCAGTGAAACACAAGAAGCTCAAACAGAAAATGAAAACATAACTATAGAAAAACAAGATAAACCCACTCAAACTACAGTTACAAAGGAAGAGTTAATTCAAATTAGTAAATCACAACCCTCATTCAATATACAAACTAAAATTGCAAAGTTAAAAATACCAATTCCTTTGACTGAATTGGTAAAACATGATTTGTATAAAAAAACTATCACTGAAACATTAAACATGAATGATGGAGAAGACTCTGTAAACTTAAATGATGATAAACCAAAGTTGATTTTTGGCCCTGATGTTAATGGAAAACATCAAGATGGAGCAGTTCCCCCATTTCACATTATTTTAACTATTCATGACCAAATTTTACACAATACAATGTTAGATTCAAGAGCTTCACATAATCTAATGCCAAAAACAATAATGGAAACCCTGAACTTAGACATCACAAGGCCTTACAAAGTTTTATTTTCATTTGATTCAAGCAAAGTTAAATTCCTAGGTTTAATTAAATATTTGTGTGTCACATTAGTTCAATATCCTGGTAAAAGTATACTCATGGACATTGTAGTAGCTGATATCCCACCCAAGTATGGAATGTTGTTATCTCGCTCGTGGGGAGAAAAATTACATGGATCTCTACAATTAGACATGTCATATGCTACTATATCAGTTTTTGGTCAACCAAAGAAACTCTATAGGGAAACATTGATGAAATATATGGTGAGTAGTGCAGAAATATCAATAAATTACCCAATTTACACTACACCTACTGACCTAGATTCATTCATCTTATGTAACTCTGAAACTGATAATGAAATCAAGACTGAACTAAAAGACAAAGAGAAAATACAAAACAATGAAAATATCTTTCATGAATCTTTATGGCATTTATATTTTGATGGATCAGTAAACAAACTAGGAGCAGAAGCAGGAGTTTGGATAACTAATTTGGAAAATAATCATGCAGAAGGCCATGCTTTCAGACTGAATTTTAAGAGCACCAACAATATGGCTGAGTATGAAGCCCTAATTTTAGGACTCCAGATTATCAAAAACTTATGAGGCAAGAGAATATCAATAATAGGAGATTCAGAGTTGATTATAAAATGGATAAATGGAGAATATTCTATTTATAATCCTAGATTAGGCCGATATAGAGAAACTATATTAGATTTGATAGATGAACTCTTGGAATGTAATTTTTCTGCAAACCCAAGAAAGAAAAACACACAGGCACACTCCTTAGCAACTTTTTCTAGTACCTGTAATTACCCTTTTAGCCCAGTCATAAGTATACTACAAAAATAAAACAGAGACCAATAATTCCAGATAACCTCAAATATTGGCAAATTTTCTCACAAGATCAACAGAATTAACATTTTATGAATAATGAAGGTGAATTTCATAATTGTAAAATAGACACAGATTGTACATTAAATCAGGATTTAGATAGTGAAATTGATTTGAATAATATATATGTAAATAAAGTAAAGTTTCCTAGATCCACTAAATTTAGTCAATCAAATATAGATAACTTAGAGAGAGTAGAAATTGGTGAGATAATTGATGATGAATCTGATATATTAAATCTCAAAGATAGTTTCTTACCAAAAGGTTTAACTCCTTTAGAAGACTTATTTGACTCAAATGATGTTGCTATAAAACCCAAAATGGAGCCACTTAGATCTGATATTGAGGAATATAACATTGGCACAGAGTTAAAACCCAAAATGATCAAACTTTCCAAAGCCTTGCCTCAGCAAGAAAAAGAAAAATGTATTGCTCTTTTTAGGGAATTTCAAGATGTTATTTCTTGGAGTTATGAGAACCTAAAATCCTATGACACCAACATAATATAGCATAAAATACCTATAAAAGAAAACCAAAATCATTTTAAACAAAAGTTAAGAAGGATCAACCCTGTTTTGATGCCTTTGATTGAAAAAGAGGTAAAAAGAATGTACAATGCACAGATAATTGCACCAATTAGATATTCTAATTGGGTTTCTAATCTAGTTCCAACTAGAAAAAAGACAGGAGAGATTAGATTATGTGTTGATTTTAGGAATCTAAATAACGTATACCTAAAATATAATTATCCTTTACCAAAAATGGATCACATTTTACAAAGGGTAGTTGGTTCTTCTAGGATTTCACTTTTAGATGGATTTTTAGGATACAACCAAATTTTAGTCCAACTAGAGGATCAAGCCAAAACAACTTTTACTACTCCTTGGAGCACTTTTATGTATGTAAAAATTCCTTTTGGTTTAATGAATGCAGGGGCTACCTTTCAAAGAGCTATGGATATAGCCTTTGCAAAATAAATTCATGAATACCTAGTGATTTACTTAGATGACATTTATTGTATTTTCTAAGACTGATTTTGAACACTTTTATCATCTTAGACAAGTCTTTATTAAATGCATAAAGTTGCGCATCTCATTAAATCCTAAGAAAACCTTATTTGGATTAGAATAAGGTAAGTTACTAGGACACATAATATCTAAGGAAGTAATTAGAATAGACCCTGCCAAAATAGAAGCAATTCTTAGCATTAGTCCTCCAAGAAACATAAGAGTTACAAGCTTTTTTAGGTTAAATTAACTTTTTAATAAGATTCATCTCCAGTGTGGCTGAAATAATTAGAGAACTCAATAATATGCTGAAAAAAAAAAAAAAATCAGTTCTTAAATGGACTATTGAGGCAAAACAATCATCTGAATCCATCAAATAGGCCTTAACCAAAACCTCGACCCTTGTAAGTCCTGACTTTAAAAAGGATTTCATCATTTTTTCCTTTTCTTCAAAACACACCATTGCTGCAGTTTTACTGTAGAAACATTACAAGGGCTATGAGCGGCCCATAGCTTTCTTTAGCAGAACACTTAGAGATTCCACTTTCAAATACAATATCATGGAGAAACAGGCCTTAGCCTTGGTAAAGGCCATTAAATATTTCAAAGTGTACATTCTTTATTCTCACATTATTTCCTATGTCCCAAATGTAGTAATAAAAGACATTCTAACTCGGGATGGTCCTAACGGTAGAAGAGGCAAGTGGATTGCCAGAAATTTTGGAATATGACATAGAGATAAAACCCACTAAACTTATAAAAGGTCGAGCTTTAGCCAAACTCATGACTGAATCAAATTTTCATGCCCTAGAAATAAATTTTATTTCCCAAGGAGATGATCAGGAAGAGATGGCGACTCCAAAGATCAGTGAAGCATTTTTAGACTCACGATGGTATGCAAATATTATATTTGTATTACTAAACTTTCAAGCTCCTCCTGGATTATCAAGAACAAAAGCTAGATTCTTAAAGCTAAAGGCAGTAAGATTTTGTATATTAGACAATGTACTTTTGTGGAAAGATCATAGTGGGATTTTATTAAATTGTTTGTTAAAAGAAGAAGCTAACAAAGTATTCAAATAATTTCATGCAATTGACTGTGGAGGACATCTCTACTGGAAGACTATTGCAGACAAAACCCTGAGAGCTAGTTTTTACTGGCCTACTTTGTTTGCAGATGTAAAAAGGTATGTGACCTCATATCACAAGTGTCAAATATTTGAGGGTAAGAAAAATTTGTTACCTCTGCCTTTAAAACCCATCTCAACAGAAATTCCATTTCAACAATGGGGTCTTGACTTCATTGGTGAAATTTGCCCTCCATGATCAGCCCAACACAAGTGGATTCTGACAGCCACTGACTATTTTACTAAGTGGATTGAAGCCATGCCCTCTAGGCGAGCCACTGACACTTTCATTATCTCCTTTTTAGAAATCAACATACTTTTAATATTTGGATGTCCCCAAAATACTATTACTGACAATGCAGCTTCATTCAAATCCAAAAAGATGATTGACTTTTGTCATAAATATCACATTACCCTAGGCCATTCTACTACATATTACCCTCAAGGTAATGGCCTTGCTGAATCTTCAAATAAGAGCCTTGTAAACATCACCAAGAAGTTACTAGAAGATAACAAAAATAATTGGAACAAGAATTTGGTTAATGCCTTATGGACAGATAGACTTACCACCAAAAAATCTATTGGTACATCCCCTTACCAGCTTGTCTATGGAATGGATGTTGTTTTTCCATCTTCCTTAGGAGTACCTGTAATGAAGATAATCCAAGAATTGCAAGTTGAGACAAATTACATTCAAAGAAGGATTAATCAAACCATTTACTTGCAGCAAACAAGAGAAGAGCTTTATATTAAGTCTCAAGTTATCTAGGATAAGATAAAGATTTTTTTTGAAAAAAAGAGTAAAGAAGATGATTTCTACATTGGAGAAAAAGTGTTAAAATGGGATTCAAGAAGATAAGAGAAACGTAAACATGGAAAATTTATGGTTATAGAGGTAATAATTATTTCTTTTTGAAAAAAATGGATAGATCAGATCTGCTAGGTGGACCAGTAAATGGCAGAATGTTGAAGCACTACTACTCCTCAGAGATAAAAAATAGTTAGTTTTATTTACTTTGACCATTGTACATATACATTGAAGATTTTAGATTGGATTGGATGTTTTCCTAACAAAGTTGAAGCCCAGAGAGAAGGCCCTGAGCTTTGAGATGTAAAATATCATAAGTATGAATAATTGCAGAGATCACAAGACATTTTAAAGTTCATCACAGTCAGAATTCAAAGGCTACTAGTCTTAAAGTTCTTGACATTTCACCAGGAAATGCCATCCCCATTTGGAGCCATTGTTAGGGTCCTATAATAATGGGGTTCATAATTTTTTAATTGACTTTGATAGTCTTGTAAATATGTACATACCTTGCTTTCTGCAAGTTTTTTTCCCATATTTGAAAATAATAAAAAAGAAAAGAGGGTAAGTCCTAAAAGAAAGATCAAAGGACTTAGAAAAGAAAAAAGAAAAAATGGACCCCAAAAGAAAAAGAAAAAAGAAAAAAAAGATAAGAATAAGACATCAAAGTGAGCAAGTCAAAATGCCACTACTATTTACTTTACTGCAAGAATAATGATTATGTGCAGATTGTTCAAAATTACATAATCCATGATCAGTTAAATAGTTTAATATTAACTTTTCATGCTTTGAATTTCATGTTTTAGATAGAGAATAAAGATATGTCAAATAGTTTAAACTTGAAAAATCAGTAGATAGTTAGAGAATAAATGAGGAGCTCAACAGTTTAATCTGAGCCATCGGATGAAATAAGGTTAAGACTTAGATATATTTATGCTTTAAAAGAAAAATGGATTTAGGGTTGCAAGCTTAAATGCACCCATGAAAATGAAGTAAAAAATGTTAGAATAATTGGGTAGGTAGAAAGAAGCTGTGCAAGGCATGTAACAAAGCATCATAGAGCAAATTACTAATTTCCCCTCCCCCATAATGATCCAGTATTCAAAACCTTCAGTTAAAGAGGCTCAAAGAATTTCTTTGACTTCTGTTGGGACCGGACCTAAGGCTTAGTAACTGATTCGTTAAAAAATACTAGATTCCCTTCATAAAACACATTTCCTCATCATATTCACCCTCTTCCAAAAAATATAACCCCTTTTCCTAAATAAAACACCATTTTTTGCTTAGAAAAGTAAAAATCCCCCTTAATTAATTTCGTTTCATCCAAAAACACTCAAAAACTCACAAAATACAATTTATCCTAAGTCTGTGTAAATATCAAAATGGGATAATTTTATGCTAAAAATGTCTATTTTACACTTGACTTAGTTTATATATATGTATTTTCATTCATTTACATTTTATTTCATATTAATTTTTAACATATGTATTAATCCCCTTAGACTACCCCTTTCCCATATATATTTATTAATTCATTTTATTTAAATATACTAAAAAACCCTTTATTTAAACGTTAACCTATTGTTCTAATTACCCCACATGCTAAATATTTCCCCGCCCTTTCCCCATAGGTTAAAAGAATTATATAAAGCCGCCCCCAATGGTTGTTAAACATTCGTAAATGTTAGCTTTACCATGTAAATACACCCCGCCATATCATAAATAAAACATTAGTTTTATATTAAAACATATGTTTTTAATGTTAAAACTAAACCCCACCATATAGCAACGACCCGGACCCCACTTCTCACCGACGAGCAGCTTCCTCATTGAATCGCAGTCGTTCGCATGCATATCCTCCAATCTGACGATCCAAAAGACATATTGCATTCTCACTTGCACAAACGTTTACCATTTGAACATTTGAAAAATGGGTGGTTTAGCTCCCTTATCTCTCCTCCACATGGTGACATTAGATTGGATCGCATTTGATCCAACAAAACAACTTACCGCCCAAAACCAATGCGATAAACCATTCCCGGTTTTTTCCTTCACTCGCCAATCTGCCCTCTGTTTTGACATGACTGCATTTAATGCCAATCCTGCTTAAACCTAAAACCTTATAAACCTTCCTATATGCGCAACAAAACCCTTTTTTGCATTCTATCTGTGCATTTATACATTTCCGACTGAAACAAAGTTCCTGGTACATTGTTTTCATGCTCGAAAGGAACCAGAAGGCCATTGCAGCTACTGTGAAAATCACTGGAAGCTTCAGTTTGTTTCCAGAGACCTTCAAACGCCATCAGGAACTTGTTCGACACCTCGAAACCCAGTTAAAAGATCCAAATACCTGCACACACAAGTATTCTTCATAGAAAAACGACCTGTTTATCATTTGAAAAGAGTATTTCTGAAATAATTAAGCCTAGTAAAGCCTATTTATCCATATAAAGACCATGTATTCGTCTGAAAAGAACAAATTCACTGTGAAAACTCTGATAAACCCCTGTTTCGATACTGCATACGGTTTTTAAGGAAAAATTGAATTTATTTACTCTTTGCAAACCTTATAAGACTTTGAATTTGTCCAGAAACCCTTTGCAAGTAACCCCAATCCTTATGTGCCCAATTTGAACCATTTTCAGTCGAATATTATCCGAAAAAAGCATTGAAACCCTTGTATATCATTTCCTAAACCTATAAGAGTCTGAAGAACAATTTGAAACCAAATTTCAAGGTTTAAAACCAAGAAAAAGCCAGTTTATGCCTATTTTTATTTAAAGAACCTCTATTAGAGTCAAAAATACTTCTATAAACAATTTAAATTTACAGAAGAGTCCAAAAAATCCAAAATACAGAGTTTCAAGTACCTAGAAGGTCTAAAAAATGTCAAAATAGAACCCAGCAATGTCTTCCAAGATTGCAATTATTGTAAATCCTCTACAACCTCCTGTTGTAGACTTTGAACATACACCCTTAGTAGATGTGGATTATAAAATATCAAATCCAGTGATAAAATTTAATCTGTTAGACCTCCACTGCTGGAGTTATGAAAAGTCATTAGATCAAGTTGAAGAAGTCCAAATTTGGGAGTCAAACCTACCCAAATATGTTGTTCCACTCACCCATCAATGTCCAGAGGTTATTAGGATGTGTCAGGCCTATTATTCACCTGAACAAAGATCAATGGTAAATGAAAATAAAGAAGTATTGTTCACAATTACTGCTAAGTCAATAAACCATATGCTACAGCTCAAACTAGATCCCAATGCAGTTCATTTATCCATAGAAGCACTCACAAAGCTTTACATTGGTTTGGAATTTCCCAAAAGGTTTCAAATTTTCCAATTATTCATGCCTTTACATGTTGAAATTCCACAAATCAACCCTCCTTACTCTACTTCAAAATTTCCTGAAGGGTCTAGGCATGTCATATCCATGTTGTCTTTTATCCTAGGGTATTTTACAGATGAGCATACAAATGATTCAATCCTAGGTTTTCTATCTACTTTTGCACTAGGACAACCTCCTTCTGTCATTTTCAATTATGTTGAATGCATAGTTGATAATATCCATGATCAGCTTGTCAAACTTCCAACTGAAGGAGTAGTTAGGTATACATCCTTTCTTTTCCATATTTTCTTATATTTCCAAGCATAAAAGTTCCCAATAACACTTCAGAAGCTTGATATAGAAGAGAACCCACTCTCAGTCATCTTTTGGACATCTTTGATCAGAAAAGAGTCCACAAAATTTAGTTATGTAGAGTTTAGAGATTACTTTGTTCACCCATTGATAAACATGTTGACAAATAGAGTACAGCCAAGAATCAGTGATAAAATAAAGAAATTTCTACAACTATCAAAGCAAACTAGAACTGGAGATTGGTAGTTATATCAGAAACATATAGAAATCAGAGTTTTTGGGTCAAATCTTTTACCCTATAAACTACCTATGTGCCAATGAGATTTTTTTCCTTGGAGTACATCAGGAAAATCATAAATTTAGATTCTATTAAATTTTTAGTAGCCAAAAAGAAGACCCAATTTAAGTTCAAGAATTAGGTGGGACCTTTTATTTGTAATCACAGAGATGCAGGAATAGAAGTAGCAAAATAATTGCTTGAGTACAAATTTGAAGAAATCTTCTCATGGAATTATGATCCATAGGGAATACTAAGCAAAATGAGGGTGAAGTGCAAACTAACACCTTATATTCATGAGAAAAAAACCAGAAATTGGACAATTTTTCAATCAAACAGAGTGGCTAGAAAATACCTTGGTAGAAGCAGTTAAACAGGGTGATACTAGTCAAACCTTACAAACTGTAAATCAAGGAGATAAAGCTACTAAAAGAGGCAGAGAAGAAGGTATGTACACTGCTGAGACAACAACTGAGATTAGGTTTAAACTCAAATACAATAAAAAGCCTAAGATCAATCCAGTTGATAAAGAAAAAGTAACCATAGAAGTGGAATATACAGATGTTCTAGAGACAAACACAGATGTTGCTACAGTCATTTCAAATGAGCCAGCCACAGAGATTCTAAATGAATAACATCCTGATAATTCAAACACACAAGTAATAGAGAAACAACAGAGTATGGAGGCATCCTCCTCACAGTCAGAAGAATAAAAGGATATCGACATCAGGGAGAAATATAAGCAGATTAAGACAAAGAATGAAGAAATTAAGAATGAGATATATTCTCAATATTTGAAACAAACACCAAGTATTTAAAACAGACTTCTATCAGCTTTCAAACAAGAATTTTATTATGTTTGTGCTTCGACCAACAGTTGAGACTCCTAAAACAGTGGCAGATTACAAAAAAATTGATCTTGAAGTGCCTACAGAAAGTATCCTTGCACTAGATCAAATTGAATTTCACAGGCAAACTTTTGAGATGCTTTATTCTACCATTACTACAAAGGTCATGAGTGTCCAAAAACTTTAGAACACAATAATAAATATGAGAGATCAAAAGAAATTTGACAAGGCTTCCTCATATGCTAAAGATATTAGGATTAAGTCTTTAGAAGAGTTGGTTATTCAAGTAGGATATGATCCTGCCAATGTCAAAGTTGCAGAAGATTTAGTGCAGAAAACGAATGTTGATATTGCAGCACTGAGGAAACAGCTCAAGCTTCCACCAACAGAACATTGACAAGCCAAAGAAATAGTGCAAGAGGAAAAAAGGAAATATAATATGATGAACTTAATTTTACAATTGACAGCACAAATCAAAGAGATGTAGATCCAAATGGACAAGCTTGCCCATGAAAGAGAAATTACAAAATCACAGGAAGCTCCAACAGTAATTCCCATGGTTACCACAGTTGTGCCTTCAACTCTGGCAGAAGAGTTGGCACCCAAAGTACCATTGGACACTGCAGTGCCAGTGACGTCTTCTACTAACTCAACTACATAATCCTCTACTATAGCAGCTCAACATTCTGATGAGCCTAGTAAACTAGTTAAGGCCATGGAGGAAATGACACTTCAAACCAATGAAATCAACATATCATTAGATGAACCCATTATCATTAGATGAACCCAAGTACACCATGTAAGACCAATTTTACCCTAAGTAAAATTGCTTTCACCATGTAAAATAACATTTGTCTATATTTCCTGGTCATATTTAACCCAAAATAAGGAAATTAATTAAATAAATCATTATTTATTTAAATATTTCCTAGGAATAAGTTATTCAAATCATTATTTAAATAATATTCCTAGTTAAATTTGACTAAATCATTTTTAAATAATTAAATAAATCATTATTTATTTAATTATATTCCCACCATCTCCCTAAAATAATAAATAAATCATTTATTTATTTATTGTTTATAAATAAATGAATTGACCCAAGTCAAAAGACCTTTTCCCTCCAACAAATATAATAAAATATTCCTAAAGGGTGATTCTAAAATTTGATTAATAATATTTTATTCATGCACCGAGTTCTAGAACACCCCAATATTTTGTTATAAATAGAAGGGTTTTTCCCATTCATTAGTCACCTTCATTGCATTAGATCACACTGGATCTACTCTTGGTCACCATTTTCCATTTTTTCCTTGTGAGCTCCCATTGAGTTCTATGTTTGTCTAGGTTTTCTACCACAATAAGAGAGAGGAATTTTAGATCTGAAACACTGAGGACTTTCAAGAACCCATCCCATTGAGGAGAACCGGAAAACACCTTTCTTGTTTTCCTCTCAGGTGCCCCATTCTTTAATATAATATAAAATTATTTTAAATACATTGTTCTTGTCTTGTCTATTGGATGCATGGAGCCATATTATATTTTATCTGCTTAATGTATTTTGTGCTTAGATCTGGATTTGTGCAGCAGACTTAAAGATATTTTGCAGCCATAATTGATGTTAGGGATATTTGTTATGCGTAGCTAAAGTGATATTTTACGACGAAAGATTAATACTAACAATTGGCGACTCCACACGGATTTTCTTTTGTGACCGCTATCATTTTATAATGTTTCATACCCTAGGGTTTCTCTTCCATTTTCTGTTTTTCCTATTTTTATGGTGCTTTCCACCTCTAAAACCCTCAAACAATCAAATTTTTAACTTCCGTGTGTTTCTGGCCTTATTGCGCAAGTGACAGACATCAGCCGCAGCTGAGACGACAAATTTTTTTGAAATCTGCCGCCGAGAGAGCCGGATCTGCAGATCGCACTTATCGGCCCAAAAAGTGTGACTTGGCCTTGAGGTCACACTTTTCTGCCCCAAATCTGCAACCTGGACTAAAAACAGGTCAAAACCTGCGACCTACCCTTTTTTCTGCAATTTTCCAGCACTTTTTCTGGGTTTGTCTGAAGCTTCTGTCAGGGTTTTCCAGCCTCTATCTCTGCCCGTTTAGACCTGTTTCTGATCTTTTTCACTCAACTAAGTGGGAATCTTGCCCCTTAGGGCTCTAGTACCCTCCACTTTTTGTGGGAGAGTTTTTGCTATTTTAGAAGTCTGAATTTCCAGGGTTTCAGCGTTTTTGCTTCCAGATCTGATACCTCATTTTCAGATCCCTTTAGATCAGCCCTTCTCCCTTTCAAATCACCTCATATAGTTTTGTTTGGGTTCATTTCTAAGGCGGCCTCCTTGTCCCTTCTATTTTTTGCTGATCTCCTCCTTTTTAGCAGCAACCTTGCCTCTGCCTCTTTGTTGTTCTCTGCACCTCTTTTCAGCAGAGTTTTCCTTTAAATCCCTGTCCCTCCCGACCTTAGATCTATTGGCCTCTTTTTAGTGTGATTTTCTTAGTTTTTTTTTCCTTCTTATAGACTAGTTTTGAGAGACCCTCCTTCTTGGGTTAGATTGATGCATTGGTAGCTATTAATTTTCTGTTCTTTTAGTCTTATTTACTGCAGATTTATTTTCAGTTACATAGCACACTTTTTCTTTTACTCTCAAAACGTCTGGGTTTAAACAATTAAAATTAATGCACGCCACACACTGACCCTAAGTGAAGAAGAGCCTGGTTAACACCGCCTAGAAAATACTTTAAAATCAAATTTCACTACACCTCCCTACCCTTGACCTCGCTTGATTTTGTCCCTCCCTGCCCTTGTCGGTTTTTCTTCTTCCCGTCATAATTGCGCCCCCAAGGCGCTTCTCCTGGAGACTTCTTTGCCTTCATCCTCAGTTTCTGGTCGGTCGACTTCCTCTTTCCCATCATCATCGAGTAAGTCCTCCCCTGAGTCTGCACTCTAATTCTTCCTCTAATTGTTCGGGTTCTCCCCCTACTTCTGGTTCTCCCTCCCTTACCTTCACCATGTCTAGTTCAGGACCTAGCCCTAACCCCAGTTCTACCGCTGGGTCCGTTTCTAGTGGAACCACTACGGGACCTACCTCGACTGCCCCATTACTCCCTTATATGGCCGGCCTCAGTCTCCCCAACTTCCATCAGCTGATCAATGATCCTATTCACCACAATGTCAATTGGCCTGCTATGCCAACCAAGCTCCCCTCCGACATTCCCAAGTTCGAAGGCCTTTCTAGTGAAGATCCCTCCAACCATATCCAATCTTTCCACATGTGGTGTTCCTCCAATTCCATCACCGATGACTCCATCCTTCTTCGATTATTCCAACGCATGCTTACCGGCGAAGCTTCTAAATGGTATGTTGATCAAGCCACCTCTTCCCATACCACCTTTGTGACCATTGCCCAAGCCTTTTTATCCTATTTCCAACTCCCTCTCTGATACGACACTGGTACTGAACTCTTAATTTTTTTTCATCAATCCTCTTCGACCCGCCTTTCCGCTCATGTCCAGGAATGGCGATGAAGACGAATCTTGTGTCGCGCTCCCCCCTTTGAAGATTGGGTTTACATGGACTAGTTCCTTCGCTCTCTCTTACCTCCCATTGGCAAATATGTCGCATCCCATTTTCCTCAAAACGAAGAAGCCGCACTCCAAATAGCCTTGAAATATGACCTCATCTACGCCCAATCTGGTTATGTTTATACCGTCCTTCCTGACCTCCCCAAGCCCGGTGGTCCTAATTCCTCAGGGGCATCTCACTCTGCTGACGGTATCGTTGGAGCCCTATCACATACCTCTGATCAACCTCCTGTGGGCTATGCTTTCCCTCCAGGAGGGGCTAGCCCCTCCGGCACGTCCCCCCCTCCAGGTAGCATGTATTCGGGATACAGCATGCCTACTCCTTTTTCCCACACTTCTCCTTACCTCAATGTTGCCCATCCTACCCCTTATCCGTATCCACTTCCTGGTGTCCCAGCTCCTCCAGCATTTAGACCTCCCACTCCCTTGCCTTCTCCACCCCCGCAACTGCACTTACTACCCCCTCTAGGGAAAGTATTTTCACAGCAACGGGAAACTAATCTTCTTCCTTCTCAAAGAAAGAGGAAAGGCACTCAATCCACTTCTAGTAATTATGGATCCAATCCTTCCAGTATTGACTCTACCAATGCCAACCAGCCACAGGGCTCCCAGCCCAAGCCGGACAGGTCGCTTCGCACCAATAAGCCATGTTCATGTTGTGGTGTTTATGGTCATTACACTCACGATTGTCCCTTATTACCCCAAATGCGGCAAATGTGGGAATCTCAGGCCACTGTGCAGGGACAACACTCCTCCCCTACTGTCCCTCCCAATCCAGCTACTTCTCAACCCGTTGTTTTTACCGATCCTTTCCCTCAACAAGGATTTGTGGCCACCCAACCACCTCATGCCCCGATAACCACTCAACCTCCCCCTTCTGGTTCCTATGATTACTAGATTCTCATGATGGCCTCTGACCCACCTCTCACCGTCGCCCTCAACCTTCAAACTGGGTCCCGTCAGTATTCCACGCCTCCCGTTCCTTCTGTCTCTGAGTCTCCATCTTAAGGTCCTACAGAGCCTCTGTCGACACCCAATGGTCCTTTGCAAATCCCTCCGCCCAAAGCCGAGGTTCATCTCAAGACTTCTAAGGGCCCATTACGCCGAAATGCTGCCTATGGTCGGGCTTCCCATTCATACAGTACCATAGATGATCTGGCACAATCTCCTGCTTCCATTTCAACATTGGAACTCCTTCAGTCATGTCCTTCTCAAAAGAAGGTTCTACTATCTGTCGTGGGTGTTGTAGCTCCTGTTTATGACCAATTGATTGTTTTCAACGCCCATCAGTCCGACCATCCCCCTCTTCATCCTTCGGTTGCTTTCCAAATCCCAGTAAAAATCTGAAATGCCAATGTTGCTGGGTGTATTATTGATGAGGGGACATCTACCTGTGTAATTTCCACTTCGGTTTGGAAACAACTCGGATCCCCTGAGCTGGCCCCTTCCACAATCACCCTTCGTGCATGGGATGGCCATGCCTCCCAGCCCATTGGCCTATTTCGTAATTGTCCTATCACCCTTTTAGGTAAGACTGTTTGTGTCGACGTTGAAGTTATCGATGCCTCTCTTGACTACAACATTCTTTTGGGGTGCAGTTACACCTATGCCATGTCTGTCGTCCCATCCGCAATCCACCACAAGATGTTCTTCCCTCATAATGGCAAGATTGTCACGATTGACTAGTTGACTTACCATGAACCAAATTCTCAGCCCTCCCCTGAGTCCACCATCTCTACTATCACCAATAAGCCAACAGTTGATTCTTTGACAAGTGTTTCCCCTGGCGTCTATAAAGACTCCTCCTTGCTTGGAACCTTTTTAGACCTTCCTCCCGTACCCGATCCTAGCATGGCACATTTTTGCATGATGCAATCTTCTTGGGCTGACCTTGCACAGCCCATTTTGGCTAGTAAGAAAATGCACCCTCACCCAACCCCACCTTCTTCCCTAACACCAGACCCCATGCCTCCCCTGATTACCATTCCTCATCCTGATACTGAAATGGCCGAACCTTCAGCCACTATTTTCTACCTTTCCTCATCCCCGCGTTTCCCAGCAACCGACCCCTTAGTGCCTTCCCCCGCCGGTTCGCTCAACCACTCATCTTTTCACTCCGCTGTCACCCCTCATGCCGACACACCCGTGAGCCTTCCCCCTCAGAATCAGGTGTCTCATATTTCTACCTCCTCATATCCTCCTCTTCCTCCAACCCTTCCCATCTTTCAGACCGATGAAGATATCATGGAAGCCATGACCACACCTGATTTTCCATGGGACGATATGCACCATCATGCATACTTCCTACCACACCAATCCCATGACCAATATGCCCTCGAATCTAAAGACTTCATTTCCGATAAAGTTGATTGGTTCAAAAACCCCATCCCTGCACCTGACGCTTTCGAAGAAGGCAATATGGCTAATATCTCTCCTACCATCAAAATAGACATTTCTTTCAACCAGGTATTGAAGAACATATCACCATGGGTTCCCAATGCACTCCAGAAGAAATTGAAGCCTATGCCAAACTCTTCAAATAATTCTGTGATATTTTCGCTTGGTCCTACTCAGAAATACTCGGACTCGATCCTACCATTGTCGAACATCACATCGACACATGGCATAATGCCATTCTGGTCTGTCAAAAGTTGAGACCCATTCACCCTTCTATATGAGAAGCTATCAAAGCTGAAATCGATAAGCTCTGGCAGGCTGGTTTCATTTACCCCATCGAATATACCACATGGGTGTCTAACCCAGTTCCCGTCCTCAAAAAACAAGGCACCATTCGTGTTTGCAACGAATTTCGCGATTTGAACAAAGCTTGTCCCAAAGACAACTTCCCCACACCATTTATTGACCAAATCATTGATGAGTGTGTGGGGCACGATATTCTCTCCTTTATGGTCGGCTTCTCCAGATACAACCAAATCGTTATCCGTCGTGCTGATCAACTTAAAACCGTGTTCATTATTCTGTGGGGCACTTTCGCATACCGAGTCATGCCATTTGGCCTTAAAAACACCGATGCCACTTTTCGACGAGCCATGTCTTATTGTTTCCATGACTTAGCTCATCTCATCCTTGCCTATTTAGACGACCTTACTGCGCGTTCTAAACATTAGGCGCAACACCTTCATGATCTGCGTACCATTTTCCTTCGATGTCACAAGTATAACATTCACCTTAACCCATTGAAATGTGTCTTCTGTGTTCCCGTCGGTCGTCTCCTCGACTTCATAGTGTCTAAATACGGGATAACTCTCGACCCTTTGAAGGTTCAAGCCATTCTTGAACTTCCTATGCCTTGTACCTTACGCCAACTATAAAGTCTCCAAGGGAAAGCTAATTTTCTTCGTCGATTCGTTCCTGACTATGCCACTACCACACATGGCTTCCTTAGACTTCTTCGATCTCACACCCCATTTGTCTGGGATACCTACACTCAAGAGTCTTTTGATGCCCTCAAGCATGCTCTCACATCCGCTCCCTTGATCCGTCCTCCTAACTTTGACCGAGATTTCATCCTCTACATCTCTGCTTCCACCTATTCAGTTGTTGGTGTCCTTATCCAGGAGGATGATAACAATATCGAACATGTGATATATTATGTCAATAAGAACCTTGCTAGTCCACCTGTGTCCTACTTGCATGAACAAAAATTAGCACTAGTTGTCGTGTTCTCGGTCCAAAAATTACGTCATTATATCCTCATGCGTTCCACCAAGGTTGCGATTGATTCCAACCCCATGGCTTTCCTATTGAGTCGACGCATCCTCAATGGGAAGTACGCTCGTTGGGTCGTTATCCTCCAAGAATTTAACCTTGAATTTGTCACCACAAAAAGTAATAAAGGTTTAGTCCTCGCTGAACTCATTTCTGATTTGCCTACCAGGACGCAAGATACTCCAATTAATGATGCTCTTCCCAATGAACATTTATTTTCCATCACCACCGACGATCCTTGGTACGGTGACATCCTTACCTACTTGCGAACCCAAAAATTCGCCCTTCATCTTGATCGTGATGCTCGACGACGTATCCGACACCAAGCCTCTCGCTACCTTCTAATCGGCGATGACCTTTATCGTCGTGGAGTAGATACTGTCCTTCCTCATTGCCTCACACACGCTAAAGCCAAACAAGTCCTCAATGCCTGTCATAGCGGCGCTTGTGGTGGCCACCTCTTCGGCCTTGCCACCGCCCAAAAAATCATGCGCGTTGGGTATTTTTGGCCTTCTCTCTTCAGTGATTACAATGAAGCAGTCAAACACTATTTCAATTGCCAACATTTCGCCCCCAAGGCGTGAGCTCCTCCCGCTCCCCTCCATCCTGTCGTCACAGCTGGTCCTTTTTGTAAATGGGCCATTGACTTTATAGAATGTCAACCTCCATCTGCTGGTAACCACAAATATATCATCGTGGCGGTTGACTATTTCACTAAATGGGCCGAAGCTATGCCAACATTCAACAATACGGCAGCCACCGCCGCCCTCTTTTTCTTTAACCACATCATTGCCTGATTCAGAGTTCCAAAAAAATTAGTCTCTAACCATGGCCGACATTTTGAAGATGCGATTTGGCGTGAGCTATCCTCCCTATTGGGTTTTGAGCACCAATATTCATCTTCCTATTACCCCCAAGGTAATGGCCAAGTTGAAGCGATCAACAAAATTCTTAAGACCATGCTTCAACGCACGGTGAATAAGCACAAAACCAACTAGCATCTCATGCTCTTCCCCGCTTTGTGGGCTTATCGTACTTCTGTTAAAACCGCCACCATTTTCACCCCTTTCCACCTTGTCTTTAGCGAGGAGGCAGTCTTACCAATCGAGTGTGAAATCCCTTCCCTTCACTTGGCCGTCGAACTTCTCCCTGATACCCAACCTCTAGAACAACGACTTAACATGCTCGAGCGCATCTCTAAAGACCGTCGTGTTGCATTGCAAACTCTTGAAGCGACAAAAAAGCGCACCAAAGCTCAGTATGACCGAAAAGTCCACCCTCGTACCTTTCATGAAGGTGACATTGTTCTAGTATATGACCAGGCTCACGATACCCTCAGTCATGGGAAGTTCAACTCATTATGGCTAGGTCCTTATATTATCAGTAAAGACCTTGGTAAGGGGGCATATCTGTTAGAGGACTTTGAAGGCCACATCCTTCCTAATCCTCGCAATGCACTCTATCTTAAGAGATATTACCCTTAGCATTTCCCATTCGAAATGCAGGTTTTATTTTCTTTTAGATAGCCAGCATCTGTTTTTTTTCACATTTCGCTACTTCACTAGGACACATGTTGTCCACGAAGCCTTACTTCACCTCTCCTCAAAATCGGATTTTCTCACTTACAACACATTTCATTGGGGGCACCACTTTGCCTCTATACTCATTCCTGTTTGTGTCAATTTCTGTCATGAGATACCATTTTGTACTCATGTTTTTTAGGGTCCCCTTTGGATCATCCCCCATTTTATTATCATCATTTATGTCTATCTGCTCGTCGCTCTACTATTTTCCCTCGTGCCTTAGTTGGCGTTCCCTTATTGCCTCACCTATGGCAGACCTACTTCTGTCGACATCAGCTCATTTAATCTAGAAGCCAGGTCTAGGGGGCAGTGTACCTTGGTTTGAGCTCTTCTCAGCATGATCGTGATCTATACACTTGATGGTCCAGTGATGCAGCAGCGGCTATTGGTGATTCCCAGGCGTGTGTGAGATGTATCAACCCTCATGAGGGGGTGGCCCTGCAGGTAGACCCCCACATGCCCGGATGACTTCTTCATTCCGCCCTTGATGCGGCTCCTCTCATTTGATGATATCGGCCTCAACCACTTGCATCGCCTCTTCGATTTGCATGTATCAGTCAAATTTTGCAAGCCCCTCCCCGTGTGTAGGGGGAATTTGGGTGTCTTTGTATCTCATGTACTAACATATTCGTGTATAAGTCTTGACAGTTATTCCAGGCATCACATGTATGTGGGATTCATCATTTTATTTATCTGGCTCATGTTTAGGCCAGCACATGCTTCATTATTGTGTTCCGTGGTTTTCCGGGCACCTTATTCTTTGTACTATTGTCTCGGTGGGCATAGGTATGCCTCCCCCGCCACCTTTAACATCGATACCACTTCCTCACCTAGAGACTTGTTGCACCTGTAAGTCTCATCTCCTCCGGGTCTAGTCCTTTAGCACATTAGACTACCTTACATTTCTCTCTCTCACTTCCCTCTCGATGCCTAGTGATTGAGTTCTTACAACGTACTTCGGTCATACGATTTGCTCCTAACACTCGTACGTTGGGGGGCAATCTGTTACACCATTTTTTTGGTCATCTAACCCATTATCATTAGATGAACCCAAGTACACCACGTAAGACCAATTTTACCCTAAGTAAAATTGCTTTCACCATGTAAAATAACATTTTTCTATATTTCCTGGTCATATTTAACCCAAAACAAGGAAATTAATTAAATAAATCATTATTTATTTAATTATTTCCTAGGAATAAGTTATTCAAATCATTATTTAAATAATATTCCTAGTTAAATTTGACTAAATCATTTTTAAATAATTAAATAATTCATTATTTATTTAATTATATTCCCACCATCTCCCTAAAATAATAAATAAATAATTTATTTATTTATTGTTTATAAATAAAGGAATTGACCCAAGTCAAAAGACCTTTTTCCCTCCAACAAATATAATAAAATATTCCTAAAGGGTGATTCTAGAATTTGATTAATAATATTTATTCATGCACCGAGTTCTAGAACGCCCCAATATTTTGTTATAAATAGAAGGGTTTTCCCTATTCATTAGTCACCTCCATTGCATTAGATCACTCTGGATCTACTCTTGGTCACCGTTTTCCATTTTTTCTTTGTGAGCTCCCATTGAGTTCTATGTTTTTCTGGGTTTTCCACACCAATAAGAGAGAGGAATTTTAGATCTGAAACGCTAAGGACTTTCAAGAACCCATCCCATTGAGGAGAACCGGAAAACACCTTTCTTGTTTTCCTCTCAGGTGCCCCATTCTTTAATATAATATAAAATTCTTTTAAATACATTGTTCTTGTCTTGTCTATTGGATGCATGGAGCCATATTATATTTTATCTTCTTAATGTCTTTTGTGCTTAGATATGGATTTGTGCAGCAGACTTAAAGATATTTTGCAGCCATAATCGATGTTAGGGCTATTTTTTATGTGTAGCTAAAGTGATCTTTTACGACGAAAGATTCATACTAACAGTACCATTGGCAACTGCAGTGCCAGTGACATCTTCTACTAACTCAGCTACATAATCCTCTACTATAGCAGCTCAACATTCTGATGAGCCTAGTAAAATAGTTAAGGCCATGGAGGAAATGACACTTCAAACCAATGAAATCAACATATTGAAGAAAGTGATTGAAAATCTTGAAGACACTAAGAAGCTAGCCTAAATGAATGCTAAAACTCAGGAACAAAGGGCTAACAGGTTAAATGTTGAGTTGAAAAATCTACAAAAGGATTTAACCTTGAAAGAGCCAATGCCTTATGTAAAGAATCAACTATGGAGTAAAATCATTGAATCCATCAATGATGTTTGGCCATCAATCCAAGGAATATATGAGCAGAGGGATTTACTAAAGGCAGCACAAGCATAAATTTAGAAAACAAAGGAGGAACTAGATGCCCAACCTGAACAAGCCCTAGAATTAATCAAGTTTCTCAACAGCAAGAACAAGCAAGAACTTGAGGAAATAGAAATTACCAATAGAAGAGAGACAATCCTTGAAATAAGGAAAGTAATTTCAAAGAAGAATTTAATGAAACAGTTAGAAGAAAAATGTAAAAACCTGAACATAGCCATAACCAAGTTTATGGTTAAGTTTGAAATATTGAGGCAAAGAGGTTTGCCAAACATCCTGGTTATTAATAATAAACTCATGCCACAAGAGGACTACAACAAGAAGATAAGAGATTATGCAAAAGAGCAGGTTGAAAAAACAGAAGGCCAAGGAATTCCTACAGGAAAGGTTTTACATAGAAGTTTTGAATATGTGTTTTATCTATAACATGAGATAAAACATGTATTTGTTATAATACCAACATTTGCTAGATACATTGAGGCGGATGAGTACTTTAGGAAGATGAAAAAAATAAAAATTCCTAATGATGAATTTTGGGAATCACTCACTGACTTACTGTAAAATTCAAAATGCAGAGAAAAAGATTAAACCAGTTTGTTGATTTTTTCACAGTCAAAACATAATTTTACAGCAATAAGGAAGTTTTAACATAATTTAAAGTGTATCAGAGGTAAAGAGTATCAGATAAGAAGATAATATTTCAATACAGATTTGAAATATCATTACCAGCAAAGAAGACAACAAGGCAGGCAACTGCACCCAATCCAAAACAACACTTCTATTTTATTTGGATAAATAGGACAGCTTGCTAAGCTGTTAAGAAGCTGTCACTATTTTGTTGTAAAAGATATTTTATTTTCCTTAGAAAATTCCTAGGAGTATTCTAGGATATTTTGTAAACATTTTTGTATATATACTTCATCTTTTGAAGTATTATTGTGGAATAAATTGCTGAAGATTTCTGTAGTCAATATTTTTGTACTTGAAGGCTTTTTTAAGCAAGTTCGAGTAGCAGACTGGATCAAATCATCTAGCATCATATTTTAGGATTCATGTGATGAGCCATTGAATTGAATTACTTTCTACTATATTTGTTTATTTTCTTATGTTTACATGCATCTATATGTGTATTCTAAATTTGAATGATAAATCAAGAGTGTTATTACAAGATTTCTTAAAAGCACCCTGTCTTTAACTGTTTATCATCTATGTTTTATGATAATTTCCAAAGTAGGGAACCCTTAATTTCTCCCTATTTATAATGACCTCTATCTATTGCTTCCTTATTTGGATCAAAGAATCCTTGATTTCTCTTTATCCCGATCAAACCACTTCACCAATCGGCCTTCCAAGATCTTCAATGACTTGTCTATCTTTCCCTGAAAAAATTTGACTTTTTTACCTTGATCCTAGTTCTGTCTGCTTGACTTTTGACTCCTTAGCCCAATGGACAAACAGATATATCACTATCTATCTCACTAAGTGATTTTTTCTCACCAAACTAGATCAAATCAAAACCAATTTTCACAATCATAACTATCTTAATATCATATAATCAAAACAAAGTTAAATATTATAGAGAGAACCCTCTATGAACCCTAGGAAGGCTAGATCCTAGAGTTTAAAAGTAGGTTTGTGGTTACCTCTAATGTTCTTGGACTTTAAACTAAAATATCACAAATTAAGAATTATTAGAGTGATAACACTTCCCAAATCATCTTCACACGCTCACTTGAAGGAACACAAAGGTGTCCCAGGTGACATAACAGTGCATCTTGGAGGTGAAAATTTGGAACTTGCGTACCCTCCAAGAGTGCCTTGTATGTGTGGCCGAATTCCGGAGCACTCTTGTAGGGAAGTGGCCAATCAGAAGTTTCGTTCCCACAAGATTTGAGAATGGTGGTTAGTGCCACGATCGGTGGTCGGCTAAGGCAGCCTGCAACATTATTGGTGCTACCCTTCTTGTACTTGATGTTCAAATGAAACTGTTGCATATATGTGGACCACTTTTGATGGCGATCGTTCTGCAACTTCCCTTGTGTCTGTATGAACTGCAGGGGTCGGTGGTCTGTGTGGATGATTATTTCCTTCCCAAAAATGTAATGCTTCCATTGTCGACAAGCTTGCACAATGGAATACATTTCGTTGTCATAAGTGGGATACTTGTGAACTGTGTCAGAAAATGTCTCATTGTGATATGCCATCGGATGCCCCTGTTGAGTAAGAACTGCCCCAATAGCATAGTCAGAGGCATCTATCTCAATCTCAAATGGTTGTTGCATGTATGGTAATGTGAGCATGGGGGAAAAACAGAGGTGATGTTTCAATTCTATGAATGCCTTGTGTTGAGATTCTAACCAAAAGATTTTTTCTCTCGCTCCTCCCTTGGTGACTTGACTCAAGGGCCAAGTGATATGAGAGAATCCCAACACGAACTTGCGGTAGAAATTAGCAAGACCTAGAAAGTTTTGAAGCTCTGTTATAGTGGTTGGGGCTAGCCTATATCGAATGACTTGGATCCTTGTTGGATCCACATGCACCCCCCTTTCATCAATAATGTATCCTAGATATTGAACCTGGGTCATGCCAAAAGTGCACTTCTCCAAATTGGCACACAACTTGTGTTGTCGTAGTGTTTGGAGGACTCGTTGGATTTGGTGGAGGTGCTCTTCCCAAGTCTGGCTGAAGATCAGAATGTCATCCAAATACACTACTACAAATGAGTTGGTGAATGGCCTCAAGATGTCGTCCATCAACCTCACGAAGGTTGCGGGAGCATTCGTCAACCTGAAAGGCATGACCAATCATTCAAAAAGGTCCTCCTTAGCTTTGAATGCAATCTTCCACACATTGGAGGGTTTGATGGGTACCTGGTGATACCCAGACTTCAAGTCGATCTTGCTTAAATATTTCACCCCTTTGAGTTGGTCTAGAAGGTCATCAATCCGTGGGATCCAGTACCTATTCCTAACAGTGATATTGTTTACCACCAGATAGTCAATACAGAGTCTCCAAGTGCCCTCCTTCTTCTGTACTAACACGATCGAGCTCCCACAGGGCGATGAACTTGGTCGGATGTGACCTTTATGCAACATCTCCTGAATTTTCTCTTGATTTCATCATTCTACAGAACGGACCGGCGATAGATCGGTTCGTTGGGTAGTGGCGCACCTAGGGTCAGATCAATGGGGTGCTTGACCTAACAGTGCAGAGGCACCCCTATGGGTGAGGTGAAAATGTCCCCGTACTCCTCCACAACCTTGTCCATTTGTTATTGTCATGCAGAGGAGCCATGTCTGTAGGTCGTGGCCACAGTCTTCTTCTTTCCCTGGGGTTGGATCATCAGGAAAACAAATTTCTTGGTTTGGGAAATGAGGTTAATGCATTGTTTTGCAGTAACCAAATAGATAGTGGTAGGCGGTGGTACCTCTGGTATCCTGTACATCTTATTTCCCAAGGTAACAATAACAGCGTGAGGCCATGACTCATACACAGCATGTCGCTTCCACAAGTATTTTTGGCCTAATAATACATCAGAAACATCAATAGGAGCAATGTCACATAATAAATCATCCGTGAAGGGCTTGATGCTAGAGGGAAGGTGGCACTGTTGGTGAAGCCACCCGATGGTGTATGGTTGTGGTTGCGCTATGGTCAAAAAACCCAACTGCTACACGATATCTGCTGAAATGATGTTCTTTTGGCTCCCATTGTCGACAATGAACTATAGCGGGGAACCCTTTACCCACATCTAAGAGTGGAAGAGACGTTCTGCCTCCTCTGAATCCTCTGGTTCCTCCTTCTGGATCTTCACAGTGGCAACAGTGGCATTGGGCTATGCATCAATAATCTATTTCCCTTTGTCATTCCCCTTGTCAGGTTCTGATGTAGAGTCAGAGCATGCATCTGATTCATAAGCCCTCATCTTGGCCACGAGCGACTACTTGGCCCAACACTCACTTGTGTAATAAATGGAGCTCTTATGGAACTCACACCACTTTCCCGTGTCCTTCTTTGGCTTCATGGTGTTGTTCTTTTCTTGTGGATTTGGAAGGTTTTCTTGGGCCGCCATGCCTTGGCTTTGTCCTTTGTTTTGCGGTTTTGGGGCACCTTTCCCTTGATTTTTATTCGCAGATCCAAAGTCTCGCTTCTTCTGCTTGATTTTTTTCTCAATCTTGGCAGCATATTGGTATGTCGTACCAAGCGAGGAGATGTTGAGGAACTCCATTTCCTTCTCAATGTATCTGTGTAGACAACTGTGATACTTTACCACCAAATTTTTCTCTGAATCTTTGATACCCAACTTTGTGCACAGGGTATGGAACATATTCGTTAGCTCATGCACATCTTGATCCCTTTGTTGCCGTAGCGTTGTCCATTGTATGTACTTGTCCTCATAGCTCCCCACGAGATAGTATTGTTCCTTGATGGCATCTCAGAAAGAATTCCAAGTGGGTATGGCTGAGAATAGAGAGGGTTGTGTCTCATCCTTTTTCTCACAGTAGGTTTCCCACCAGTCCTTGACATGGTGGGTAGCTTTGAGGAGTGCAAAAATAATCTTCTCCCAGTCAAAAAATTCATAGACCGAAAAATATCCTTCTAATAGATTCAACCATTTATCTACGACATCTGCATCTATTTGACCCTCAAATATGGAAATGTCAAAGCTTACTTGTACCTTAAATGGATTTGCGCCTCTAGAGTGGCTCTTGGATGCAGATGCATCGTCGGTGGGCAGTCGTTGAAGGATATGGGAAAAGTTATCAATCATTGCATTCATTTTTTTTTTAGGGCCTCCTCGAGCAATATTTTGATAGGATCTACAGCTATCTCATCTTTCTTTTTGTCCCCCATTATCATCCATCGGGGTTTGCGAGGTTGATCTTGCAAAGGTTCAATCAGATCGAGCCCCAAATCCTTATACCCCGACCTCGTTGGGGACATGCAAAGAAGGATCGAGAAAAAGCAGACTGCTCTGATACCACTGATCCAGATTTATGCAGGAATGCAAAAAAATACACATTTAACCATAAATACAAATATGTAGCGGAAATAACACTTCATTTCATTAATATCAAAGAACTGAAATTTGTTTACAGACAGAATAGAAATAAACTAGCTAAGGTGTTGGTAGCTTATCTCTGAGAAGAGATGTGGTGGCTATAGGTCTCTAAATTGAGTTACAATGAGGCTCGAGGGCCTATTTATTATTTATAAATAATGGAAAGCCCTAAACATCCAAAACCCTAACCATAGGAGATGAAGCACCAAAACTATGGGCCCCATTTGGGTAAATTGGCGTTTCAACTTCCCCGGGACATAACTTTGGCATACGATCTTCGTTTGACATGCTTAATAGCTCGTTAGGCTGCTCTCGGTTTTCCCAAAAAACGTCATTTAGGGCCTCAAAATGGCTTCAAAAGTTCAGGACCCGAAAAACTGTCAAAAATAGTAATTTGTGCCAAAACTAAAAAACTGAATGAGATAATGGTGGGGCCCCAAGTGGAATAGGTGGGTGGCCACCAATATCCACCTGGATCAGGGAGTGATGTGTCAGGGTCACTCTTGAAATCTACCCCTGTGTAAGGAAAATCCTCGATGATGAAGATTTGGCTTCTAAGCCATATAAAGAACTAAGGGGTATATCGAACCACATGACGACCATCGCCACCATGGCGAGCCATCAATGACACCCATTGCAACATATGTTGTCCCCTGGGTCCCGTCGGATCCACTGGATACTGTTGAGGTGGTAGGATGGCATCCTCTCCAAAGCGAAAGACACAAGAATGGATCCATAGCCAAAGCTTTTCAATTTCCCATTCTTCTCTCTCGTAAGTTGGCCTCTCATGTTAACCAACACTCCTTTGCACCAGTTGAAAATTGTTCCCCCGGAACATTCAAATGCGGTCTGCATCTGTGCTTTGGTAGCCAAATTTCTAGCTGCACTACCACACAATCTGGTAACTATAAATGTAATGATATTTAGGTCTAGTCGCACAATGGTTTTGATTTCAATGCAAACATCCTTTAGCTCTGACTCTTGGCTGCAATATTGAGCCATATAATATGCAGTGGGCAGACTACCTGGTCGTGACCCAAATAAGGAGATGTCTCTCCCTCTGCGAGGTAATCCAATGAGGAAATAGATATCCTCTAGCTCGATTACAAGCCAATGGTCCCCAATGATGAAGCATTGCTCCCAAACATCCCAAGCATTAACTAACTAGGTCATCAACTCTACATGTGCCTTCATTCCTTAAATCACCCAAAATTTATACAATATGTAATTCTTTAATGTGTTAAGTGTTGCCTGGTCATCCATGGATTCGTTATCATGAAGCTCGTGATCCCTTTTTCTCCATTCCAACATGATTGCTAGCCTGCAAGCAATTAAAGAAGAGCATTAGAAATTATTTGAGAGAATTTGAGCTATTTTTTATGGATGGAATTATGATTTTGAAAACCCCACGGTGCTTGCATGGGTTTTATGTATACACAATGAATTTTTTCACACAGGCTATGCATAAAAAACACGGTGTCCTGATGATTTTTTCTAATAAAAAATCATCGAGGTGTGCGGCTTTCGCCACAAAAACCTGCGCACCCACGAGGGCGGATTTCAAAACCTTGTTTCCCCCTAAAAAGTGACCTGTAAAATTAAAATGAAAAACTAAACGGATGAAAAGAAATATAATGATGAGGTGGAATACCTGGAGCGGATGGTTCTCGAAATGGTTGATTGATTCTCCCGATATCTGCCTGGAAGTTTTAGGGCAAAAACTCTTTTTTCTCTGCTATGAATACCAAATGGTAAAAATGATTTTTTTTTACATATTTTTATAGTTTTCAATTAACAAAATAATATTATTGTGTTTATTTTCAATTTTAGGAGTCAAATTTTAAATTTTTTTTCATGTTTAAGAGTAGGTAATCGTAATTTTTTGAGTTTTTGTGCAGGGAACATGTTATGTTTGAAAAGACTCATTTTGACAATGATTAGACTTTTATCACTTTTTTGGGCTTGATAAAAATACGAAAAATTGAAACCCTGGAGTCCTCTTTTAAGCCCTTTTCAGACTCTTTAAACATGAAAATATCATCGAGCACTTGACTATTCAAACTCGATAAAGTAAATGAATAGTCGTATATTCAGTATAAATTTACCCCTTTCCGGACTGAACTAGACTATTTACAAAAAAGTTATACGTTGACTTAGCATGGTCAAGAGTGTTCTCTCCTACATTATTTTATCATTTTTTGGGTTTGAGAGACTAAATTTATGAAAAAGAACACTACGGAGTTTACTTATGTTTTTCTTCTAACTCCGTAAAACTGTAAAACACCAAGTTAATCCTATGTTGGACTCGTTAAAACTAAACAGTATAAGACCTGTCGATTATAACATGACCGAAACACTCCTTCTTAGGTGTTGAGGAGGTAAATCCCCTCTGCGGACAGAGGCGATCCCTACTAGCCCAGCAGGGGTCTAGCAACAATCAAAGATGTTACGACACAAGTTCATAGTTACGAATGAAAAGACTAAAGATGGAAGCCTACCTGGAATCCAAAGCTATGATCCGAAGAAGAGTGTGTTCCCGTTCCTCAGCCTCGGCAGATCACGATCCCCCCACGATCTCCGCGGATGGACACCTGCACATGCAAGAACCAAACAGATACAAGCATAAAATCCGGCATACGTAACTAAATATCAGTCAGAAAGGATATTACTCATATTAACATCATTGGGTTGATTGAAAACGAGTGGAACCATAATCGTAATCATTCATTAAATAACAATCAGAAAAATTCTGTGCTCTTAATGTTCGATGTAGTGTTCTCCTTCGGATGGGTCTCGGTCGTTCACGTCTCACAAAGCTCGCAGGGAAAGGGCAAACCTCTCCGTCTCTCTCGACAATAGTCTCCTTGCGGAAGTCGGCCTTGAGGTTGAAAAGAGGCCTCTGAGCCTGAGAAGCTCTTGGGAATGTGGAGATTCAAAGCTTGGGCGCCCAAGACTGGCCTGTAAGGATTAATGAACTTTATCGGTGAAGCGAGGGGAGTTGGGATCCCTATTATCGTGGGATTGGCCCTATCAACAAGGAAGGTTCCATGGGAGGTGGCAAAACCACTTCCCTTCCATAGAACTCCCGCAGCCAAACCTCCCAACTCAAGATAGGCAATGGTTTCTGAGTTTTTGACTGATATTTAGTTACGTATGCTAGATTTTATGCTTGTATCTGTTTGGTTCTTGCATGTGCAGGTTTCCATCCACGGAGATCGTGGGGGGATCGTGATCTGCCGAGGCTGAGGAACGGGAACGCACTCTTCTTCGGATCATAGCATTGGATTCCAGGTAGGCTTCCATCTTTAGTATTTTCATTCGTAACTAGGAACTTGCGTCATGACATTTTTGATTGTTGCTAGACCCCTGCTGGGCTAGTAGGGATCGCCTCTGTCCGCAGAGGGGATTTACCTCGTCAACAATTTTGCGACTCCACTGGGGATACCATCGAACCGAGAATCTCTGGTTTCTGAGTTTGTTGAAACTCAACTTCCGCCATCCTTATTTAAAAAAAACTCCTTAAATTGGCTGGCGCGACTAAGTCTTGAAGTGCCTAAGCTTTGAATCTCCATATTCCCAAGAGCCTTTGTGCTATAAGAGCCCTCTTTCTTCCCTTAAGGCCGACTCAAGTAAGGAGACTATTGTCGAGAGACTCAGGAGAGGTTTGCCTTTTCACGAGGCACCGGGAACATGAACGGCTTGGAGAGCCATCCCAGAAGGAGAACACGTCAGAACATTGGTTGTAATCTTTCTTCCATTGTTATTTAATGAATGATTACGATTATGGTTCCACTCTGTTTTCAATGATGTTAATATGAGTAATATCCTTTCTGACTGATATTTAGTTACGTATGCCGGATTTTATGCTTGTATCTATTTGGTTCTTGCATGTGCAAGTCTCCATCCGCGGAGATCGTGGGGGGATCGTGATCTGCCGAGGCTGAGGAACGGGAACGCACTCTTCTTCGGATCATAGCATTGGATTCCAGGTAGGCTTCCATCTTTAGTCTTTTCATTCGTAACTAGGAACTTGCGTCGTAACATTTTTGATTGTTGCTAGACCCCTGCTGGGCTAGTAGGGATCGCCTCTATCCACAGAGGGGATTTACCTCCTCAACAATTTGGCGACTCCACTGGGGATACCATCGAACCGAGAATCTCTGGTTTCTGAGTTTTTTGAAACTCAACTTCCACCATCCTTGTTTAAAAAACACTCCTTAAATTGGCTGGCGCGACTAATGCTCTAGGACAGAGTGCCAGTTGGCGCGGCCTCTTTGCAGGATTTTCCCCATTGGCGCGAGTGTTGAACTGCCTGCCCGCGCCAATGCAAAAAGGGATGTTTTTCATGATTTTTTCAAGGAGATGTCTTTAGGGCAAATGAAGCTCATGCTTAGAGGAATGCATTGATGATGTTTTCAAGGCATGACAATGTTCACAGGTCACAAAATGGGTCCTCCATTGTGCGGGGCGGGGAATGGTAGGGACAATGGAAAATTACTGTGTAACAGATGCCCCCTAAAGTATGAGGCCCGAGAGTGAGAGAGGGGTGAAATGCTTTACGAGAACATGTTCAACTGAAGGCCCGTCGTCGGAAAACCTGCGCAGAAAAATACAACTAATATCTCAAGTACATGATGCATATGTGGTATGAGCGCAGCCATCCGAAACAGAGTACACTATAATCCGGATCCAGGGTATGGGCGCAGCCATCCAGCGAGGATCAAACAAATAGACTCAGGTATGGTCGCAGCCATCCAGCGAGGATCAAACAAATAGACTCAGGTATGGTCGCAGCCATCCAGCGAGGATCAAACAAATAGACTCAGGTATGGTCGCAGCCATCCAATCAATGATTCATGACGATAATAATCCACAATTGCAGCCTGGATTACAACAGACACAATCCAGGGTCTTGCGCTCCATCTTGACCCAAACAAAGTACAAGTCCAAGCATGCAAATATGTGAGCTGAAGTCGAACATGCAGGAACATCGTCTGATTACCAGCCAATGATGAAAGATGTTAACAAACGCGAGAGGAACCACCAATAATGACAATGGTCCTCAAGGTACTACAGATACAATCTACGGCGTGTGAATCAATGAGTTGGTGTCGAACACTCGCAGAATCACTCGATCGGAGGCCAATGATGAAAACCCCATGTCGAATGTGACGAACCTGCCATTGAGGCATGCAGGCTCCAAGGTACCATAAAGGAGTCTCTAGATCAGCTTCCTGGATAATGAGCTGAAGTCGACAGGAAGTGACCTTGATTAAAGGTGGGCCATAACGTTTCCCACATCATCGGCACGAGACAGAGGAACATGATGTTTTGTTGTGAATCAGGATCGTATGAGAATCAAAGGAAGGTTGATATTTGCAGAGGCCAACTTCTCTTGAACATATAAACGGCACGACAGTGGACTTGGCAGTATTTGACATCAACAGATCAGAGGTCATGGTGACAAGGCAATGAGCAGAAGAGAGGTCAAAGGGATTATCCAAACCCACGGAGGCAAAGTGAAGAAACGAGATGAGATGTCCCCAACCCGACACGAATGCAGACAAGTGCCATGTTCAAGAGCGACATACTGCCGACGACAACGGCGATGGTTCCATTTTTCCCCCACCATTTCTGGCGAGTACCCCAATTATTTTTGATAACAAGCTTGAAGGGGATAGCATATGCTTGTGATATAAGTCCGCCCTTCGGGCGAATCCATCCTAGTGCATTTAACGAGTCCTAGGAAGGAGGAACTTGGAGAACGTCATTTCGACTAGATCCGATGTCATCAGGGTTTAACGAGTCTGACAAAGGAAGAACTCGGCGTATTTTCATGTTTAGAGAGTTTGAAAAGACAGCAGAAAAGAAAACTCCACAGGTCCCTTTTCGTAAATAGTTCCCCAGATCCGAAAAGGTAGAAAACAATATCCGGGAAAACCTCCTAGTCGCGATAGGCTAGGGTATTCCTTTTTCATAATCAATCCATCCCAGCCCGAAAAAGGGTTAAACTTATACTGGGTAGATGTCGATTCGTGTCCAATTTAACGAGATCGAAACGACAAGGGCCTCGGCAATCTTTTCATGTTTAGAGAGTCAGAAAAGAGCTGAAAGATGACTCAAAAGTGACTTTTTCGTGTATTTACCGAGTCAGAAAAACTATAAAATACAACTCGTTTCCATCATTAAAGTTGCAAAAACCTGCTGTTGCACGTACCAAGCAAGCGTAAAATCCATTTTCGACATAACATATAAAAATATTCGATAAAAATGACTTTTTACAACTCATTTCATGTCAAAAAGTTATAAATATGTCAAATTGGTAAAAATAAAATTACATTTACTATTTACCTTGGTAAAAAGCAACAGTGGTCCATTTGGAGCAGAAAATTCTGACGGTGATTGCGACAAATCCAGTTGACCATTCAGCTTCTCGTCTGTCACAGGTAAGAGGCGCTCCCTTGCTCTTCATTTTCATCCAAATTTTAATAGTTTTACCCTGTAAATTTGTTTTCTAGAGCCATTTTTGAAAATTTAGGGCCGGGCTCATTGGCGCGGGTTTCGGGCACGGACCCGCGCTAATGAGCTCTTTTATACAAAGGGCCCGCGCCAGGTGGCGCGACTGTTCAGGAAACAGCCGCGCCAGCGGCCGAACCTAAAAATACGCCTAAAATTTCGACATTTAGACCAAATTGTATGGAATTTGAGACTCATCAGAGACCTAACTAAGGGTTTATGACCATATGAATGCAGGTAATCAATAAAAATGGCAATTGAATGGAAAGAACGAGAACATGGAGAAGAGGATGAACAAGCCATGCAAAGTCAAGCTTGCATGAATGCACTTAGAAACTGTGGACTGAAAAAATTCTTCCTCACACCGTGTCTACGAGCTCAGCCCAAGCTCCTCCAGTATTTAATCAGTATCTGGGATGAACGCGAACAGGTGTTCAGGTTACGAGACCAGGTATTAGAGATGGAGGTATCCGATTTTTATTTTATCACTGGATTGTCCCGCAGAGGTCCGATCCCGGTGTTGACTGGACGCAGACCATCTGGGGAAAAGATGGAAGAAGTGATGGCACGAGTGTGCCAAGGAGCTCAAACGGGATCAAGTAGCAAAAAAGTGGATATCCACACTATCCCTGATCTGGCATTGAGAGTGGTTCTCCATACCATCATGCGGGCTGCCGGGTCACAGGCACCGCACAAGGCCACAAAGGCCCAACTCCTGCTGGCCTCAGAATGCATGAGTCCCCTGCTGTTCGACTAGGCAACAGCAGTAACAATCAATATGAAAAGGCAGCTCACAAAGTGCAAACAGGGTAAACCGAAACAGTTTGGTTATGGTTCCATCTTGGTATCGTTCATTCTGGAACGCTTACCAATATTCCAGGGCCAAGGGGCCGCAGTAGCAGACCCGATACCACGAGAGCCAAGAATGGCTCGCTGGGCAGCATTGATGCCCAGATCTGGAGGCGGCCAACAGATGTCCTGGAGGCCGGAGTTTTTTAGGTGGTTACGGCGCCAACTGATTGTCATGGAAGACTGGCCCTATGCAGGGACTGACTTTACCGGGGACCCAGATCTCCCACTACCAGAAGGAGACGACTGGGACGAGGATTTGGGTAAGACCTCATATTTTTAATTTTATATTTATATTTTTTTGTTAATACACATTCGTCCTAACACATTCTATATATGGATGCAGATGTGGGACCTGAGAGACCAGCTGGGATGTCTCCAATCTCACGGCGGACTTAGCTCACCCCTGATCCTCAGGGAGAAGGTACCGGAGGAGAGGAGTTGATCCAAAATCTCGAGGGCATTGCCCACGGGATCCCAGACTATGCTCGGCTGGCAGACGTACCGATGGCATACCAGCGCCACACGGTGGGAGTTCCGAGTAGGATCCACCGAATCCTGAGGCGTTTAGTGCATGCAATCACGTGCTATCATGAGCACCATGCGGATTAGCTCTTAGGATTTATACCACACCTATTTTTTGAGAGATGTATCGTCTCCGGATGTACTTAAGACGATTATGTATATTTTGACTTCCGTGATGCACATTGTGCAAACATTTCGACACACACACACACACACACATATATATATATATACATATGACTATTTTGGATGGATCTTTTACATGTGATGATGTTTTCTATATATCATGCAAATGTCTAATACAAAATGTAATCTAATGTATGAGTTACATAACAAACGACCCAATGCGAAATGTATTCACACAATGTATCTACTCACACATTTCATTTTTATGCAAGCTTAAAAGCACACATGAACACACACATATGCAAACTATGCTTGAAATTGAATTTTATTTCTAAACAAGCTTAAAAGCACACATGAACACACACGTATGCAAACTATGCTTGGAATGAGGAAGACGGGCATGCCCCCCAGCATGGTGTCTCAATTCGAGGTGCATGCCCCCCCAAGCTTCAGTCCATTGAAAATGGAGTGAAGGTTCAAAACAAAAAGTTGAATTGAACATGCTTGTGTTTCATTATTTTAAGGAGGTTGACACACTTAAAAGAACTATCCTCAAAACACCTTGTTTCATTTTTTAAGGAGCTTGACACAAGACAAGGAACTCTGCTCCGAGAACCTAGTTTCATTTGTTAAGGAGCTTGACACAGGAAAACGAACTATGCTCCGACCGACTTACATCAAAATGAACAAGAAGGCGGTGCTTCCAACAGTTCCACTCCCGATGGAAGGAAAACATCCTGGAAGTCAGGACCCAATGCCCCCATCACACTATGTACAATGGCATCATCACTGAGCACAGGCACGGGGTAGGTAGCCACATAGTTTACCTGCGGTGGGGCAGATACAACGGGTGGATAAAAACCAGGAGGGGGTGATGGCGGACCAGTTGACACGTTAGGACCAAAGAACGACAGCTGATCGATGGTCACGATCCGTCCTTCATGTGGAAAACAAGCCACACGAAAAAGGGAGGAGACGAGTGCTCCCATGGCATAAGTGTAATCGCGCCCCAGGAGCAGATTGAAATCCAAGGGGCCTGGAAAGACCATCACGTCCATATGGACAGTTTTTCCTCCCAAAGTAATCAGTAACCTTGGAAGAATCCCCAACGGTTGACTCGTCCTTCTGTTAAAAGTCAACAGATTCTGCGTAACAGGCGCAAGCAGCAGCGAACCGAAAGCTTGCCAGGTAGTTGAGGATAGAATACTAATAGAGGCACCTTCGTCTATAATGGTGCTGGGTACTACCAGACCAAGAGCCTGTACTGTGATCTCGAAAGGCACGTAAGACGGAAGGCGGAATCCTGCAAATCGACTCCAATCAAAGGAGGCGACCAGACTACTCGGAGGGGATACCATCGAACCGAGAAGGTCTTCCCCTGGTGTTACGGAAAGAGGAGCATCCTCCATAACCTCCATCTCGAAGGCAGGAGGAATATCCTCCGTAGCCTCCATCTCGGGAGGTGGAGGAACAACTTCTTGAAGTATAGGGACAGGAGAATATTTCTCCAAGTTTGAAGAATCTGAAGAAATCAAAAGGACATGGGGGGGGGGGGTGAGATCCACTCTCGACAGAAAAGACCTGGTGCACCGCGGACGGGGCCAGTTCAACCGATCCTACGACCAATGGTTGGTCAGGGATGGATTCGTGAATTTGAATTTCTGGGGGAGTGGGATCGACCAAGGATGACTCTTGACCAATTGTAGGATCAGCTGGTGGAGGACTCAAAGAAAGCCGATTATAACCAGGTGGAAGGCATGGTGTAGAACCGGTCAGGTTGTCCAAAACTCGCTTGGCTTCATCCATATAAGGACAAAGGTGAATGGCATGGTGCCCTTCACACAACTTACAGGGATTGGTGATCTTACCCTGCTTCTTAGGAGATTTTCTAGCATCAACTAAAGACGTGCCCCCAACCTGACTCCCAGAAGCCAAAGGCAACGGTGGACGGTCGTCGGACCATGCTTCGAGCACCTTGGGGACGCCAGGGCAGTCTCGAAGAAGATGGTCTCCTGTGCACAACAGGCAAGGGAACTTGACTTTCCGTGGAGGGTTGGAAGGTTTATTGAGAGGATATATTTCATAAATAGTGGTTGCACTTTTAGCCTCTCGCTTATCAGACTTCTTCTTCTTTGTCTTCTTCTTCTTCTTCTTAGCCACCTGGTTACTTGAATCCAGACTTTCACCAGGCGAAGTAGAAGAGGAGGACGCAGAAACAGGCGAAGAAGGGGAGAGGTCCACCTTGGAATCAACATGATGTTGTTCAGGTGGAGAAACTGTTTGAACAGTAGTGGAGACATTCGGAACAACAGAGGTTGAGAACAACCAAACAGGCAACCCAACAGTTAACCCAGGAAAGGACAACGTCGCCATGTAAGGAGCACCAACATTTCCAAAAGGAGGAAAATGACCAGGATTCCCTTCTGAGGGGATTCCTTGGTTGGTAAACTCTGAAAACGTTTCCATCAAAACTCAAACCACACACGGGCCGAAAAAGAGTCAAGACACATGATCAAATGGTCAACAAGCAATATCTAACAGGGCGTATAATCGTGGGTGATTAATTTTTACCACATTGAAAAGTAAGAAACTCTACCGTTTCATGTTTTAAGAGTCAAGAAACGATAAAAAGATGACTCTATCTCTTTCAGATTTGATACAAGCGTGAAATGACAAGCGCTTGCCGGTCTTTTCAAATTTAGGGAGTCAGAAAAGACCAAATGACTGCTCAGGAAAAAACTAGGCACAAAGGGTGTACCAAATATCCGTGAACTGCAATATACACCTTGGTTTCAATAATGAAACAGAAATCGACCAAGGACTTTCCGTACGTGCAGGCAATCTCCCCGAATGCTGTGTTCGGTGTATCACGGGTATAGGGCGGTAGACTCGGCTTCCTGTGGATAAAGGATTGAAAACCTAAAGGGGTCTCCCTTTATATACGCGACGGTACGGGGAGCACAAGTCCATACTAGCGCTGTCTAAAGCCAAAAGGCGAACGATAGCTGCTAGGTTTAAAGACGCCGGAACACGTCTCTAGCCTAGACCTCTAAAAATGTTTTGTTAGATTTCAATGCTGCCTTAGGTTAATTAGATAGATTTTAAAGTTGATCTTCGATTAAGTTTCAATTTTCAGGCCCTATCGTATGTAGTGTCTTAAAAGACTCCTAAGTGCAAAGCTACATGCCACAGTCCAACATTTCGTTCGATGAAAACTAGTTACAGAAGAGTTGAGAGCTTTTACACAAACGAAATGATTTGGAAGACAACAATGAGATATCTAATGCAACTAATGAAATTGAAAACTTTTCATTCAGATCACTAATCACTAGCGAAATCGAAAAGATTACAATTTGCACTAATTCAACCAAGAGCACAAGAGATTTTTTTTTTTAAATTTTCAATGTTTGATAGCTAATATGCAGTAAACAAACTGAAAACAAACGGAACAACTTGAGAAACGATATTCGAGAGAGCAAAACAAACAAATTTCACTCAACAATGCAAGCAATCAGATCCCAAATCGACCAAAGTCTCTCAAACCAAGAAAAAGACTCAAAGGGCTCAAATGGGCCGTGTGATCTAGGCCCAATGCAAGACCAAACGAAATTTGAATGAAGGAATGAAAAATCACCCAAAAATCGCAATAAAACAATGAACAACTATGAAAATAATGCGGAGGAGCAATCAGAGAGTCGACCGGACAAATAAAACACCAAAACTCCCAAGGAGGGCTCGATACACTAAGCCACTAGATGCCCTAGGGCTCAAAATGTGAAATCGATAGATAAAAGCAAACAACCAAATGATAGAGGTGAATTCCCAGTCAAACAGGACTCCAACACACTCAGGTAGTCGGAAAATCAAGAAGAAAAACACTGACCAAACCCAGAGAGCTCAAAAATGAAGAAACTCAAAAACCTTACAGGGGTGGCGCGACTGTAAGGATGAAAATGGCACCAGAAAGCAATTGGCGCGGGCTAAAAAAAAGCAACGTGCGCCAATTGGTGTGACTGTCGGGGAAAAAACCGCGCCAGTCGAGTTTCTCAGCAAAAAAAAACAAAAAGAACTACTCCAGAAACAGATCAATGTAGACTAAGCAAACCAAGAAGTAAAGAACAACAAAAGAACCCAACCCAGAAGGCTCATCAAGCAAGGAAAAACATAAAATAAAACGAGACAAGGCAAACGAGACAGTGAAATCCAGACGATCCCCAGCGGAGTCGCCAAATTGTTGAGGAGGTAAATCCCCTCTGCGGACAGAGGCGATCCCTACTAGCCCAGCAGGGGTCTAGCAACAATAAAAAATGTTACGACGCAAGTTCCTAGTTACGAATGAAAAGACTAAAGATGGAAGCCTACCTGGAATCCAATGGTATGATCCGAAGAAGAGTGTGTTCCTGTTCCTCAGCCTCGGCAGATCACGATCCCCCCACGATCTCCGTGGATGGACACCTGCACATGCAAGAACCAAACAAATACAAGCATAAAATCCGGCATACGTAACTAAATATTAGTCAGAAAGGATATTACTCATATTAACATCATTGAAAACAGAGTGGAACCATAATCGTAATCATTCATTAAATAACAATCGAAGAAAGATTACAACCAATGTTCTGACGTCGTGTTCTCCTTCGGATGGGTCTCCAGTAGTTCACGTCTCACAAAGCTCGCCAAGGAAAGGGAAAACCTCTCCAGAGTCTCTTGACAATAGTCTCCTTACTTGAGTCGGCCTTAAGGGAAGAAAGAGGGCTCTTACAGCACAAAGGCTCTTGGGAATTTGGAGATTCAAAGCTTAGGCACTTCAAGACTAGCTTGCCATGGAATTGAGCAGGCTTTTATAGATGGGTAAGGAGGGAGTTGGGATCCCTATTATTGTGGGATTGGCCCTATCAACAAGGAAGGTTCCATGGGAGGTGGCAAAACCACTTCCCTTCCATAGAACTCCCGCAGCCAAACCTCCCAACTCAAGATAGGCAATGGTTTCTGAGTTTGTTGAAACTCAACTTCCACCATCCTTATTTAAAAAACACTCCTTAAATTGGCTGGCGCGACTAATGCTCTGGGACAGAGCGCCAGTTGGCGCGGCCTCTTTGCAGGATTTTCCCCATTGGCGCGAGTGCTGAACTGCCTGTCCGCACCAATGCAAAAAGGGATGTTTTTCATGATTTTTTCAAGGAGATTTCTTTAGGGAAAATGAAGCTCATGCTTAGAGGAATGCATTGATGATGTTTTCAAGGCATGACAATGTTCACAGGTCACAAAATGGGTCCTCCATTGTGCGGGACGGGGAATGGTAGGGACAGTGACAAATTACTGTGTAACATTAGGGTTCATAAAAAATACTGAGATGGACTCGTCTGAAGGATGAGCTTACACGACAAGAAAATTTTATTCTCCTCGAGCTTGACAAAAATAAAGGGGTACTTTCCAGTAATGGTGGGGGGGGGGGAAGTGAGAAAAAGAATCCATTTTTTATTCTTTTTTTTTAAAGTAGCATGTTGTTCTTAAACACGACATCTTGTCGCACTCGTGTCTAGGTTGGGTAATCCTTTTTTCTTACAGTTAATCAAACCACATTGAAATTATTTAGCCGGTTTTAAGTATTATCTTTGAGTCAAATGCTGCCAAGCCATTTACAATGTCGTTATGTGATCAAGAGAAAGTTCAATTTTAAATATACCATTCATTGCAAACATATGTCTCCATTCATGTTGATCATCCATGAGTTAATCCTTGCAAACAAATTCCTTCAAAACTTGATCTAATGGTTTCGCGTCATAGGATTTCCTATGATGGATCACTTTCTATCGACATCAGCTCATTATCTACAAATTTTATTTAGAATCCTATCAGACGTACCTTGGAATCTGCATGCCCTAACGGCAGGTTTCTTTCCTTCGACGACAGGTTCTCATCATTGACCTTCGATCGAATTATTCTATGAGTGTTCGGTTGTAAATCATTCATTCACACTTCATAGATTGTGTTGAAGTACTTTGGGAGACATTGTCATTATTGTTGGTTTCTCTCACACTTGTTAACGGTTCTCATCATCGGCCGGTAATCAAGTGGTTTCTACCATGTTCGACTTCGACACAATCAATTGCATGGATAGATTCGTACTGGTTCAAGAAGTGGAAATCAAGACCCTAGATCTATTTTCCACCATCCAGGTTGCAGGGAGTTATGTATTCATGATACAGTAGATTTATTTATTACAGATGGTTGCGCCCATACAATGTCTACTTTTGATGTAATACTATAGTCATATCTGTACCAGAACATTTAGTCAGTTTTTCTCTAATTATGGGAATGCCAACCTCAGCGATGATATATATTTTCATTGAATGTTTCTTACAATTTTTTGACCGGTGTCTCCAATCCAATCCTTGGAATGATAAAGTGCTTCATTCTCTTGAAAAAATTTCTCAGACTTTGCACTTTAGGAGGAAATCTATTACACATCATTTTGTCACCGTAACTTTTAACTGTCATTATGGGCTTATCACCATCCATATTATCCTCCCTTAGACGTCAAAAATACTCATATTCCTAAACGAAGTCTTGGAAACTTGAGAAAATCTCTTTAAAACCTTTAAAATATTTCCTACATGCTTTTTGTGACCATTACCTGTGCATGCATTGATACTTCTTCTATTATCTACAGTGATCTTCGCTTTGTTCGCCACTAAAACCTACACATCCCCGTAAAAATGAAGTAAACACAAAAAGGTATCTTCTAGAAGCCTAGTTGGTCGAATATTCTCCCAACTGGAAGCCTCTAGAGTCGCACCAATTCGAGCTCTATCCCTCTACTCATGGAGCTTATCCCTTGGCTAAAGGAACCCTCATACCTTCATTGGAGGATCTCATCCCTTTCCTCATGGATCTGAAACTTCCTCAATCACTCTATAAATTAAGATGAAGTTTCAAGTTGCAAGGTAGATACTGATATGAATAGATTTTAAGATGGAGAGAGTTCATAAGAGTTGATAGATTTTGAACTAGCAAGTTGCTAGTTGTACATTGAAGATCACACCTTTGTGCACAATACTTCATGTTGTTCATTCTAGAGAGGAAGGCTTGTTAAACCAAGGAAAATGATTGCACAGAAAAAAGGGATAAATCTGTGCAACATCAAGGCTCAGGTTGTAAGATTGTTATTTTTTATTTCTGATAATACATATGGATCTCTTTTTCTCATTATCTTGTTTATGAATTCATTGAAATTATGTCAATACTTAGACTCCTTGATCACTAAGTTGAAATAGTATTTATGATTATTATATACTGCAAGTGCTTTTATCCTTTGCATTTTTTATGATTGCAGGTTCTTCTCAGCATTGAAGGATTGATTTGGAGCGAAAGGAAAAAGGCTACATCAAACGTCTCAATTGAAATGTAGGACCATAACCTCCTTATTTTTTATTTTAATAATCTAAAATTCAAATATTTTAGAGAAAGAGGCATTCAAATGTTTTTTTGTTTCCAGTTACCTGTTGGGGTACTAGGGAGATCGCTCTTCTCCGCAAGAGGGATTAATCCACAAAACAGTGCCCCATAGAAGTTCTGCAAGCGACCACGGACCTCCCTGTCATCACCCAGTCATCATTCCTTCACCACAATTTAACTTCCAATCACCGCCATGTCACTTTCCATGTCACCCTCTCACTTCATCCAGTCTTGTCCACCACTTCATCATTCGTACATGCCACTCGCGCATTTATTCTCGTTTTCCCCCCATTTTTCAGTTTTCTCCATAAATATCGTTACCCTCAGTCCTTTAATTTTATTATTTGTTGTTCCCAGTCTCTGTAAGTCATATTTGTATAGATAAAAGCTCAATTCAGCATCAATCATCTGATAAATAGGTAAATACACATCATTTCTACTTGTCCAAGTTATCAGAATTTCTAAGAAAGCAATGTTAGTAGGGTCTTCCTCTCACATTCCCCTCATGGACACCAAGAGGGATGTTTTTGACCTAATTTTCTCCCTGGATTTCATGGAACTTTGTCGGCATGTCTTAGTCAACCAGAAGGTATCCCCTGTGTATACTACAGTCATCAGTCCTGGTATTTTAGCTGCCATAATTCCTGAGACCTATGTTTTCCCAAAATTCATGTATTGGCTAGATTTTTCTCTTTACCCACATAAGTGTTTTGTGATGAACAAATTGGGTGAAAATATTTTCTAAGTGTCCTCTCTTTTATTTCAACAAGCCCTTGTTTTTCCTTCCTCGAGTTCTTACACTTCATTTTGAGAGGAAACCTTGTTGTCAACCTTTCAAAATCTATCTAGGGAAAACTATGCCCATATGAATTTCTTTTTAATTCCCACTAGACAACGTTTTCCTTTGTAACCCGCTCATTTTTCTCTTGAAGCCTTTACTGAAGATGTGAGACAAATTATGAAAATTATTTCCAAGGTTCTGGGAAGAGAGGATACACATGTCATTGACCAGGCTATTCTGGGAATGGTTAACTTAATGTTGCAACCTGAAACAGTCTTTGATATATCTTCTTTCTGGGGAAAAATGGTTAATTCACAATTAACAGACGTTGCTCTCACTAGATTTTTTAGATTTACCTCATTGGTAACCTACCTCTTTTTTTATACTCATGTGGAGAGATTTATGCACCTAGGACTGTATATAATGGACCTACATAAAAACAAGAAATCAATGGTGATTTGGACAGATACCATAAGAATTAATGCTAATTATGAGGGGTTTATATATTTCACCACTTCTTTCTTGTTAGTTTCTTCTTCCATTATAAACAGTTCTCCTTCACCTTGTATCCTACCAAATTCTCAATCTCTCCTTAAACTTAGCAAAGATGTTAATGTGGGTGATTGGTTCATGTTTGAAGATCATGCTAAAAATTGACTATATGGAGCAGAGGCTTCCCCTTACAAACTCCCCACATTTGTGCATATGAGGTTGATTTCTTTAGAGTTCATCAGAAAAGTTATAAACGTTGATCAAGTGCATTTTTTCCTAGAAAAGAAGGGGCATTTGTTCAAATTTCCAAGGACAATTGGGTCCTTTATTATGCATAATAGGCAAGCCATGGGAGATGTGAGGAAATTCCTTGAAAGTATGAAGCTAAAACTAGGTGAAAATTGGTCATATGTCCCTCACCATATTATTTCAAATAAAAAGTTAAAAATTCCTATGCTCCTTATGTGCATGAACCTCCACCAGATATAGAAAAATTGGCAAATGGAGGTTAGACAAGTGCACCGAGAGGAATGGAGGTTCATATTCCACATCCAAGCGAGAAAAGTTTGAAAAGAGGAAATGAAGATATTATTGATTTGGAAGATGAAGCAAGTAAATATTCAAAGATGGAAAGGTTGTCAGGGAAGGAGACAAGGCTTGGATCTATGGGCGGTAGTTCCTCAACCTCAATGAGTTTTCAATTACAGTTGGGAGATGTTATTTTTTCACCTTCTTCTCCTATTCCAAAAGAAACTTCTCAAAATTACGTTCCTTCCATAAAGAAATTATATACTCAAATAGAATAAAGAAACTGGAAGGTGAAGGAAAATATAGAGTCTCACTTGGAAGCTAAATCCATTTATGAATATCAAAATAGATTATTATCTTCCATGGACCTTGAGAGAAGGTAATTAAAATTATCTTTCTCGCACCCTTCATCTTTGACTGTATCATCATCAGGTTTCAATACTTTCAACCTGAATGTAGATGTAAGAGAAATCCCACTACCTGAAAAGATAAATTTGCACAAGCAGACTAGAGAATTAATATATAGTGATTTAAATCAAACATCTTTGGTTGCTAGCAAATATTAAGCTTTTTTATGAAAAGTGGTGAATCAATTGAAGCTATAAAAGACAAATTCCAGAGCTTTGACCACACAAAATGAAGAACTCAAGAAGTTGATTGTAAAATTCGGTGTAAACCGTGAGGACAAAAATGTTGTTCAGAAACTTTTGCATAGAGCTGAAACCGAAATCTAAGTACTAAGTAAGGAAATTAAAATGCCTTATGTGGAGCATGTTATGGCCTCAAAAGTAGCCCAGGTGGAGACAGAAAAAGAGATTTCAACTAATGAACTCTTGTAGAGAAATAATGAGATTACTAATCTTAAGGAAATTAATTGTGTTTTACAACATAAAATAGATTCTCATGTTTGTACTACCTTAATACAACCACACTCGACCCTGCAGATAAGTTTTCCAGAGAAATGATCAAGCTTAAAATATCAGGGAATGAAATGAAAAATATCCAAATAAATTTTGATCATGCACATAAAATTATACAGGTGACCAAGAGAGAACTAGCCATGGCCTTGAAAACTGCTTCAAAATAAAAATAAATAATTAATAAATAAATTATATATATATATATATTGCTTCTCTTGAGATGAAGGAGTTGAAGGAGAAAGTGAATGGAAACATGTCCCTTATTCAAGCCAGATAAATAATATGGAATGATATTATTCATACAGTGAGGAATGTTTGGGATTATTTATCAACAATTGCAGAAGAAAAATCCATTGTCAGAGATCTAGAAAGTATAATTTCTGCCAACAAGCAAAAGCTCCAACAACGTGCCGAATTTTCCAAAGGGATGATTGATTTCCTTAACTCAAAATCATCACAGGAGTTAAGAGAATTGAAAATTGAAGATAGAACGGAATTGGTGTTACAGATAAATAATATGATTATGAAGAATTTATGTAGGAAAACAACTAGGAAAAAGCTAACAGAGGTCAAAGAAGTTTTTTTGAAATTCAATATGGGTTTTGAAAAAATAAATACAAAGTGGATGTTAAGAGTACACAAGTTGGACCTTTAACTGCAGAATCTTAGTCAACTGAATGAGTTCATGCTACATGTCACTGCAACAGAATTTTTGGAAATATTTTTGCAAAATATGTAATTTTGTTTTATCCTTATTATGAATATAGTTTTTGGAAGACCATGTAGTTTGTAAGCAGCTTAGGTAGTTAGAATTTTTTTATAGTTGACAATTTCATAACTATCCTTATTGTAATTATTTTATAAAAGACAATTTTAAAGGAGTGAGGGTTCCAAGTTTTGGACCTCAGAATTTTGTATCTTCTTGGTGATTTTAATAAAGCTTTCGAAGTGATCCCAGACATATGTTGAGTGTGATATGTATTTCTTGTAATATTTCATTTTAATGTTATTTTTCTATAGATTATAGTAATGAACATGTTTACCTTTAGCATTACAGTTTCACTGAAACTTTGATATCTATAAGTTAAAGTTAAAAAGCCTTAAATATGTGCTCCTCTTTTCTATATTCCATTTCATCTAACTTCCATATTTCTTCTAAATTTTAAGACAAAAGATTTTTCTTTAAGAAGACTATTATTTAAAAATAAAATAAACATCTTTCATCCACTATACTACAATTAAAAAAAATATCATTCATTGTCAGAAGGCCACTTTGAAAGATTGTTTTTCCCATAGAAGATCTAAAAGTGTTATCTATAATATTAATATTTCTAGGGTTTTAAATAATGGGATAAAAAATTGATATTTTCAGCGTCTTGTATAAATTTCTTGGGCAATGACCTCTTCTCAGCCAGGGGTTGTCTTCCAAGGTACAACAACACCTAAAAACATTAGAAACCTCTGAAGAAAACATACATCCACATTAACAAGCCTTGATCAGATGCATTCCACACTTACTCGTCATATTGATCCTATCTCACAAAATTTAATAATCATCCCCATAAAAATTCTCCTCATGCTCTTGGCTAGCCCATGTCTCCAAAAATATCTCCAACCCTACTATTTACCTCCATCACCGAGTCACAAAGTCCTCATGTCAACCCCCATGTCCAACTTTGGTGCTTAATAAACCCTATGTGATTATCCAAATCACCTTGTCAAGGTCATCGAGTCTCAAATCATATTGAAGTCCCTCATGAATATCATCCAATCATCTCATGACTATTTGCAATCATACTACCATGCCATTTTTATCCATGTGTTGGTCTACTCGGATGATCTCAATCCTCATGTCATGACAAACACTTGGAAAATCTATCTCTTAGCCAGCGGCGACACCCAAACAACTCATGGAAAACTCATACATGTCTCTCTTGAAAAAACTAAGAAATTTAGATTGAACCTTAATTTTAAATCAAAACACCAATTTCAACGAAACAACAAATTCTAGTGCAATAAAAACCCCCCAAACTTGCCTACTCAAACTCCAAATTTTGGCTCACCCCTCATCAAAATTTGGTATAGCCAAAATTCCAAATTTTAGAACACCAAAATTCAAGTCCAAGAAACCCAAAATTTATTCCTTCCTAAACTCCAAATTTCACTTTGTATCCAACCTCAAATTTCAAACTACATTTTTCGGAATGGAACAACCTATAGTTCGATTAAACCATATGTGATTATGTTAACGACACAAAACACTCGACCCACACACCTTTCTGATATGTCAAATCACAATGTAACTTTGTACTGCATCCTTCCACCTCACTCTATCCCAAAATACCTTTGTACTGCATCCTTCCTCCCATTTTCTCCACGATATCCAAATATTGGGAACGTTGAGATCATTGAAAGTGCTTTCCATTCATGTTGGGAATGGATATCGTGGAGAAAATGGGATTGTTGTTCCTCTTTTCAACCTTCTGTCGAGGCTTCCTAAGCTTGAGGATTTACACTTGCGCGGACGGCTGATTTTGGTAAAACAATAACTCCTATTATGTTTTCTATTATTTTTTCATCGTCATTATTACTTAATATTTCTCTGTAATGTATTCGTATGCGAGTGTATAAATTTTGAAAACGTGGGTATGACCTGATGGGCAACAGGGTGCTTTGGCTAACACTGCGAAGGATATCAGATAGCGGATTTACCTGAAGATCATCCCAAATGTTTCAATGGGGCATTATTACAGTGCGAGAGCAGCAACTCTGCACGGATCAGCTGCAGAGCGTTATCTAGATAAAAAAAGCTTTCCATCTAGATAGCTGGCTGACATCGGAATGGAAGACAAAGCTGAAACAGCTTTCTGGCGTGGGATTCTGCCATAATTTTAAAACAAAAAACCAGATCATTAGAAGTCAGAAGAAAAATGGAGTCGTCTAACGAGCCGGAGGAATTGCCCGGACGGTCAAAATTGACCCGAATCCGGGCCAAAAAAAATTAAAAAATCTTGCAGAAATAGTGTTTGAATCCTGATTTTGACATTGGAAATGGATTCAGCACCATCAAAAACCTGTAGGACACCCAAAATATTAAACTTTGATAGTTATAACATGGATTTAGAAAAATTCCTGCCGGATTTTCTGAAAATCTTATCAGAATTTTCATGATTTTCAGGGCGATTCCTCTGGCTAGTTAGACTACCGCAAGAAGAATAGCTTTGCTTTTAAAAATTAAAAAATTAAGAAAGTCATTGAGGTTGCTCATTCTACAGCCCAGTAATGATGTATATATGTTTATTGTGCATACTTTGATTATTTTTATGTATGTTTTTTTATTAAAAAAAATAATAATTGTTTATATAATTTAATATAATTTTATGTAAAATATTTAAAAGTAATATATATATATATATATAAAAGATTTTTAACATTATATATTTATATAGAAAAAATGTTAAAAAAAATATTTAATGTTTGTATAGATTAAAATATTTTAATATGAGTTATGAATAAAATATTAAAATATAAATTAATAACAAAAAAAAATAATGTGTGCTAATAAAATGGCTCAATGAACTTGTTATGTAATCTCTATAACATTTAAAATTACAATTTAAACAATACAAAATTACACATTATTTTTTGCACTATAAAATAAGTTTGTAATGTAATATGTAAAGCATGTTTTTCATGCTAGTGTCAAAAAAAATATTAAGGCATGTTATTCATGTAGTTATGAAAAGAAAATTAAAATATCAAAAATTAATTATGTGGCTCCAAAAATAATTAGGTTAACCCTCCTGGTCAAGTTGGCCACAACCTAAGTGGCAAAATTTTGGCCTATCAAAAGACTATATATATGAGGCATTTGGCCTCCTTTCCAAGCAAGAAATTTGGTTGGTTTGAGGCAAGTAATTCAACCTATCTGAGGCAACGAATGAAGCATATCTGAAGTTAATGAAGAGGATGAATTTGAGGCCAATGAAGAGGATGAATTTAAGACCAAGCAGACCAATCAACCTGCTTTATTGTAGAAAATAATTGAATCTAAGGCTAGTGAAAAAGGTCTATACAAGGCAACGAAGAAGCATGTTTGAGGTCAAAAAAGAGGACAAACCTAAATTGTAGGATCTCTATGTTAAAGGACTAAATATGCCCATGATAGCACTATGTGGAGGGATTGAATCTCTAAGGTAGAAACCTCTATGAAAGGTAGCAGGATAAAGGCATAATATAGGGAAAGAATTTTTCCCTAGTAGATCAGATCAAGTAGAGGTTGTGGGGCATAAGTATGGCTTGACTAGGAGGTTTGGGACTAGGTTTGACCAAATATTCTTGATGATTAGGTGATCTAGGTGTGTCTCCCATTGAACTGAATGGTGAAATGAATAATTTTTGTAAGGAAAAGGTTTTCGGTTTTCCCCCATGTGGGTTTTTCCAAGGTAAACTCTTATGTTATTTATTTGGCTGTCTCTTCATGATCGTATTGGCATAAATGTGATATTATTGACATCTTCTACGTAATTGCTTAATGATGGAATAAAAGTTAATAGAAATCATTTTCCTTATTCATTCTATGAACAAGAGAGGGATGACAAGCTTTCAAGCCTCAAAACTTGTGACAAAGGGTTGAGAAGGCCTCGGGATTTATTGAAAAATGTAAAGCCTCACATAATTGTCTCAATATGATAAAATAATATTAGGAAGTAATGTTAGAGATGTACCAAAGATAAGCCAAAGATATATATATATCATAAATGTGTTTGTGCCTTTTGATCAAGATTACAAAGAATGTCAAATCCCTATACCTCAATATTATTATAAGAAGACCATACCTCATCTTTGGTTGCAAGAAGGCCAAAGATATTTGGGCTAATGATAAAATGTAGAGGGGATTCACAAATGACTTTAGAAAAGAAAAAATATCTTAATATGGTTTAATGTCAAAATTTGGTAACTTGATCAATGTTTCACAAGTTAAATGTCAAGGCAGAATCATTGGAACATACCTTGTTTAGAAGAAGAAGTTCTGGGTATAAAAATGAAAGCCAACAATATATATACCACACTAAAAAAATTTGTGCAAAATTTTGAAGAAGATCAAATTGTTAAAAGGTTGAATTGAAGAAGCCAAGTCACTTAATAAGGAGTCATATGTGTAAGAAGCATCCAAAATAGGTTTGAAAATATCTCAGTTTAAAAACAAGCAGTGATGTTTGAAATGAGTATGAGGACGAGGAAGTCAAACATGTAAAGAGATCAGAAAAGAAATAAATTCTGCAATTTTGGAAGGTATGTATCATCACTAAATTTACTAACAGTGATTTTGGTTACAATAAAACTCCTTCGGAAACATTATTGAAGACTATTTCTATCAACATAGTTGTTAAAAGTATGTAGCAAGCCTTGTATCAAAGTTTCTCCTTGGAACTATTGATCTCTATTTTAATAAAGTAATGTTGAATCTCAATGTAGCTTGAAGATTGAAAACTCATTAAGAATTAGTCATGGGTCTATAAAATAAAGGAAAACTAAGAATGCTAGAGAATATGTGGCCTTTACTCATGTACTGAAAGGTCAAATTTGTGCTCTTCTTTGAAGATATTGTAAATAATGGTTGAAGGTTATTCATATGATGCTTTTGAAAACTCTTAATGTGGAAAGAAATGTCAAATTTAAGGTTGTTGGATATTTACAACGTCGTTGCATTGGGTGACCAAGACAGAAGTATGCATCTCATATTGAGATCCACTAATTGTGTATAACGTTATGATTGAGTAAGAACTTCCAATATTGAATTATAAGGTTTTTGGTGCCATTACTTGTATGGAAAAATGTTATAAAGATCGTTATCACTAAGAAAAATATTCTCTAAGCCAAAGGGAGTTAAAATGAGGAATTGGAATATTCATGTGCAAGAAGTATTATAAGGTTACCTAAGCCTAGAAGACAAATCATTGCCATGAATTTTTTATTCAACCTTGACAAGTTTGGTCACAACCAACAATATTTCTTGTTGAAATAAAATGAACCTTGAATGACAAGAATTGAATCAAAAATCATTTAAATGCCAAAAATCTCTTAAGTCATGTGCATATCTAGTACTACATTGTCACCATTATAACATGCCAAGTATTTCAATGATTCGAAAGTTGTTAGATTAAAATTATTGAAAGAACTTGTATACATATCATATACACAGTTGCAAAATATATTTCATGGTGCTAAGGTCTAATGCTTAATTTGGAATGAAGAATTTCATTCATTGCAATGAAGACCAGGTCACTAAAAGAAAAATGTTTTTGATCATATATAATGAATTAGAAGGACCAAAGAAAATTATTGGATGCAAAATATTTTATTGATTAATAATGATGATGGACTCCACATGTGTAAATGGATATATGTTTTTGGAATTTGGAAATTTATGTTTTTTAATCAATAGTAAGCTAATAAGGTCTTAGATAAAAAATTCATAAGTTTTATGAACAAAACCCTAGGATTGAACCTATATCAATGTTTCCATAGAAAGAAGAAACCCTAGCACATGCAAGGAAGAATTGCATCATGCTGATGATGAGGAGGTTGATGAAATTACAAGATGGATGCAAGAGGGCTAAAGATCAAGAGGGAGATGTCATTCTCCTTAAAAACCTATATCTCTCTTGTCTGATTATTATTGGTTTTTTTTCACTATTAGTTAATCTCTTGTCTTTGTATCCTTTTCTTGGTCATAATTGTTCTCCATGACCTCCTATGGAGGATGGAAAGTACATATTGAAGGTTTCCAAGTATCTGGTAGCATATGGAAGAAGTGGAAGAACGAAGAAAATCATGTGACAAGAGGAATTTCCTAGAATCATGGTTTGTGTTGAGATATATTGTATTAGATGAAATATAAGCTCAAAGTGGGAAATTAGGTCAATAATTTTGAAGTATACCTAGATTATGCTAAATGGAAGTCGGAGGTAACTTCTAAATGGATCTTCAAGATCTGGCATGGAACAATTGACAATATAAACAAATATAACGAGAGAATTGAGAATAGAAGGTTATTCCAGTAAGAGGGAGAAGATCACAACAAAATATTTTCTCCAATTGTAAAGTACACATCTGTTAAAATTATATCATTTCTTTGAAATTGCACTAGGTGGTTGGTGATATGAAATGGGTGGCTGACTTGTTATGGTATGCAAGCACCTCCTACTCAATTAAAACAAATTAAGATCTTGCTTATACATGCATGTGCGGAATTGCATTCTTGATTCAGGTGTATGTGTTTTAACTATTTTAATGCTTTATGTGTGAGGAATTAAACATTTGTTTAGGCTGATTAAAAGAATGTACAAAAACCATAAATTTAAGCAAATTAACCATCAACTCATAACAGCAAATGTAATAAAGGAGTTCACCCGTATGTCTTGGGCTACATCTCCTTGAGCCTCCGTCAATTGACTTGGATCTTTGGGATTAAGATGGAAAGTTTCTTTTACAAGTTGCTACTCAACTCCAATGGTTTTTTGGACTGTACAAATGGGTTTATAATACCATCATGCCCATGGAATTGACTGCTAAGTTTCTGGAAATGGACCTAGGCTCCCTTGGGCTTGACCTCTTCTATCAGTGTCCTTAATATTACCTGAGCTTCTTTGTGGAAAAAACTCTCTTATAAGTACTATTATGTCCCTGAAACCTTTTCTAATATCTCCAGAACATATCAATCATCCAAAATAGGCTGTTAATTCACTCAGAATGACCTTAGGCTCCCTGTTCTATGCCTCCAGGACCTGGTGTCACTAGGCTTCCTGAAACTTCCCTGTGGCTTCTTCAGCTCTATAAGTCTCCAAATGGATCTGAAAAATCCCTCCATTGGATTCAAAATGTCCAAAATAGTTAGAAATGACTATTCATTTGCTCAAAATGGCCTCTGGCTGCTCTAGATATGCCTCCAACACCTGGTGGCACCCTGTGGCTCTGGGTTCACTAAAAACTTCCCTGTAGCATCTCGGCCTTTAGAAGTCTCCAAATTCTTCTAAAAACCCCATCATTGGATTCAGAAGGTTCAATATAGTCAAAAATGACTATTGGTTTCCTGAGAATGGCCTCTGGCTGCCCTGGCTAGGCCTCATTCTCTTGCTGGCTCCTAGTGGCCCTTGGAACTTCTCTGAAGCAAAATCACACTTATAAGTCCTCAGTTGGCTCTGCAAACCTCACTAATGGCTCTAGAATTATCAAGATAGTAAAAAATGACTATTAATTTTCAAAATTTAATTGAGTAAGACTCCAATTATGGCTCATTAATTTTTTCTGCCCAATGTCCCCCAATTTCCTCCACTAAATGTGGGACAGTTGCCAGTTAGTCCAACGTAATTCGGCCTGAGCGCCAACTTTGGTGCGTTGCTATTTCATCCGCCATATAAAGCGCACTTAATGGGAATTTTAATTAGTGTTAATCCCAGGATTAAGGGTGATTAATCCCATGGTTTACGTTTACACCGATGGTTTAGCTCTTAGGTCATGGGCATGATACTATGGGGGAGGGGTTGGCCCCTCCACTCCCCCACATGCAAAACATTTTAAATTTAAATATGTCGTCGGTCAATTACATGATAAGAACCACTTGTGTGGCATGTTGGCACATGGGCGTGCTAGTCGGGGATAGGTTGGGGGTTCAAGCCCCACCTCCCATATAAAATCTTGACCAACTGTTGGGCCCATGTGGCAGCCTCCAGGCTTGCCACATGGTACTCTTTGATTGGCCCGACCTTTAACCTGTCCAACCCGAGCTAACACTTGTAACGATCCAATTGGCCTATAAGGAATATTTTGAGGAATATTCTAGGGAATATTTCGAGGAATATTCCAGGAATATTATTTTTGGCTAACTATTCCAATGCCCATTCAACCCTGGTTAATTGTCAAAATTTACAGTTTACTGGACTTTTCAAAACGCGATAACTTCTTCATACGGTGTCGGTTTTTCGAACCATTTGCGGCACCGAAATCAGGAAGACGAAATCTATTTGGTCGCTCAGGCTCAGCACACTTTTTAACACTTTGAAATTTGAGCTATCCCTTAGGCCTTGATCTAATTCTGGTCAGTTGGAAAGAGGGAGGAATTGTGGTAAAAAGAATTGCCTTTGTAACAAAATAGGCAATCATAGAGCCTCGTTTAAGCTTTAGATGGAGTAAACCTTTGAGTTCAAGATGATGGATTATCATTGACATTGTCAGGATAATATGCTGAAATAATTAATAACACAGGAAGCATCTAGTACTACCACAACAACATACGTCTTAGTGTGAGAGGGAGCACATAGTTGGGGTGACATGAAAGAAATTATGGTGATGGACCTAGTGAAAGGAATTTGATCAGTTTTATGAGACAAGGCATGTTTCTCAACATGGTTCGAAGTACCAACATGGTACAATTGATCACGATAAACTTAGCTATGATTTGATATTTGTCTTAAACAATAGAGTACAACTGCATATTTTAGATTGGGCAAAGAATGTTGAGGATATAAATAATTCATCAAGCTATTGCTTCAGTTTGGGCTCTGTTATAACTTCTCTTATTACCATGAAGCAGCCATCTATAACACTTAATATTGAGGAAACCAAGTATATTGAATTTGGATTGGAAAGTTGAGAAATATTTTGGATACAAAGGCTACTTTGAGGATTGTCTTAATCAGGTGCAAGCGATGACCATGATGACAGGTAAAAACATAGGAAGCAATGTGGCTTCAATATTAATCTACAGTAAAGAAAGTTGATGGAAAAGCCTTTGTTCCAGGGTGAAGTTTGTATGCTTTAGGGACAAGATTGGACTTGTTGAGAATGCCTCTCTCAATGAGAGGGAGTGTTGATAAAATAACATCATGGACTGAAATTCCTTTTATGTCACGTCTACTAACTAGAATTAGGAAGAATGGTATAGAAGAGGACATTCATTCTTCCCATGTCACATATGTTGAACATAATTGGGGAGAATGCTCTAGAATAGGACAACCATTCTTCATGTAAGTATGTTGAGCATAAATAGTAATAGTTTTCCTAGAGGCCTAGAATTAATCAGATAGAGTGTGGCCTTTCAGTATCAAGCTCATTTAACATTAGGCCCAAAATTACTCATATATAATGTGGCCTTCTGGGATTCACCATGTGTCATATATATTGAGTAGAACGATGGTGAACCAATACTAGTTTGTATACCATGCATTATATAGATCAGAATTATTGTGACTAGATGATGATAAATGATATACCATGTTTCTGAAGTACTTACCTAAATTATGGTGAGAATATACCATAGTTCTAAGGAAATGACCCAAATTATAGTAACTTTTTTTATGTTGTTGACTTACCATGTGTCAAATATGTTTGACTAGATTATGGTAATTAGTTTACCATGTGTCACAGTTGTTGATCAAATTATGGTAACTTGTTTTACCATGTGTCACAATTGTTGACCCAATTATGGTAATGATTTATTATAACCTTTTCTCAGATAAATTTGTCAATATAAGAGAATATAGATAGTCATTATGAATACCTTCCTGGCTAAGAGGAAGCATTCAATTTTGTAGCTATGATCAGTCTTCATAACTAAATTTTTTACTCTTGATGTACTTATAATGATAAATGTAAAGCATTTTCTTCATTATATTGTCAATAGAAAAATATTAAGGCACATTATTCATGTCCTTGCTAAAAGATAAAATTTAAATTTTGAAAAATGAATTATTTGGTTCCAAAAATAGCCAGGTTATCCTCCATCCTAGTCAAGTAGGCCCCAACCTAAGCGGCACCCATTCAACCCAAAAAAATACTATATATATATATGAGGAATTCAATCTCCTTTATAAGAAATAAATTTGTTTGGTCTGAGGAAAGTAATAAATCCTATCTGAGGTAGCGAGGAAGCATATATAAGGTCAACAAAGAGGATGTATCTAATACCAACAAAGAGGTCTATCTGAGGAAACAAGGAATAATATTTGAGTTCCACAAAAAGGATGAATATGAAGTGTAAGATCTACGTGTTGAAGGACTGAATATTCATGTGATATCACTCTGTGGAGGGACCAAATATCAAAGGTAAAAATATATATGAAAGGAAACAAGACCAAGGCATAGTATGAAGATTAAATTCTTCCCAAGCAAATAAGATCAAGTAGAGGTTGTGGTGCATACTTATGACTTGAATAAGGAATTATGGGCTAGGTTTGACCAAAAATTCTTTATGACTAGATCATCAAGGTGTGTCTCTTGTTGAAGTAAATAATTTCCCTAAGGATAAAGTTGTTGGTTTTTGTTGACACCTAATCCGAAAGGATTATTGTAAATATTGTCATTTATGCATTTGAGAAAACCAAAATACCTTGGAATTTGAATCCCATGAGTCTCTCCACTCATGTATAAATTCATGATATGTCTAATGCAATAAACAATTCAATTCGTGGACTTACCTCCTGACGTGACATGGTATGATAGACAACCTCTATTTTTAATTTTTCTTCTCCTTGTAAATCCTCTCTCTCTCGCTCCCTCTCTCCCTCTCTCTCATTTCACCTATGAGATATAGTACCCAATTTCAGTTATCTATCGTTATTTCCCTCCATGCGTTTATATATGCATTAAGAATCACTGTTGGTGTTTTAATTTATTGCCCAACTGCCAACAGTCACAAAAGAGAAAGAGCTTGAGCTCTGAATGGCCCTCGGGCTTCGCTTTCTTTACATCAAATCATGAGTATATTTGAAGATTGCGTCAGAGGATGAAATTCTTGAAACTCTTCTAAGAACTGTGGTAAACGTTTCCTTAATTGAAAGAAGTGATGGGAGCATGACTGCATTTTATTAAATGGTCGGGTGTGTTTTTTATGGTCAATATCTGCAAAATTCATTGGAAGTCGTTGAGCTGATAGTCCCTTTGTATTGAACTGGTAGTCTGAGACTGGTATATGTGTTGAATTTTTTTTTATGGAATATAAAAAATGTTAAATGACATTCATTGAATAACATTTTCAAAGGGTCGTGGGTCAAAGCCATGAAAAGTGTTGTTCATGTTGCCCAATGGTGTATTGTGTGAATGTAGTGGCGTATTGAGTGGCGTGTGAATGCAATGGCGTATTGTGTGAATGCAGTGGTGTATCTTGTCTAGGTGTGTTGAGAGTGGATTCTATATACAGTACATGTTTCCTATGCGTTAAACTTTTTTTTTTGAATACTGAATCTTGAAGGGTTGTGTTTCTTTGTTTTGGGCCAAAATAAATTGTTTCATGAATAATTATGAGAAGGTCGTATATATATTGAGCTGGATTGGAGGTTTTGGTCGTATATATTGATTCATGGTATATTATTACATTTGATTGGTATGCCATATATAAAAAATAAATCAATAAATAAAATAACAAATAATATTAATAATAATAAATAAAATAAATTGGAGATATATTAATAATTTTTGTAAGACATGGTCACTCCATTTCATTACAAATACATCAACTTTCTGTTGCAACCACTCTAGTATTTTGAGGCCAGATTAGACTATATGACGCATTCACTCATCTCTATTGTGGGTGTAGTTTTCTCTAGAAAATAGAACTACCCTCAATTGTTCCAGAAGATAAAACACACCCTTGTTTTCAATGAGTTGTGGAAAGGGGTTTTTGAAGGAGGGGATAATGCACATGAAAATCCCACTTCACATAAGGAGCTTTCCATTTTGGAAAACAAGAACAACAAGGCATATTAATTTATTGTAGCATCAGTAAATAAAGAGGTGAGTCGACATATTTCACCATTTTCAAATGCCTTTGAAGATTTAAAGAAGTTGAAGGAGTTGTGTGACTCACACTCTAAACTTGAAGTTGTTCAATTGATGATTAAGTTTTTCAGTCTTGAGTTAAAAAATGATCACTCTCTTGCCTTAGTGTCAGAAGTAAGATCCATTATGCATGACATAAAATCCACTTGAGCTAAAATAGATATTCCTCACATTACTTATGTTAAGGCACTATATCCCACCTATTCACATTATCTTAAGTCATTGCAAGCAAGTAGCAACCTTAACTAGATTACCTTTGAACCCCTTGAGAATAATTTTGGTGAGAGAGATAAGTATTTTTGGAAGAAAACAAAGGAGAAGAATCATGCACAAGATTCTTCTAGAGGAGGAAGAGGAAGGAGGAATTCTAGAGGCGGGGGGGGGAGTTCCAAGGATAAACATCTGATCTTCATTGCATATGATGCAATAGACATGGATATGATGCTTCTACATGTATGCTACCTTAAGACCGAATTGAGCAGGAAAGAAAATAAGGAAAAGGTAAAACAACTCAAAAGGGGAGAGGTAAAGCACTTGAACCCGCTCATTATGTTGTGGCACATTGCAACATTGGAGTAACTAAAGACTTATTCAATGATTCACTTGCTTCATGGAAAGATGATTGGTTGTTTGATTCATGAGAAAATTTCCACATGACTTTCAGGAGAGATTTATTTGAAGAATTCACTGACAATGTTGATGGAGAAGTATACTTTGTGGACAAGTCCACACTCAAGCCATCAAGGCATGGCACCATCAGGCTCAAACTACCTGGACTTCTAGAGTTTCTTCTACATGATGTTCTATAACTCCCAGAGGTGAGGAGAAACGTGTTGTCTTTCGTCCACATCTGCTAGCGAAGACACTCCATACATATATTTGATGGAAAGGTCGAGGTCATAAACGCATCATATCACTCACTTGCGATGACGAGGATAGAAGAAGAAATACTTCTAAAGCTACAAGGAACCTCTTCTCATTGTTAGATAGGGTACCCCTGGGTTGAAGATTTTGATAAAGAGACTATATTTTGAGGAGCGGAGCGCGCAACACACAAATGCAATAGTGTCTTAAGGGATTTGGGTTGGGTCAAAGCCCCTTATTTTGTAAAGGGATGAGAATGTTTTGTATACAAAGATCCACCCATGGTTTTTGAACCATGGTATTGTAAAAGAAAGGGCTATTAAAGAAGTCTATGATTTCTCTTGAGAGATATCTAATTCATTTTCATAAAATGCATTTGGATGTAAGGTTGTATTAAGTAAGTATTATTCTTTTTGTGCAAAAGGGAAGGCTCCTGCAGTTGAGTGCGTAGACCCCTATAGTTGAGTGTGCGGGTCAGAAAGTGTTAGATCTAAAGTAATAAAAGAATAATTTCAAGACATATATGTGTTGTTTACTTATGTGTTTTCTTTATCTATTATTTTGCTATCATTTATGCTGAGCTAGGATTTTTACATGTAATTGCATTGTGAAGTAATTTTTATGGTTTCTTATACTAATTAATGCCTGTTAAAGTAGAATCGTGCAGTCTACAAGATAGTTCAATAGAAGTGTTGAACAACAATGTGTAGTTAGCATATTTGTTCAACGAAGCTCTGATAAGCGTTAAATAGAATATAAGCCCTAAAGCAACACTTTATAGTCCCTCTAGATGCAAAAACCTGGTTCTAGCATCCCCTAATATTGCCTCGGGTGAGACTTCGTTATGCGCAACAGATCGTGGTCGAAAGGGTCAGTAATAGTGTGTTTTGTTGGTTCACATAGCCATATCTGAACCTGGGTCTAGGCCCCATCAAGCCAAAAAATGGTTATGTTACCGGGACAGGGATCTGAATGAGTGATATGTGGATGTGGAATCCATCCATAAAAGAAATTCAAGACTGGGTAGATATGAAAGAGCGTGAATTTGCAACGTAAAAAAACAAAAATTTGCGCTTGTCAACTGAAAAGTGGTTGCTTTAATATATTTTCACAGATCAACACAACATCTTTTTCTCATCGTTCGCTAAAGATTTGCATGAGTGGCTATCCAAATTAGCTGAGAATATGACCCATTTCAACAACGAGCCTATTTCGTTGAACCCAAAGCTGATTAAGTGACTCAAGGGGACAAACAACAATATCTCAAGGGTTATTGATTATTGGATTGATAGTATTCTTGGAGTTTTTATTACTGAGTTCACGATCGATAACTCTATATCTTATAGCGAAGCCAAGTGCAGATATTACAAAGGCTCGCGAGGTAAGTACTTGAACACATTGAAGCTTTGGATTAATATGTTTTTATGTGAAAATGGTGTACTGTGGATTCAATCGAATTGTGTTCGGAGGAAGAAAAACCAGAACTATGTGATGCGATAAGATATTTATGGTAGATCGCGATAATTATATTGAATCTTAGTATAGTCCATTTTTTGAGTCTGAAATCAAAGAAGGGGAAAGAAACCCTGCGACCCCTAGAAGTGCATCGATAAGATTTGGAGATCATTTGAGCATTGTTGGGATTCCCAACCCTTCCACTCCCATCACAACCCATCCCCATATTGTTCCTCCACCTCCACCTCCCCCTTTTAACATGGCCCAAGTAGCCAAGATGCATTTTTTTAAGGGATCTAATGATCCCAAGTAATTTTGGTTTGTTGCGGAAGATGTCTGGTTATCGTAGAACATCACTAATGAGAATATGAAGAAAGTGTCATTGTTCACAGTGCTGCAGGACAGGGCATTGTATTGGTATATGAAATACTTTGCGGTGAACCAGAATGCCACATTGGATCAGACAAAGGTTGCAAAGAATGTTGAATTTAAGAAGTCAAAGTCGCAGTCACAATGTATCACAGGGGTAAAAGAGATGAAGCAATTGGTCACTGAAACTATGTGGGAAGTAGATCAAAGATTCAAGACGCTGCTAAGTCAAATCAAATTTGAGATTCCTGTTGAGTAGCACAAGGAATGGTTTATCGTTGCGCTGTTACCATGCCTCAGATTACCATTGTCGCAGCAATAGATCGCAACCCAAGTTGAAGCGTTGGAGATTGCAATGAAACTAGAAGCTTTGCTGGTAGCGGATACCAATATAGGGGTTCGGTAGATCCAAACCTAGTTTTCAAGCTTACATATGGAACTCCAGGACCTGAATAAGGGAAAATAATTTTGGTCTGACATGCACTCAGAATTTTAGTGCATCAAGTGCAAAGTGGAGGGACACTATAAGGATTAGTGTCATGTTTTTAAGGAGTACTTGGGCACTAGGATGCTAATCCCATTGAATCCTAGACCAAGTGTTGGGCTGATTGTGGGACTGAATGTCTAGTGAAGCCTATGCTAGGTTGTAATCCAGCACCCCAAATATTATTTTCATTTGCTGCAAAAGCTTGTCTAGTTTCCGAAGCAATTGTTCTGTAAATTTTGTATCTTGGTGGGAAATGATGAAAAGAACTGTCGAAGCTATGATCTAAGGATGCGCAGAGTCCTCGGGCGTACAGAATGTAGGTTGAAGGTCGCGAAGATCTAGGTTTTCCAATAGTGCATGGAGGTTTCCAAGGCCAGGAGCATGGTCGAGGAGGAGGCGCTGGACGAGGTCACAGGCCAATCATATGTTACAACTATGGTCAGCCTGGACATTTATCCAGGTATTTTCAGAATCCTGCTACCATTTATTGTAAGTATTTTTGCGTATTTGATAATGAGATAAAATATTGTCCTGTATTATTGGCTAAAATGCAGGAAAATTGAAATCAACAGCCTCCCCAGAACATACAGATGATGAGGACTAAACCGGGCAAAGAAGACCCAAGTTTCAACATAGTGACACGAAGCAGTGTAAGTACTGGACTAAACAAAGTCTAAGGAAAAAATCCTATGGAGGATACATGGGTCAGGAAGGCCAGAGAAAAGAATAATGGAATGAATGGGACAACCAAAGTTGTAGTGGTCACCCATTCATCTAAGAATTTCCAATCAGAAAAAAAATATTCCTATGGGTCGATTGCATGGTGTTGAAGTAGACATTGATGGAGCAAGTCTGTTATCAAACTTCGAAGTCATTGAGATTGTTGATGATAGAAATTTGTATCGTGCTTTGCTTGGATTCACTTGGGATTATGATATGGAGGCCATAATTAATCTGAAGAATAGGAAGATGGTGTTTGAAAATAATGGTACCAGGGTTGTTGTCCCATTGGACCCCTCTGAAAGCGTGTTATATTCAGAACTAGTTCATAATTAATATGGTGATATCGACAACATCTATAAGATCAGTGCACAAAATGAAGGTTGGATCAATCCAACCACCGATTGAAGGATAAGTGTTGAGCCCTAAAAATGTCTTTTCTTTTCACTAAATCCACTTCATTCCATTTATCCTTTATCAGTTATAGGCCTAAAAGATCAATAAGAATGATTAAAATCACTTTAAGAATACATGCAATGACTGACTTATTATACTTTTGTGGTTTTGTTTTCATAGTGATTTTTGAGCAGACTTAGCTACAGAATGTAGTCATTCTGTAGCTATTTGTATGTTCCATAGCCATATTTATGTTTAAACAGGTTACAATTGTCATCTAAGGGAAAGGCGTATATGGTTAGACTCCAAAACTCTCTGCATCACTCCTTGTCCTCCACGAGGGCTGAGCACAAATCTGGCAGTGGTTATGCACGTGGACAAAGCCAAAACCAAGAAGCAGACTTCTACAAGGATAAGGACTCTTGAGGTGTCTTCAGCAGAATACGAGTCCTCAAAAGGAGTCCTAGTTCGATTTTGATTATAAAATACACCTATGCCTATTTCTACTCAATGACAGTTATGTTTTTTCTTATAAAAATAACTCGGTGAACCGAGAAATAGTTAGTTGATGTTTTGTTGTTAGTTTTCAAAGAATATGATACTCTGTTTCTGAGCGTTTTTCTTCTAATGAAAGAAGTATAACTTTGATGCATGATCTGAAGCAACTTTAAGGAGTTAATGATCTGTGTGCCAATCTGGTGGTAGAGGGCCCCTACTATCCGAAAAGGCTTTTGCATATTTTCTAGATAAGTGACCTTTAACTCTGTTTTGTTCTTAACTTAGGCAGTTTTCTGAGTTTATCCTCTTGCATCATGTTTTATGTCATTTACTTACATTGAATATTACAGTCAATCTTGTTCTCATGATTTTTTCTAATATATCACTAATACGTGAATGATATCTAGCTGTAGTACTTTGAGTTAATTGCATTTTAGTTCAGTTATGTTCATTGCATTTCAGTCCTGTTAGTTAATTGCATTTCAATCCTGTTAATTATATTTAAAAGACCCTCATTATTTTATAAGTTTCTCTTGTTCTCAACTTCTTCTAACACATCACTATTATAAGAACAAGAATTAGTTATATTATTTTGAGTTCTTGACTGTTCTGCAATTATGTAAGAGATTCTCATGATTTTACAAACAAGTCTTTTTCCCAAGTTGTTTCAAGAAATCTCTAATCCTTGAATGAGGCTTAATAGTAACATTGTGAGTTGTAGAATGAGTTAATTTTAGTGTCATAAGTTATTTTAGCATAGGATTCTTTACTATGTTACAGATGAAATTTTTCTCAAAATGTTCCAACAGATTTCTAACAATGAATAAGATTTCTCTATGATGTTTTAAGTTGTTGTTTACTAAGAGAACCTCATTACATCAAAACTAATCATTTTCTTAGTTTGTTCCAATATACCTCTAATGAAATGAAATGGACTAAGTTTAATGTTATGAGTTAATTTTCTTAGTAGCTTTACAATCTGTGGATTATCATTCTCTGTTCTTGGTACCATTCATAGTTTAGAGTAGATTTTATTTTGTTTTAGTGTGATCAATAACTTCTCTTTGCTAGTAATTTAGTTCTTTTCCCCTTATCATAAAAACACAAAACCAAAAGCAATAGAAAAATACTAAGCACAACGAAGTAGGAAGAAGATACCTAGGCACATATGGTGCACTTCACTTCAACAGTTTACTAGCCCTGGTTGACAATTTATGATATCAATTTAGGAACACTAAGTTGACTAGACATTTTGGCGTCGTTGCCGGGGAAGTGTAACTAGGTAGCATTATTTCTTACCTCCCAAAAACAATGATATGCATAGAGAAAGAGACTCAAGGGGTAGATTTATAAGAAGCAGAAGCTTGATTCCTAGAACACCACTTGTTCCACCTAGACCAAGAGGCAGCACACCTCCAACTCAAACCTACATTCCATACTATACTGATCATAGACTTCTAGAAGACTTAAGATCAGATATTCCATCAGAGAGACCTTCCACTTCATCCACTGAACCTGTCTTAGAAGAAGATTCAAGGACCCCTGCTGGAGACATAAACTTTTTCACTTCCACTAAAGAATCAACCATGGCAGAAGAAGGGGGAGGAGGAGGAGTCTTTAATGGAGAACATACACTATTTGGAGGAGGTAGAGGTAGAGGTAGAGGAGAAGGAGGTACAGGTGCAGAAGGAGAAGGAGGTAGAGGTGAAGAAGGAGGCAAAGGAAGAGGTAGAAGGGAAATGGGAAGCTCTTTTGGGTTTCCTATAGTAGATGAAGAAACCAATGCAATTATGAAAAATATTTCACCCGCTGTCCTTCCAAATTTTTATGGAATCAAAAGTGAAGATCCTAAAACCTTCCTACTTGAATTTTAAGTCCTATGTAGAACCTATGATTACTTACAAGATGCCCAAAAACTTAAACTATTCCCTTCAACATTGAAAGGAGCAGCATTAAAATGGTTTATGAGTTTAATCAATAGTTCTATTAGGACATGGGAAGACATGAAACAAGCATTTCTAGAGAGGTATTTGGATTAATGTATGCCAATCAATCATAAGGAGGAATTGTTTAAAATGGTACAAAAAGAGGATGAAAATATGGAAGATTTGTTGGAAAGATTTAACTATAACATCAAGAGAGAAAAAATGGAAAGCTTAGACCAAGATACTTTGAAAGCTCTCTTGTTGAAGAAAATTAAGGATGAATGGCTATATATCCTTAATATGATGGGAAAAGGGGATATATCTCAGCTCACATTACCTGAAATAGTTGAGTTATGCATCAACCTTTCAAGAGGGAAATATAAAACTTTAAAAGGACCAAGAGACCCTGCTCTTGCCAGGGCAAGTAAGTCTGCTTCTGGGACATTAAGTAGGGCAGAAATAGGACATATGCTTGATGAATTCAAATCTGACATTTTAGGGAGTCTTAGTGAACAAATAGACACCCTTAAATTACAAAACAAGCAAAAAGTTGAATCTGATGCCTTAGCAACCTTTTGTCCCAAATGTAGAAAGAAGCATGCCTTGAGAGAGTTCCCTTTGGATGAAAAAATAGTAGAGACTTGTGTAATTTGTTCAGAAAAACATGAGACCAAGAGTTGTCCTTCACTTCCCAGTATTAAAGCTGTCTTTCAAGAAGAAACCCCTACAAATTCCACAGAATCTCTCAATTTTGTCTCTAGGAGGCCTTGGCAAGGACCTCAAACACAAGGATTCAATGATCAGATGTATAATCAAAACCCACCAAATTGGAATTGTTGGCAGCAACTTTGGCCCCAATTTCAAAATCAATCTCAAACTTGGGCACAAGGAGCAAAAAATCGCTATGGAAGATACTCTCAGTATTATCAATATCCACCATCTTATCCACCATATCCAAATTTCCCTCCTCAACAAAATCCTCAACATCAAAATTCACCACTTCCATTACCATTTCCTCAGAAAGAAAATCAGTTAGCTGCCCAACCTATATCAAACCCCAACAATAAAAATCCTCAGAACACATACATGATAGAAGGTCAACAGTTCCCAACCTATTTGATTACTCCTTTAGACCTTAATGATGTTCAACTTAGGTCTGGAAGAATACTTGAAAAGAAGAAAATTTTTGTAATCATACAAGAGAAAAACAACTCTCAGGAAGATTCTCTACGGGTAAATAAAATTCTTGAAGAGAGCACATCTTTTCAAGACCCAAATATTGAAAAATCAAAACAAAAAGAACCAATAATTTCAACTCTTATATTAGAGCAGCCATCAACATTCACCTCTACACCTCCCTTTCCAGAAAGATTACAAATTGATAAGGGTGTAGAAAAACAAATTATGGTGCCTAATTATGATTTCCTAGATGAGCTAAAGAATTTTTGTATTAAGATCCCATTATTACAAGCTATCAAGGAAATTCCAATCTTAGCAAAGACAATAAAGGAGTTGAGCATGAAAAAAAAAAAGAGACAAAGAAAATTCAACTGGCAGGAAAAATAGCAGACATCATGATGGGTAAGATTGTTATTCCAAAGTATCTAGACCCAGGAAATCCAATTGTTAAAATAAACATCAATGGAATTGAGATCCAAAACACACTTATTGATTTAGGAGCAACAATCAATATCATGAGTAGACAAATCATGGATAAACTAAAACTTCCTAATATTCTTTTTACACCCACATTATTACAATTAGCAGATAGATCTGTGATTAAACCTGATGGGGTAATAGAAGACATTCCAGTGTCCTTAGATTCTTGGGAGTACCCTGTGGATTTTATGATCCTAACTCCTAAAAATAATCTAGGAGGACATCCTATTATATTAGGAAGACCTTGGTTAGCTACAACTGATGCTTTCATTAGCTGTAGATCTGGTGATATGTACATCTCTGATGGTATTTCAACCAAGAAATTTACCTTGTATCCTCCAGCAAGAACAATTACATATTTAGATGATACTCAATAGATTGAGGATGAACAAGACATACAACCTCTCTTCACAATTTCAGAAATTAGGGAAGATAGCCAGATTATAAATACCTTAGAATCCTCTTCAGAATACAAACATGAACAATTTCAAGAAGAATCCAACATTGAGTTTTTATCATCAAGACAGATGTCTCTTTACTCCATGGATAAATTTAGCAGCTCTACAATTGAGATATTTCCAGGTAAAACTTTAAACATAAACAAGAACCTAGAGAAATTTCAACAAGAAAAGCTAGTCAAAATATTACAGAGACATTCTTCTGCATATGCATGGGAGTACACTGATATGAAAGGGATAAGCCCTAAGACTTGCACTCATCACATCTACATAGAGGAAAATTGTAAACCAATCAGACAACCTCAGAGACAGATGAATCCAAACCTTAGGGAGATTGTTAAAGAAGAATTGCAGAAATTGTTAAATGTCAACTTTATCTATCCCATTTCAGATAGTCAGTGGGTTTCTCCTTTGGTAATTGTGCCAAATAAAAATGGTAAATGGAGGGTATGTATTGAATACCAGGAATTAAACAAAGCTACTCTTAAAGATCATTTTCCCCTACCTTTCATAGATCGGGTATTAGATACATTAGCTGGCAAAAAGTACTTCTCATTTTTAGATGGGTTTAGTGGTTATAACCAAATTCAAGTAGCACTTGAAGATCAAGAAAAAACCACATTTACCTGTCCTTGGGGTACCTATGCTTACCGAGTATTTCCATTTGGATTATGCAATGCACCTGCAACATTTCAAAGGGTAGTATTAGGAATATTTTCGGATCTAATACATGATTGTGTAGAGGTATATATGGATGATTTCACAGTTTATGGAAACACATTTGAAGAAGCCTTAGAAAACTTGGAAAAAGTTTTAAAAAGATGTAAAGAAGCAAATCGTTCACTTAGTCATGAGAAGTGTTTTATGATGTTTACTGAAGGAATTGTTTTAGGACATCACATTTCAGGGGATGGGATTAGAGTTGATGAGTCAAAAGTTGAATTCATCTCTAACTTATCTATTCCAAGTTGTCAAAAAGATGTTAGGAGTTTTCTAGGATTTACAGGATATTATCGAAGGTTTATAGAAAACTTCACCAAGATAGCATCTCCACTTTTCAAATTACTTACCAAGGACTGTGAATTCAAGTGGAATCCTGATTGCCAGTTAGCCTTTGAGACCCTGAAAACAAAAATCTATGAAGCACCTATTTTAAGGGGACCTAACTGGAAATTACCTTTTCATATTTCAACAGATGCCTCAGATATAGCTTTAGGAGCAGTATTGGGACAAAAAGACCTGATTCCTTATGCCATCTACTATACAAGTAAAAATTTGACTCCTTCAGAGTTAAATTATACTGTAACTGAAAAAGAGTTCTTAGCTATTGTTCATGCCATAAATAAATTCAGACACTATATAACAGGCTATGAAATTTTTTTTCACACAGATCACTCTGCAATTAAATATCTAATGAACAAATCAATTACTAATGGCAGAGTCATAAGATGGTTATTGCTTTTACAGGAATTCAACATTACCATTCTAGATAGGCATGGAAAAAAAAATACCGTAGTTGATTTCCTATCTAGACTCCAAAACATTAAATACAACACTCCATTTGAAGATCAATTCCCTGATGAATATCTTTTTGCAATTTCTACTCAAACTCCTTGGTTTGCTGACATTGCTAATTATCTAGTTTCAGGAAAATTTCCTTCAATAATGAATGCAAGAGACAAAATAAAGATCATTTATGACAATGAAAAATATTCATGGGTTGCTAATGAGTTATACAAAACAGGTCCAGACTTTATCATTAGGAGATGTGTTCGAGAAGATGAGATGCCTGAGATCCTCAAGGCATGTCATGATGAACCTTGTGGTGGACACTTTGCTGATAAAAGGACAGCTTATAAGATCCTTCATTTAGGATACTATTGGCCATCCCTCTTTAAAGATGCTAAAGAGTATGTCAAAAGGTGTGACAGCTGCCAAAGGCTAGGGAAACCTTCTCCTTCAGGTGAGATGCCATTGCAGCCTCAGGTACATATTGAACCTTTTGAGAAATGGGCTTTAGATTTTGTAGGACCTATTAGTCCTCCATCAAGACAAAAGAAATATATATTAGTTTACACTGATTATGTTACCAAATGGGTAGAAGCCAAGCCATTACTTTCTGCTACTGAAGCATCTGTAGTTAATTTTCTTTTTGAGGATATTTTTACTCGTTTTGGTGTCCCAAGAGAAATTGTTACAGATCAAGGAGCTCAGTTCACATCAAAGTTGGTGGAAAAAATGGTAGAGAAATACAAAATCAGACACAGAAAATCTACTCCCTATCATCCGCAAGCAAATGACCAAGTGGAATATACCAATAAGGTCATTGAAGGGATCCTAACAAATACTGTTCATTTACATAGAAGAGATTGGGAATACAGGCTTCCTGAAGCCTTGTGGGCCTATAGGACTACATGGAGAAGCACAACAGGTCATACCCCTTATGAACTTGTTTATGGAAAACAAGTCTTGTTTCCCATAGAGTTTCAGATTCAAACTTTTAAAATGGCAGTCCAGCTAAGACTTGATCTAACAGAAGCACAAAAGCACAGATTGGAGCAGATTAATGAATTGGATGAGATTAGACAGGATGTAGTCCAGAGAAAAAATATAGTCCAATAGCAAAGGACTAGATGGCATGATAATTACATTAAGGAAAAGAAATTCAAAGAAGGTGACTGGGCCCTCTTGTTTGATTCAAAGTTCAAAGATTTTCAAGGTAAATTCCAAACACATTGGCTGGGGCCATATGAATTGTGAAATTTTTTGACAATGGAGCAATAAAAATCAAGACAATAGATGAAGATAAGGTGACTTTTCTTGTAAATGGTTATAGATTGAAACTGTATCATAAGCCACTTTCAAGAGAAGAATTTGTCAAGAGATTCCAAGAGAACAGTGATGTGAAGTTAATGAAGAAGAATCCTTCTTCTTCATCAACATAATTGTATTTTCTGAAATCATATGCTAAAATAATAATAATAATAATAATAAAGTATAAACATGAAAACTAATCATTGATTAGCATGTTTATACATAAAAGATAAGGTGAAAATCATAATTCTTCTGACACTTAGCTTTTCAAAATTGCTCTTTTCCTACAAACAAGTATCATAAAATCATAAGTGCAGGCTCACTTTACATATCGCATTCCACTTATGATCCATTTCATTCCACCATATATCACCTCATTCATACTTCATTCACTCCATTTCATGATCCATCTCATTTCATTTCAGATTTTCAAAATTGATCTTTTTTCTGCAATTGAGTATTACAAATCAAAAGTTGCAGGCTCACTTTTCATATTTTATCCCACTCCACATTTATGATCCATTTCATTCCATCATATTTCACTTCATTCATGCTTCATTCCACTATATTTCATGATCCATTTCATACTTCATTCCATCCATATTTAAAATCATTTCATTCCATGTCTCAAAGCTTTTATAGGTACATTCTGCAGCCAGATATTCTGCAACCATCTTTTCTATAGCCAACCATTCAGCAGCCACTTGTTCAGCAGCAAATTGATCCTGCAAACCTACTTCAACAAGCAAAATCAAAAGGATTATGGAGTCTAAAAGATCAATAATTTTCAAAGGAAAGACAAAGCATATTAAAGCAGCAAAAATCAAAATAAGGGCTAAGGTAAATTTGTATGTGAAATCATTATGATAGAAAATTATGAAAGATATAGTATGGTTAAGTCATATGTATGTTTCATAAAGTTATTTTGATTATTCGAATTGATCAAGCCTATCATAAAATTCTTGAACAAATCCCCTCCATTCCGCTCTATATCAAATTATCATTTATTAGAAGTTAACGGTCAGTACTTGAAGTGACCTATTAGGTCATGTCATTAACCCGAAACATTCATTGATGATTTTTAAAATCTTCATGATATTTCTCCGCAGTCTTTTACTCCATGACAAACTCTCAAACTCAATCATTCTTATGATTTACCCTCACCGTATTTCACTCATCCCGTATCCACTTAATGCCATTTTATTCCGTAGCCAATTCCTTTCTGCAGAAACAGAGAAGTCATCTTTAGGGTAAGACAACCCTCTACAGCCATTTCTACCTCAAATAGGAGAGCAGTAACAAAGCAGTAAATTGAAGTTGAGGAAAAGAAGCCATGGGAATTATTGTAAGGTCCGAGCCAGTCGGAACTAAATATCCAGAAGGTTACCCTTAGATTAAAGAAATGTTACAACAGGTTGGATGGCTAAATTTTTTGGATAAGTTCAATGGATTTCACAAGGAGGTCACCAAGTAATTTTCCCGGTCATTCAACGGGTCAGAGGTCGAAATTGGTGATGTCAAGTTCATTATCACGGAATCCTTCATAGTAGAAGCAACAGAGTTATCGAGGCAAGGTGAACGATGGTTTAAAAACAAATAATTTCACAATGAAGCCTGGAGACCGATGCTAAAAACACCAGGTATGGACATTTCAGTTTTCAAGAAAGGCATTCCTAGTTCAGCCTTGAAAAATAAATGGCGAAATATGTTGCTAATTCTACAAAAGTTTATAACTTGTGAGGGGAGATTCGGCACCCTATATGTTTATCATATTAGACTTATGATGAATTTCCTAGATGAAGAGATAAATTTACCCTTTTTCTTGCTCAATGGCCTAAAATGGCTTCTAATGTCCAAAAAAGGATTCAGTTCTTAGAAACCGCCTTATATCATCATGGCTTAGTTAAAATTTTAATTGAGCATCATTTGAAGAAGGTAGGGGATAGTTGGGATGAATTCCTCTTGAGAAATCATTTTGAAGAACCTAAAGAAACTTTGTCTAAAGAAAAACCTGTAAGAAGAAGCAAGAGGGGAAAATTTGCCAAATCTGTTGAAATTAAAACTGATATATCAACACAAGAAGACAGTGAGGAAACTGTCTCTGAAAAATTGGCCAAAATCAAGAAACAGCTCAAAAAGGAAAAGGTAACAAGAAATGATGCTAAAGAGAAAGGTGAGGGACCATCTAAACTAAGAAGAAGTCATAGGCTTAAAGGCATATTGTAGAAGACAGGAGTTAAGCAAACAGGAATCATAGATATTGAAGATGAAGAGACACCAATTGACAGATATCCTAAGTACCAGTATGAAGAAGATCCTGATAGAGGAACTCCAAATGTAGATCCAGCCCAACAACATATCTATGATTATGTTGAATCATTAGAAAAAAGAGCCTCGGAAAACATAGACAGAACTTCTAGTCCACAAGAACCTTCAATTGAAGTGCTGAAAAGAGACAATTATGAATTGGAGGTACTCAATAGGCATATAAAAAATGAAAATGAAATTTTAAGGGAACAAGTCAAATTGAAAAGTGACATGAACACAAATTTATCTCTGCAAATGGAGAAATTGTATAAGGCTAGTGAGAAGTTGAATAAGACAAACAAGAAATTAAACAGGGCACTTATAAATCTGAGGTTCAAATTGGTCATAAGGAAGCCTAGGATGCCATTGAACACCAAGCAAAGCAGAAAAAGGAAGCTAGATATCATGGCTGAAGTTTCAGAATACATGGATTGATTGCATGAGGACATGCAAAAGTTTTGCAGTGGGGGTATGTTGAGCCCTAAAAATGTCTTTTCTTTTCACCAAATCCACTTCATTCCATTTATCCTTTATCAGTTATAGGCCTAAAAGATCAATAAGAATGATTAAAATTACTTTAAGAATACATGCAATGACTAACTTATTATACTTTTGTGGTTTTGTTGTCATAGTGATTTTTGAGCAGACTTAGCTATAGAATGTAGTCACTCTGTAGCTAGTCTTATGTTCTGTAGCCATCTTTATGTTTAAACAGGTTACAGGTGTCATCTAAGGGAAAGGCGTATATGGTTAGACTCCAAAACTCTCTGCATCATTCCTTGTCCTTCACGAGGGCTGAGCACAAATCTAGCAGTGGTTATGCACGTGGACAAAGCCAAAACCAAGAAGCAGACTTCTACAAGGATAAGGACTCTTGAGGTGTCTTTAGCAGAATACGAGTCCTCAACAAGAGTCCTAGTTTGATTTTGATTATAAAATACACCTATGCCTATTTCTACTCAATGACAGTTATGTATTTGCTTATAAAAATAACTCGGTGAACTGAGAAACAATTAGTTGATGTTTTGTTGTTACTTTTCAAAGATTGTGATACTCTGTTTCTGAGCATTTTTCTTCTAATGAAAGAAGTATAACTTTGATGCATGATCTGAAGCAACTTTAAGGAGTTAAGGATCTGTGTGCCAATCTGGTGGTAGAGGGCCCCTACTATCCGAAAAGGCTTTTGCATATTTTCTAGATAAGTGACCTTTAACTCTATTTTGTTCTTAACTTAGGAAGTTTTCTGAGTTTATCCTCTTGCATCATGTTTTATGTCATTTACTTACATCGAATATTACAGTCAATCTTGTTCTCATGAGCTATTCCAATATATCACTAATACATGAATGAGATCTAGCTGTAGTACTTTGAGTTAATTGCATTTTATTTCAGTTCTGTTCATTGCATTTCAGTCCTGTTAATTAGATTTAAAAGACCCTCATTATTTTATAAGTTGCTCTTGTTCTCAACTTCTTCTAACACATCACTATTATAAGAACAAGAATTAGTTATATTATTTTGAGTTCTTGACTATTCTGCAATTATGTAAGAGATAGTCATGATTTTACAAACAATTTTTTTTCCCAAGTTGTTCCAAGAAATATCTAATCCTTGAATGAGGATTAATAGTAACATTGTGAGTTGCAAAATGAGTTAATTTTAATGTCATAAGTTATTTTAGCATAGGATTCTTTACTATGTTACAGATGAAATTTTTCTCAAAATGTTCCAACAGATTTCTAACAATGAATAAGATTTCTCTGTGATGTTTTAAGTTGTTGTTTACTAAGAGAACCTCATTACATCAAAACTAATCATTTTCTTAGTTTGTTCCAATATACCTCTAATGAAATGAATTGGACTAAGTTTAATGTTATGAGTTACTTTTCTTAGCAGATTTACAATATGTGGATTAGCATTCTCTGTTCTTGGTACCATTCATAGTTTAGAGTAGATTTTATTCTGTTTTAGTGTGATCAGTAACTTCTCTTTGCTAGTAATTTAGTTCTTTTCCCCTTAGCATAAAAACACAAAACCAAAAACAATAGAAAAACACTAAGCACAACGAAGTAGGAAGAAGATACCTAGGCACATATGGTGCACTTCACTTCAATAGTTTACTAGCCCTGGTTGACAATTAATGATATGGACAGGAAGGGTCAAACTCTGTTCATATTGGTGTATGGATAGGAAGAAATTATGTCGATGGAGTACATTGTGCCTAGTCTTAGAATTGAAACAATTACAGATATGGAAGACAACAATATTATGGAGAGATTGGAGCAACTTCTCGTGCTGGAGAAAGATCGATTCATCGTTGGATTTCACCAACAGGTGCAAAAGGACATGGAAAAATTCTGGCATGACAGGCATATTAAGCATAAGACTTTCAAGTTCGCAAAGTTTGTGGGTAAGCTGTAAATGAACTATTTGGGGTCATACATTGTTAGGAATATTTCGGAAGGGGGCACAGTTCAGCTCGAGAAGCTGAATGGTGAGTTTTTCCCTAGACATATCAATGGCAACATGCTAAATCTATATAGGTAAAACTCCACCCCAGAGGCTTCACATTGATTATATGGTTGGAGAAGAGTCTTAATGCTCCACAAAATTGAAAGAGAGCGTGGGAGTATAAATTGCTTTGTCGAAGGAAGACTTCATCGCAGTATAAGTATTGTGTGGGTTGCAGAATCATGGTGCGGTGGGAGGGAACTACGGTGAAGGAAACAGGACTACGCCACAAATGAGGGTTTGCCGAAGTTCACCCAGAATATGACCACTGGAGCTAGAATAGTTGATTTTACAAGGACTTGTCGTTAAAAGGATCCGAAGGGATGTATTTAATGAACATATCTGGGCGGATTTTCTGCCAAATCTACATTTATGAGGTGCATCTGAAGGATATCATGGAGTTTGAATTTAAAATTTGCTATAAATCTGGCACCCCATTCCAATTCGAACACTTTGCACTCTAAGTATTCGACTTGTGATTTTTCACCTGAGAGAGATTCAAGTGTTCCATTGCATGTCAGATTACAGTTTTGACGCACTTTAAGAGGCATTGATCAAGGCAGGGTTGGGACACACAATGACGGCTACCCCACCAGCCAATGTAACAAGGTTGAGGTTGCCCAGGAAACATACCACTATAGGCTAAGAACCATCTAAAAAGTAGAAGAAGTTAGCGCTCCAAACATCACCCAAAATAAAATTCCAAAAGAACATCAGTCTAAAGCAACACAAGTTAGGAAAAAGTAGCTTGTCGAGGTAGAGGAATAAGAAGAAGAAGAATTTCTGCCCAAATTTCTTGAACATATTAATGTAGAGGAGGCGCAAGCTATCTCTAGGTTACCACCATATATTTCACCATGTAATCCAACAGCTGCAAAACCCACAAAGGATCTAGACGCTGTGAATTATAAGATATTTACACCCTTGTTTCCCGAAGAAGTATCGGTTGAGGCAGATTTGTTGGAAAAAGTGGCATAGTTGCGCATGAAAGACTGGGATTTCAATGACTGCAACAAATATACTCAATTCGAGCCAAGAATTTATCTGTGATTTGTATTTTATGAAGCTATGGGACTGAAAAGGCTAGAGCCAATTTAGTTTGTGGCAGTAATTCAGAATGTTGGGTTGCTAAAAATGTTATGTGTTCCACACTTTGGGTGCAATATTATTAATACAATTTGTGCACTAACTACTGACCCTAGTGCACGATTATAGTCTATGGCTGGGGGAGAGAGTCACCATTGATGTGATGTTGATTAGGAGGATCACTGCACTTCCTTGTCTAGGATTGGACCATGTTGAAGCGTTTTTTGGGAAAATACCAAGATAAAAAGCTGGCCAAAAAGATGAAGAAGGATTATGGCCTCACAAAGGGAACGAGGGGATATTATATTAAATCCATTACGGACAGGTCAGTGCACTTTGCCACACATATTTTGGCAGGAAAGATCATGTGGAAGTTCCATGTAGAAGAAGTTACAACGCCAGTAGCTTCTTTGGCTGCGCAGTGGAGCAAAGGCGTAGTGTACAATTGGGAATGGTATTTGTGCAAGGAATTCTTGGATGAATACATAGAATCTCAAGAGGAGGGAAAGAAATTCCACTACACATGGATAATGATCTTAATTGCAATGATGACCTAGAAGGAGCCCGATGAGTCACAGTTCCCCAATATTTACCTGAAACTTTGTGACGCTGCGAGGCTTGCCTCACTGTGGCATTCAAAGGATCCAACATAGGTGATGGAGAGTAAATTGTTTTATGTAGGTTTTGAGATGAGACTACGCACAGTTATTATCTAGAAGCAAAGGCTATCGTCAATTATTTCTTTCCTAATACCACCAGGTCGTTGATTTTAAATCATATTTTCACCATGTGCATATCTGCACGAAGAAGGACCTTGTAGAGGTATGGTACGAATTTTTGTACCTGGTGATCGAGGATGATGTTGCATGCATTGTAAGTGAATAGCCAAGTGATTAGCTAACTCCATCCACTGAAGGGGCAGAGACACAGCAGGAAGGCACGAGTGGCACAAATATGAGTACCTTCGGTACGCAGACAGTGAATGAGGACACAAAGAAGCAGCCCAAGAAAGTCACCTTCGCGACCGATAAGGAGGCTTGAAAATAATTAAAATGAGACACAGATAAGGATTCCTTAGATATAGGAGGGGGCGATGATAAATTTTTTGATCAAGCATACCCCCCTCCCCTTAAATTCTAAAGAGACGATAAACACTAGGTAGCGAAGGTGCACAGAAAAAGGTGAAGTCAGACAGGTCCCCCAGCTGGTCCTCAGTGAGCAGGACTTCGATGAGATTGGTGACGCTGTTTGGAATGTCACTGAGCATATGTGGGGATATATTAAGGACCAATACACTATCATATTGGCAGAGGCCCACAAGGGCCTCAAGGACTTATAGGGTTCAGAAGAATGCAGTGCAAGAAAGCGTGATTCAAGTGAGCGGGCTTCAAGTGAACATGGCACCAACAAGTGCGAGTACATCAGAGCAAGAGCTAGAAATCATGACTGATATTTGTCTGTTTTATATCAATGTAGGTAACCTATGCTTTGACATTGTTGAGAATGAGGTGTAGGTGTCACACTGGCAGAACACCAGGCTCAACCTAATTGCGCTCCCTTTGAAGGTGTTGCACGAGTTCTACCAGGGCATCACAGAAGGGTTATAGATCTAAGAGTAGTGCACCATGTTGATTATCCAGGAAGTTAAGAAAGAACAAAATCAAATGAATGAGGAAAATCAACAGGCCAAGTAGGAGCGAGAAGAGGAAGTTGTGCACAGACAAAATTGGAGGCAACAATCACCAAGGTTTGTAGTAAACCACCTTATCTGTAGATTTAGCCCGAGGCATCCCTAAAGGAAAAAGTTGTAAATCTCACGATGGAAGTGAAATACTCCAAGTCCCATGTCAACAAGATACGAGTAGAGATCCAAATGAAGATCGTTGAGTTTCAATTACAACCAGCTACTCCACTAGAGGTCAGGGAGCAGCGCGCAATTGATATTAAGGTTTCCAATGACAAGATTGATTCCAAAATCCAGGAATGCACCCAATTCTTTGAAGACATTGTGGATGTCTTAGTCTCATTATAGGAGTACCCTCATGTGAAAAATATTCAAGTAGAAATACACGAAAAAATGGAGTATATGGATCACATTAAGGTTGCAATGAAGACTCGAGCACCAATACAACAGTATGCCCGTCTCCCAGAGGGTAATATTTTGCAGAGACAGATTAATGAGATGCACAGAAAGGAAAAAATTATCACAACCAAAACACAGCCATGGGAATCTAAATCCAATGAGCTATCGCGAACTGTGGAAAAACAACTGAAAGTGATGTGCCAGACAAATAAGGAAATTACTCAAAAGATAGTTGGGCAAGCCACGAAGAAGCTACTGACCAAAGTACAAGAAGTCAAGAAGTAGTGCACCGATACAGTTCCACCACTGAAGGAATCATTGAGAAGTATCAAATTGAATATTGAGGCCTCACCAGCATAGTGACTCGGGACGAGTCACATATTTGTTTTGGGGGCTTGTTGGACAGGGTACCCCTGGGTTGAATATTTTGAAAAAGACTCTGCATTTTGATTATTGGAGTGCGTAGTGCGCAGATGTAATAGAGTCTTATGGGATTTAGGGCGAGTGAAATCCCCTTATTTTGTAAAGGCATGAGAATGTTTTGTACACTTAGAGCTCCATCGATGCTTTTTCGACCATGTTATTGTAAAAGAAAAGACTATATAACAAGTCCAACATTTCTCTTGAGAGATATCTAATTCATTGTCATAGAATGAATTTGGATGTAAGGTTTTATTGAGCTTGTATTCTATTTTTTATTTGAAAAGTAAGGCTCCTGCAGCTGAGTGCATGGAGACCTTAGAAATTTTTCAACTGAGTGCACATACCCCTGCAACTGAGTGTGCAGGAATAAAATTTTTATATTTGAAGTAATAAAAGAAGACTTTGAAGACAGATCTATGTTGTTTACTTATGTGTTTTCTTTATCTTTTATTTTGCTATCATCTGTGGTGAGTTAGGATTTTTACATGTAATTGCATCGTGAAGTACTATTTATGGTTTATTATACTAATTAATGCATGTTAAAGTAAAATCGTGCAGTTTGCAAGATATTTCAATAGAAGTTTTGAAAAACGACTGTGTAGTTAGAATATTTGTTCTGTGAAGATATGATAAGTGTTAAAGATAAGATAAGCACTAAAACCACACTCCATAATCCCTCTAAATGCAGAAACCTGGTTCTATCATCCCCTAATATTTCCTCAGGTGAGACTTCGGTCTGCATAGCCGATCGTTGCCTAAAGGGTCAGTAATTGTGGGTTTTTTTGGTTTGTGCAGCCATATATGAACATGGGTCTAGGCCCCATCAAGTAAACACTCATGCACACAAATTTTCATATAGTTATCACTATGATGAAGTTACATTCCATCAAGTCTTTTATGGCATGCTATATTTGGACACTTGAACTATGACATCCTTCATTTGTTGAAGGGAAATGATGTTATTGGTTTTCCTACTATTACTAGGAAACTTAAGCATTGTGATGCTTGTATTCTGGGAAAGCACAACAAATAGTATTTTCATGTTCTCATTCCATAGCACATAAAAAACCTGAACTCATTCACTTTGATTTGTGCGCCCCAATGCACGTTCCTTCTGTAGATGTTAATAAATATATGATGACATTTATTGATGACTACACCAGAATGTGTTGGGTTTATTTAAAGCAGAAAAAATTTGAAACTTTTGAAACATTCAATAAATTTCATGCATGGATTGAAAATGATGCACAATCTCATATTGTATCTATTCGCACTGATAATGGAAAATAATACACTTCAAAGGAATTTGAAAACTATCTTCACCGACATGGGGTCAAAAATCAAACAATTCTACCATATAATCCCCAATAGAATGGAATATCCGGAAGAATGAACATGAAAATATTAAATATGGTACATTCCATGATGTTTTTCAAGAGTATTAACCTAATGTTTTGGGTTGATGTGGTTCTATGTGTTGTGTATATAAAGAATAAGTTTCCATCTAATGTTATAAAAAACAATACTCCTTATGAAATCTAGTATGGCCACATTCCTTCAGTGAGGCATCTCAGGGATTTTTGTTCCACCTATTATGCCTTGATACCCAAGTAACATATAAAAAAACTCGGTATAAGGAGTCACAAGTGTATCTTCTTGGGGTACTCAAATAACTCAAAATCATATTGTCTTTATGATGAAGTCAATAATAAGTTTATAATACCTAGAGATGTGATCTTTCTTTAATCTTCCAAGGCTGAAAACTTTATTGAGAGACAACTTGATCTCTTGGATAGATTCAGACATGAAAAATATTTTCAAGAGTTTGATAACGATATTCCACATCTTGAAGGGGGATTCCTATACTAGATAAATATGTGGAATTTTCTTCTGAAGCACTATCTCCCCCACATGAAGCTCCAGACGCTAATTGAGATGACACTTTGAGTGATGCAATTGATAGAATTGGGAGACTAAATCTTGATTTGGCCCCAACTCAGTCAAGCAAGCAGAATGAGCCATCTCAAAAAGGTCCTCCAAAATCGCTGACAAAGACACTTGAAAGTGTTCATCCTAATTGGGTTGGAAATATAGTAACAAGAAGCTTAACTAGACATAATGGAGGTGATGTAGACAATCCTGATTCACCGGTTGATATGGATGTTTCTTATCATTTTGAAATTATTTTTTCTACAAATTTTGAGCTAAATTCCTTCAAATAAGTTGTTTCCCATGAAGAATGGAAAGAAGTGATGCATAAACAATATGATTCCTTGATAAAGAATGGCACCGGGAAGCTGGTTGATCCTCCATTGGGAACAAAACCAATAGGCTTCAAGTGAGTCTTCAAGAACAAGTATAAATTTGATGGCTCACTTGACAAGCATAAATCTAGGCTTGTGGGAAAAGGATTTTCATAGAAGGAAGGGGTCAATTATGAGGAGAATTTTTCCTTCACAACAAAATGTGCTACCATCCGGACACTCTTTACCTTGGCATCTCAGAACGGTTGGAAATTCCATCAAATGGATGTAAAAAATTATTTCTTGAATGGAGATCTAAAAGACAATGTTTTATGTCCTAACCAGAAGTATTTGTTGTGAAGGGTCAGGAACATAAAGTATGCAAGCTTGTAAAATCTATGTATGGCCTCAGGAAAGCACTACGAGCTTCGAATGACGAGGAACAATGAGAGCTACATTTCATCCATAAAGAAGGAATAAAAGAAAGGTTTTGAAATGATAGATTTGGTATATGTTCGCTACTATATTGGTCTTAAACTAACTCAACATCGGAAGTTTATATTCCTCTCTCAGAAGAAGTACATTGGATATCATTTGAATAAATTTGGCATGGCTGAGTGAAATCCTTTGACTACTCCAATGGAATAGAACATAAAGCTCACTTCCACTAAAGGAGAATAATTTTAGGATGCAAAAAATTTTAGACAACTCGTAGGAAGTCTCAACTACGTAACTACTACCAAACCAGACATTTCATTTGTTGTTGGAATCCTCTCCAGGTTTATTAAAAATCCTTGTGAGGTGGTTTTTTGCAAAAATATTTCTAAAGTACTTGAAGGGAAATCAAAACTTTGGAATTAAGTATACACAGGTGGGTGACTTTAGCTTGGTTGTATATTTTGATTCAAACTTCGATGGAGATACATAAATTGGGGTATCTACATCATCTTATGTCATGATTCTTGGATCAAGAGCAGTCTCCTTGAGGTCATGCAAACAATAAGTTCCAACAGATTCCACAACTGAGGCAAAATATGTGGTAGCAATTGAAGCAACTAAGGAAATTGGGTGGCTCAGGAAAATTATAGAAGATTTGTAGGAGAAACAAGTGCATTCAACTCTTCTTTTGGTTGACAATACTTTTGCAATAAATTTTTCCAAGAACCCAAAGTTCCATGATCAAATGAAGCACATAAATACAAAATACCATATGATTCAACATCAAGTTGAGGCCAGAATAATCCACCTATGCCATTGTTCCACAAATTAGTAGATTCCAGACAGCTCCACCAAAGTGCTTGAAGAGAAAAGTTTGAAAGATTCAAAATGATGCTTGGACTCACCAACATTCGTCCATATTAAGGCGGGGTGGGATGTGGACACCTAATATGAAAGGATTATTTAAATATTATCAATTATGCATTTGATAAAACAAAGATACCTTGGAATTTGAATCCCAAGAGTCTCTCCACTCATGCATAAATTCACGATATGGATAATGCAATAAACAATTAAATTCATGGAGTTACCTCCTGGCATGACAGTTTTTCTCTCTTGTGTTCTTTATTTGGAACACTAAGGGTTGGATGAAAGAAATTATTTGTAATATAGGAATGAAGTAATGATTCCCTTTGTTCTCTCCCATTCTTGATATATACATTCAAAATTTTGAAAAATATTTGGGAGAAGTAGGTCGGTTTAGCTTAGCTCTCATTATATACTAAGAATACTTCTTCCCTATGTTAATGATATCACTATTATGGAAAGGATTCCCTACAATCTCTGCGAGCAAGTAGGAATACTCAAGGTTTTTTACACCAATACATATATCACTATTGGCATGATAAAACTAAATTTATGACAGTTAAGTCTAAAAACATCACTTAAAATACCTTCATATATGTAAAAAATAAAAAACAAAAACATCTTGGAAGTATTCCCTTCATATAAATATCTTGGAAGTGATATTTATCAAAAGATAAAATTGAACCATAACATTTTGAAAATGATAAATGGACAGTTGTAATTATGAGATTGAGAATAATTCTTAAGAAGTGGATTATTAGGTAAGGAATAAGAAAAATATTTTCATTGAGTCTATTATATTTCAAACTATTTTAAATGCATAAGGGTTAAATAGAATATAAGCCCTAAAGAAACACTCCATAGTCCCTCTAGATGTAGAAACCCAGTTCTATCATCCCCTAATATTGCCTCGGGTGAGACTTCGTTCTTCACAATAGATCGTGGCCGAAAGGGTCGGTAATAGTGTGTTTTGTTGGTTCGTGTAGCCATATATGAACCTGGGTCTAGACCCCATCAAGCCAAAAAATGGTTTTGTTACTGGTACAGGGATCTGATTAAGTGATATGTGGATGTGGAATCCATCAAGAAAATAAATTCAAGACTGGGTAGATATGAAAGAGCGTGAATTTTCAACGTAAGAAAATAAGAATATGTGCCTGTCGGCTGAAAAGTGGTTGCATAAATATATTTTCACAGATCAGCAACAGATATTTTTCTCATCGTTTGCTAAAGAGTTGCATGAGTGGTTATCCAGATTAGCTGAGAATACGACCCATTTCAAAAACGAGCCTACTTCGTTGAACCCAGAGCTGATTAAGTGACTCAAGGGGACAAACAACAATATCTCAAGGGTTGTCGATTATTGGATCGATAGTATTCTTGGAGGTTTTATTATTGAGTTCACAATCGATGCCTCGGTATCTTATAGCGAAGCCAAGTGCAAATATTTCAAAGGCTCGCGAGGTAAGTACTTGAACACATTCAAGCTTTGGATTAAGATGTTGTTATGTGAAAATGGTGTACTGTGGATTCAATCGGATTGTGTTCGGAGGAAGAAAAACCAGAACTATGTGACGCAATAAGAGATTTAGGGCAGATCATGATCATTATATTGAATCTTATTATAGTCCATTGTTTGAGTTTAAAATCGAAGATGGGAAAGCAACCATGTGATCCCTAAAAGTGCGTCGATAATATTTGGAGATCAATTGAGCATCATTAGGATTCCCAAACCTTCCACTCCCTTCACAACACATCCCCATATTGTTCTTCCACCTCCACCTCCCCCATTTAAAATGGCCCAAGTAGCAAATATGCCTTTTTTTTAAATATCTGATGATCCCAAGCAATTTTGGTTTCTTGCAGAAGCTATCTGGAGATCATAGAAGATCATTGATGAAAATATGAAGAAAGCGCAGTTGGTCACAATGTTGCAGGAGAGGGAATTGTATTTGTATATGAAATACTTTGCGACGAACCATAATGCCACATTGGATTAGACAAAGGTTGCAAAGAATTTTGAATTTAAGAAGTCGAATTCGTAGTCACATTGTATCACGGGGATAAAAGAGATGAAGCAATTGGTCACTGAAACTGTGTGGGAAGTAGATAAAATATTCAAGATGCTGCTAAGTCAAATCAAATTTGAGATTCCTGTTGATCAGCACAAGGAATGGTTTATCATTGCCTTGTTACCACACCTCGGATTACCATCTTCGCAGCAATAGATCGCAACTCAAGTTGAAGCATTGAATATTGCAATGAAACTAGAAGCTTCGCTGGTAGAGAATACCAATATAGGGGTTCAACAGATCGAAACCTATTTTGTAAGCTTACATATGGAACACTGTTACACAGTAATTTGTCACCGTCCTTACAATTCCCCGTCCCGCACAATGGAGGACCCATTTTGTGACCTGTGAACATTGTCATGCCTTGAAACCATCATCAATGCATTCCTCTAAACATGAGCTTTAATTGCCTTTAAGACATCTCCTTGCAAAAATCATGAAAAACATCTCTTTTTGCATTGGCGCGGGCAGACAGTTCATCACTCGGGCCAATGGGGGAAATCCTGCACAGAGGTCGCGCCAACTGGCCCTCTGTCATAGAGCAGCAATCGCGCCACCCAATTTAAGGAGTGTTTTTTAAATAAAGATGGCGGAAGTTGAGTTCCAACAAACTCAGAAACCATTTCCTATCTTGAGTTGGGAGGTTTGGCTGCAGGAGTTCTATGGAAGGGAAGTAGTTTTGCTACCTCAGGGAACTTCCTTGTTGATAGGGCCAATCCCACAATAATAGGGATCGCTCCTCGACCATGCTAAGCTGCTCAGTACTTAACAAGCTGGTCTTGGAAATTACTGCTTTGGATATGTTACAGGCTTACAGACTACAGTAGCACCAGTTTTCTTTTCCCTTTAAGGCCGACTCAAGTAAGGAGACTATTGTCGAGAGACTCTGGAGAGGTTTTCCCTTTCCCTGGCGAGCTTTGCGAGCCGTGAATGACTGGAGACCCATCTGAAGGAGACCACGACGTCAGAACTTGGTTGTAATCTCTCTTCGTTCATTATTTAATAGATGATTACGATTATGGTTCCACTCTGTTTTCCATCATGTTAATATGAGTAATATCCTTTCTGACTGATATTTATTTATGTATGCCGGATTCTATGCTCGTATCTGTTTGTTTCTTGCATGTGTAGGTGTTCATCCGCGGAGATCGTGGAGGGATTGTGATCTGCCGAGGCTGAGGAACGGGGACGCTTCTTCTTCAGATCATAGCATTGGAATCCAGGTAGGCTTCCATCTTTAGCCTTTTCATTCGTAATTAGGAACCTGCATCGTAACGTTGTTTGATTGTTGCTAGACCCCTGTTGGGCTAGTAGGGATCGCCTCTGTCCGCAGAGGGGATTTACCTCCTCAACAATTTGACGACTCCGATGGGGATCGTCTAGTTTTCACTGTCTCGTTTGGATTCTCTCGTTTTGATTGTTTTATGATTTTCCTTGCTTGGTTGGCCTTCTGGGCTGGGTTCTTTTGTGTTTTGGCTTTTGGTTCAGCCCCAGAGGATCAGATCTGACCTCTGATTTTCCGGATTTTCACCTTTTAATGGTTGTCCTAATTGGCGCGGTTTTTATCCTGACAGTCGCGCCAATTGGCGCAGGTTGCCAGTTTATAAATCGCGCCATCCCCTGTCTGGCGCGGATTATAGTCAGACAGTCGCGCCATTTCCTGTAGGTGGTAGGGTTACCCTTGTTCGGAAGTTTCTTTTGGTCAGTACTTTGCTTCTGGGTTGGTTTTAGATTCATCTTGAAGTGGGAAGTCTGGTCTTGGTTGGGAGAAATTCTTTGTTTTTTCATTTTCAGGCGTTGGCGCTTGTTGTCAGTTAGCAACCCGCGCCAATTGGCCATTGGCGCTAGTTGTCAATGTGCAAGTCGCGCCAATTGGCGCTAGTTGTCAATGTACAAGTCGGGCCAATTTCAGGGTGTATGAAAATTGAGGTTTTTTTCCCTTAATCCTTCGCCAGTATGTCTTTCCCTTCCGGCCTTTCCTCTGTATGAGCATAGATTACATTGCTCATTGTTTGGAATGTCTTCTTTCTATGATTGTTTGATGTAAAAGGGAATCAATGCCTTGTTTTGATCTCATTCTTTGGAAGTCCTCTTTGTGTTTTGTCAACTTTTGAGGAATTTTGTTACAAAGTGTTTTGAAACAATGATTGCATTCTTAGTGTTTATTTACATCTCTTTTGCATTCATCCTTTCATTAAGGAGATTTGGGTTCTTTTAGTTTTCGTCTCATAGTTTGCTTTTCGTAAAATGCATTAGATCACATTGCATTGGAGAGTATTTTGAGATTTATCATTGAACTTAGATCACATTGTTTAGTGATTGAAAACTAAAAATCTCTTTGTGTGCATTCTCTTTCATTGAAAGCATGCATTAAGTAGATTCTCGTTTCATCGAAAAATGCATTGAGTGCATTCTTATTATTTGAAAAGAAAAAGAAAATTGTGCATAGATTACAATTGCATAGTTTTCGGAAAAAAGGATTTTGCATAGATCACATTGCATTATTCGCTTCGTTGAATGTTTGAAATTACTTTCGATAGTGAAAGTCATCTAGTTTGGAAGAATTTCGTTTACAGTATTGTTGTTTGTTGCATCATTGTTTGAAGCTCTTCCCTTTACTAGATAGCATTCATCGAATTGAAAGTTTTCTTTTCTCATATAGCTGCATATAGGAGATTGTAATATGACATACAGTAGGGCCTTGAAACCGAAACATAATTGAAGATCAACCTTAAAATTTATTCAATTAACCTAAGGCAGCATTGAAACTTAACGAAACATATTTAGAAGGTCTAGGCTAGACACGTGTTCCGACGTCGTTAAACCTAGCAGTTGTCGCTTGCCTTTTGGCTTTAGACGGCGCTAGTACGGACTTGTGCTCCCCGTACCGTCGCGTATATAAAGGGAGACCCCAATAGGTTGCTATCCTTTATCCATAGGAAGCCGAGTCTGCCGCCCTATACCCGTGATACACCGAACACAGCATTCGGGGAGATTGCCTGCACGTACGGAAAGTCCTTGGTCAATTTCTGTTTTATTACTGAAACCAAGGTGTATATTGCAGTTCACGGTTATTTGGTACACCCTTTGCCTAGCATTCCTGAGCAGTCAGTCTGATCTTTACTGACTCCCTAAATTTGAAAATATCATCAAGCGCTTGTCCTTTCACGCTTGTTTCCAATCTGAAAGTGATAGAGTCACCTTTTGCCAGTTTCTCAACTCTTAAAAGATGAAACGGTAGAGTTTTGTTTCAATGTTTTAAAAATTAACTGCCCACGAAATATTCCTGGTTAAAGTTAGTTTCCTTAGGGTGTTGTGTTAAGATCGTTTCTGATGGAAACTTTTCCAGAGTTCACCAACCAAGGAATCCCCTCCGATGGGAATCCTAGTCCTTTTCCTCCTTTTGGGAATGTTGGTGCTCCTTATATGGCAACGTTGTCCCTTCCTGGGTTAACTGTTGGGTTGCCTGTTTGGTTGTTCTCAACCTCTGTGGTCCCGAATGTCATAAACCACCATTGATCAGTTCCTCCACCTGAAAAACATCATGTTGATTCCAAGGTGGACCTCTCCCCTTCTTCGCCTGTTTCTGCGTCCTCCTCTTCTACTTCGCCTGGTGAAAGTCTGGATTCAAGTAACCAGGTGGATAAGAAGGAGAAGAAGAAGATAAAGAAGAAGAAGTCTGATAAGAGAGAGGCTAAGGGTGCAGCCACTGCTTCTAATGCACCTCCTCTTGATAAACCTTCCAACCCTCCACGGAAAGTCAATTTCCCTTGCATGTTGTGCATGGGAGACCATCTTCTTCGAGACTGCCCTGGCATTCCCAAGGTGCTTGAAGAATGGTCCAGCGGTCATCCACCGTTGCCTTTGGATTCCGGGAGTCAGGTTGGGGGCACGTCTTCGGCTGCTGCTGGTAAGGCTCCTAAGAAGCAAGGTAAGATTACCAATCCCTGTAGGTTGTGTGAAGGGCACCATGCCATTCCCCTTTGTCCTTATATGGATGAAGCCAAGCGAGTGTTGGACAACTCAGCTGTTTGTACACCACTCCTCCCGGCTGGTTATAAACAGCTTTCTTTGAGTCCTCCACCAGCTGATCCTACGATTGGTCAAGATTCATCCTTGGTCGATCCCACTCCCCCGGAAATTCAAATTCAGGAATCTGTTCCAGACCAACCATTGGTCGTAGGATCGGTTGAACTGGCCCCGTCTGCGGTGCACCAGGTCTTTTCCGTTGAGAGTGGACCTCACATCCCTCAGGTTCTTCTTGTTTCTTCAGATTCCTTGGACTTGGAGAAAGATTCTCTTGTCCCTATACCTCAAGAAGTTGCTCCTCCGCCTCCCGTGATGGAGGTCCTAGAGGATACTCTTCCCGACTCCGTGATGGAAGTTGTGGAGGATACTCCTTCTTCCGTAACATCAGGGGAAGACCTTCGCAGTTTGATGGTAGCCCCTCCGAGTAGTTTGGTCGCTTCCTTTGATTGGAATCGATTTGCAGGATACCGCCTTCCGTCTTATGTGCCTTTCGAGATTACAGTACAGGCTTTTAGTCTGGTCGTACCCAGCACCATTATAGACGAAGGTGCCTTTGTTAGTATTCTATCCTCGACTACCTGGAAATCTTTCGGTTCGCCTCCGCTTGCGCCTGTTACGCAGAATCTGTTGGCATTTAACATAAGAACGAGTCAACCGTTAGGGATCCTTCCAAGGTTACCTGTTACTTTGGGAGGTAAAACCGTCCATATGGACGTGATGGTTGTTCCAGGCCCCTTGGATTTCAATCTACTCTTGGGGCGCGATTACACCTATGCCATGGGAGCGCTTGTCTCCTCCCTTTTCCGTGTGGTATGTTTTCCACATGAAGGACGGATCATGACCATTGATCAGCTTTCGTTCTTTGGTCCTGATGTGGCAACTGGCCCGCCATCATCCCTTCCTGGTTTTTATCCACATTGTGTACGCACCGCGGGTCAGCTGTGTAGCTACCTGCCACGGTACGTATGGGTAGTGTCGTCGTGCATCAGGTGCTGGGGGCATTGGGTCCTGACTTCCAGGATGTTTTCCTTCCATCGGGAGTGGAACTCTTGGAGGTGATGACTTCTTGTTCATTATGATGAGGTCGCTCGGAGCAGAGTTCCTTGTCTTGTGTCAAGCTCCTTAAAAAATGAAACAAGGTTGTCGGAGCAAAGTTCCTTGTCTTGTGTCAAGATCCTTAAAAAATGAAACAAGGTTGTCAGAGCAGAGTTCCTTGTCTTGTGTCAAGCTCCTTAAAAAATGAAACAAGGTCTTCGGAGCATAGTTCCTTGTCTTGTGTCAAGCTCCTTAGAAAATGAAATAAGGTGGTTGGAGCACAATTCATTTTCTTGTGTCAAGCTCCTTAAAAAATGAAAAAAGCCACTCGGAGCATGGTTCTTTTCTTGTGTCAAGCTCCTTAAAAAATGAAACCAGGTGTTCGGAGCAGAGTTACTTGTCTTGTGTCAAGCTCCTTAAAAAATGAAACAAGGATGGCGAGCAGAGTTCCTTGTCTTGTGCCAAGCTCCTTAAACCATGAAACAAGGTGTCCTGAGGATAGTTCTTTTAATGTGTCAACCTCGTTAAAATAATGAAACACGTTCCCATTCAATTCGAGTCTTTGATAAGTTCTCGTAAAATCCCAGTCGAGTCTGTCTCTTGATTTCGTAACTTGAACCTTCACTCCATCTGCCTTTCATATGGACTGAAGCTTGGGGGGCATGTACCTCGAATTGAGTCACAATGTTGGGGGCAAGATTACTTTTTCAAGCATAGTTTGTTTCCGTTTCAAGCTTGTGTAAAAATGAAACCGGTTTCAAGCATAGTTTATCTTTGTTTCAAGCTTGTGTAAAATGAAACCAACTTCAAGCAGAGTTTCTTGATTTCAAGCTTGTGTAAAAATGAAACCTTGCCCATTTTACCTCTTGTGATTGCCATTTTATCAGCCTCTTTTGCCAAATGAGCCTTGGTTTTCTCACTCCATCGTCACTATCTGCTTGGCCGATCATATGCCTTCACTTGGTTGTTTTACCCGTTCCTGAGGAACCGCTGCGATGAGTGGTCTTGTTAGCCAACCTCTTGACTTTTATCATGTTTTGAGCAGTTCCACCATTACCGGAACCAGTTGCTACCCTTTATACCACTCGTTCCTCCAGGAGGAGTCATCTTTCAGCTCTTTTCTGACTCTCTAAACATGAAAAGATTGCCGAGGCCCTTGTCGTTTCGATCTCATTAAATTGGACACGAATCGACATCTACCCAGTATACGTTTAACCCTTTTTCAAGCTGGGATGGATTGATTACGAAAAAGGAGTACCCTAGCCTATCGCGACTAGGAGGTTTTCTTGGATATTGTTTTCTACCTTTTCGAATCTGAGGAACTATTTACGAAAAGGGACCTGTGGAGTTTACTTTTCTGTTGTCTTTTCAAACTCTCTAAACATGAAAAGACACCGAGTTCTTCCTTTGTCAGACTCGTTAAACCCTGATGACATTGGATTCAGTCGAAATGACGTTATCCGAGTTCCTCCTTCCTAGGACTCGTTAAATGCACTAGGATGGATTCGTCCGAAGGACGGATTTATATGACAAGCATATGGTATCCTCTTCAAGCTTGTGTAAAAATAAATAGGTACTCGCCAAGAATGGTGAGGAAAAAATGGAACCGTAATCGTTGTCCTTGGCAGTATGTCGCTCTTGAACATGGCACTTGTCTGCATTCGTGTCGAGTTGGGGACATCTCATCTCGTTGTTTCACTTTGCTTCCGTGGGTTTGGATACTCCCTTTTGACCTCTCATCTGTTCACTGCCTCGTCACCATGACCTCTGATCCGTTGATGTCAAATACTGCCAAATCCACTGTCGTGTCGTTTGTATGTTCAAGAGAAGTTGGCCTCTGCAAATATCAACCTTCCTCTGATTCTCATACGATCCTGATTCACAATAAAAACATTATGTTCCTCTGTCTCGTGTCGATGATGTGGGAAACATTATGGCCCACCTTCGATCAAGGTCACTTCCTGTCGACTTCAGCTCATTATCCAGGAAGTTGATCTAGAGACTCCTTTATGGTACCTTGGAGCACCGTACCTCGATAGCGGTTCGTCGCATTCGACGTGAGGGTTTTCATCATTGTATGACACTCTAATAAGATGATTCACGGGTGTTCGCTTGTAACTCAACGAGATTACGCGGTAATTGTGCCACCTATGGTACCTTGGAGGCTGTTTCATTATTGGTGGTTCTCCTAGCATCTGTGTGACTTTTATTGTTGGCTGGTAATGGACGATGTTCATGTTCGCTTGACTCACCTTATTCGCATGTGAACTTGTACTTTGTTGGGTCGAGATGGAGCGCAAGACCCTAGATTGTGTCTGTTGTAATCCAGGCTGCGATTGTGGATTATTATCATTATGTACATGACTCATTGATTGGATGGTTGCGACCATACCTGAGTCTATTTGTTTGATTCTAGTTGGATGGCTGCGTCCATACCCTGGATCCAGATTATAGCGTACTCTGTTTTGGATGGCTGCGTCCATGCCACATATACATCATGTACTTGAGATCAGTTGTATCTTTCTGCGCAGGTTTTCCGACGACGGGCCTTCAGTTGAACATGTTCTCGTAAAGCATTTCACCCCTCTCTCTCTCGGGCCTCATACTTTAGGGGGCATCTGTTACACAGTAATTTGTCACCGTCCCTACCATTCCCCGTCCCGCACAATGGAGGACCCATTTTGTGACCTGTGAACATTGTCATGCCTTGAAACCATCATCAATGCATTCCTCTAAGCATGAGCTTCAATTGCCCTAAAGACATCTCCTTGCAAAAAATCATGAAAACATCTCCTTTTGCATTAGCGCGGGCAGACAGTTCATCACTCGCGCCAATGGGGAAAATCCTACAAAGAGGCCGCGCCAACTGGCGCTCTGTCCCAGAGCAGTAGTCGCGCCAGCCAATTTAAGGAGTGTTTTTTAAATAAAGATGGCGGAAGTTGTGTTTCAACAAACTTAGAAACCATTGCCTATCTTGAGTTGGGAGGTTTGGCTGCGGGAGTTCTATGGAAGGGAAGTGGTTTTGCCACCTCCCATGGAACCTTCCTTGTTGATAGGGCCAATCCCATAATAATAGGGATCCCAACTCCCTCCTTCCCCATCTATAAAAGCCTGCTCAATTCCATAGCAAGCTAGTCTTGAAGTGCCTAAGCTTTGAATCTCCATATTCCCAAGAGCCTCGTGCTGTAAAGAGCCCTCTTTTCCCTTTAAGGCCGACTCAAGTAAGGAGACTATTGTCGAGAGACTCTGGAGAGGTTTTCCCTTTCCCTGGCGAGCTTTGCGAGCCGTGAATGACTGGAGACCCATCCGAAGGAGACCACGACGTCAAAACTTGGTTGTAATCTCTCTTCGTTCATTATTTAATAGATGATTACGATTATGGCTCCACTCTATTTTCCATCATGTTAATATGAGTAATATCCTTTCTGACTGATATTTAGTTACGTATGCTGGATTCTATGCTCATATCTGTTTGTTTCTTGCATGTACAGGTGTTCATCCGCGGAGATCGTGGAGGGATTGTGATCTGCCGAGGCTGAGGAACAGGGACGCTTCTTCTTCAGATCATAGCATTGGAATCTAGGTAGGCTTCCATCTTTAGCCTTTTCATTCGTAATTAGGAACCTGCGTCGTAACATTGTTTGATTTTTGCTAGACCCCTGCTGGGCTAGTAGGGATCGCCTCTATCCGCAGAGGGGATTTACCTCCTCAACAAACACCAGGACCTGAAGAAGGGAAAATAATTTTGGTCTGACATGCACTCAGAAGTTTGGTGCATCAAGTGCAAAGTGGAGGGCCACTATAAGGATCAATGTCATGTTTTTAAGGAGTACTTGGGCACTAGGATGCCAAGCCCATTGAAGCCTAGAAAAAGTACTGGGCTGAGTGTGGGACTGAATGTTTGGTGTAGCCTATACCAGGTTGCAGGTGAGTACCCCAAATATTATTTTTATTTGCTGAAAAACCTTATCTAGTCGCCGAAGAAATTGTTCTGTAAATTTTGTATCTTGATGGGAAATTGTGAAAATAACTACCAAAGATATGATCTAATAATGAAGCAGAGTCCTCGGGCGTACAGAATGCAGGTTTAAGGTCACAAAGATCCAGGTTTTCCAATATCACACGGATGTTTCCAAGGTCAGGAGCATGGCCGAGGAAGAGGTGTTGGACGAGGTCGTGAACCAATCATATGTTACAATTGTGGTCAGCCTAGACATTACGCCATGGATTTTCAGAATCCTGCTACCATTTCTTGTAAGTATTGTCGCGCATTAGATAATGAGATAAAATATCATCACGTATTATTGGCTAAAATGTAGGAAAAGTGAAATGAACAGCCTCCCCAAATCATACAGATGATGAGGAGTGAACCAAGAGAAGAATATCTAAGTGTCAATATAGTGGCACGAAGCAGTGTACGTACTGGAGTAAACAAATTCTAAGGAAAGAAGCCTATGGTGGATACATGGGTCAAGAAAGTCGTAGAAAATAATAATGGGTTTGATGTACAATGTGAAATAGAAACCTTCATGGAAGCAAAGAATAATTGTATGGATCATGGAGCTTCGACATCAACGATGCAGAGACAGTTGATTTTGCATAAGAATAAACCCAAGCAGATTACCGAAACAAAGGAAGTTGATCCATCCATTCTGAAGTCATTTTTGCAAACATGTATGAAGTTTTTAAGGGATCAAAAAGGAGTGGAAGGATTGTAGGAGCTGATTGACAACATTGTTGGAAAAGAAGAACCACAAAATGAACAACACGCAGTAAATAAGGTAAGAAAAGAACCGACAAATAAATGCAGTTAACTATGCTAATATGATATTATGAAATATACCAAGTAATTATTGATTTAGGATTAGATTCAAATGTTTTTCCAACTCAAACATGGGAATGAATGGAACAACCAAAACTATATTGGTCACCCATTCAGCTAATAATGGCCAATCAGTAGAAAGTTATTCCTATGGGTCGACTGCATGGTGTTGAAGTAGACATTGATGGAGCAAGTTTGTTATCATACTTCGAAGTCATTGAGATTGTTAATGATAGCAATTTGTATCCTAATTTTCTTGGATTTTATTGGGATTATGATATGAAGGCCATGATTAATCTAAATAACAGTAAGATGGTGTTTGAAAATAATGGTAGCAGGGTTGTTGTCCCTTTGGACCCCTTTGAAGGCGTGCAATATTCAGAACTAGTTCAAAATTAATATGGTGATATCAATAACATCTATAAGATCGTTGCGCAAGATGAATATTGGATCAATCCAACTGTTGATGGAAGGATAAGTTGGGAGTGCAATAGCTCTTTTGTTTTGGACTCCGAAAAAGAATTGGAGAACTGGTAGAACCGACGGCACGAAGTTTCTACCAAGAGATGTAATAGAATTACTAAGTTGCTTCGTTGCGTCACATTAGAGGTGTGTGAATTTCCCTATTATGATGGAATTGGGGATGTTAACTTATTTCTTGATGAGTTTGTGAAAAAGGTTCCCAAAGAATAGAGCTATGAATCTTTGAACTTCGCTTTGAGGTCCACCCCAACCAGGTGGTGGGTCGTGCACAGAGAAAATTTAGGAGTGTAGAAATTATACAACATGTATGTATATCATGGATTCAAAGCTAGATATTGAATCACTTCTACAAATAAATTGTGGAAATTAAACACAATCACCAATTACATGAAGGAAATAAAGAATAAAATCAAATCACAACACAGATATTTTCCCAGGGAAAGCTTACTTCTCAAAACCCCTCTATCATATATTGTATGTTCCACAAGGAATCATGAAACAATTACATACAACTCTTATCATAAGAACCCTCATGTATTCAGCTAATTGTCTCACACTGATCCAGACAAAATTGGGCCAATACTTAGCCAATTCTCAGTCTTTCTTCAGCCTACCTTTCTCACACAGTTCATGAGGGATGCAATCCCTATTCACAAGGAATTTCAGCGTTCCTACACTGCACTGAGTATCATGGATATCCTGTGGTGTTTAAATTGCATCTGCACAGTTTGCTATAATCACGACTGATAGTTAACATCCCTTTCACCTTAGTCTCAACTGGGTCTCCACTGGAACTGACATGCATGCAGCTAATAATAGTAAATCATGTGTTGCATGTTAGATCATTGATTGTGAATTAAATAATATTTAATTCACTTGATCTATGACTAGTGTATCAAACAATTACAACTAGCACAATTGAATTTAACTCACTTAACTGAGTTAATTGATTACAACTTGCATTAAATAATGCACTACTGCACTTAAAACTTTGTTACAACTAGAATTACTTTGCATGCCTCACAATTACCCTCAACTCGAATTTCATGAGCTAACTGAGTTTATCACACTCAGTTAACTATTACAAGTGATCATGATATAAGTTTACAATTTATTGTCCAATTTAATTAATTGATAACTAAAATAGACATGCACCAAATTTAGCCCACGCCAGTGTAGGTGTTGTTTGGACCTCCTAGTCCCACACTAGTGTAGGTGCTGCTTGGACCTCCTGGTCCCACACTAGTGTAGGTGTTGTCATGTTGTTTCCAGATTCCAATTTCATTGTTTCTTGTTGCAAACTTCAACAAGGAGGATGGAAGGAATATTACATATTAATGAGGCTTGGGTTTGGTCATGCAAACACTAGGATCACAGAAAAGTAAAATCATAAGGATTATCTTCATACACATTTGTCTCGGTGGACCATGACTTGGGGTGAAGACCCTCAACCTGAATGTGTACACATATTCTCCCACACATTGGATAAAATACCTCAAAAGTGGTATCTTGAAACAAATTTGCACTATGACACCACAGATTGCTATGATATGACTGAAGGTTTCTTATTGACCTATTTCTTCACATATGGTTTGGATTGTATTAATCACGCTCTTCAAGAATTCATAATACGAATGTTCTGAATTACCATTGAGCCAATGGCTTCGGTACAACCTGGCTGGGTTGCCCAATTGGAACTGGCACGATAATGTTACAATGTGACTGCGAAAGAAGACGAGGAGGATTTTTGAAACGTCAATATTCCTAAATTAGAAGGACACATGAGGTTGCAGGTCATGAATTAGAGATTCCTGACGTAACACAATCTGTCAAGGTCCAGCAAGAAAAAATAGGCTCAGAGGAAAATCCCAAGTTCGCGAAGATTGGAGACTACTAGGACGATGAAATAGTGAGAAATTTCATTTAATTGTTGCATGAGTACCGGGAGCTATTTCCAATTAATTTCTCCCAGCTAAAATAAATTATAGGAGATTTGGGAGTTATGTGCATTACTTTTAAGCCAGATTTGAAGCTGTTCAAACAACACCCATATCGCCTGAACCCAAAATATAAAGAGAAGTTAAAGGAGGAACTAGAGAAGATGCTCAATGCTAGAATTATTGAACCAGTAGAAGAATCCAAGTGGGTTAGCCCTATGATAGTCCAGGAGAAAAATACCAAGGGAGAGATAATGATTTGTGTCGATCTTAGAAAGATGAACGATGAGATAATGATTTGTGTTGATCTCAAAAATATGAATGATGCATGTGTCCATGATCCATTTTCGACATCGTTAATTGATGAAGTTTTGGAGAATGTTGGTACATAGGAAGCCTACTCCTCTACAGATGGGTTCTCAGGATACCATCAGATTAGGATCACGCTAGAATATAGGAGAAATACCACTTTTGCAAATGAATGGAGATCATTTCAGTATAGAGTAATGTATTTTGGATTGAAGAATGCGCCAACAATATTTTCTAGGGTCTTAGTAGTGACGTTTAAAAAATATATCCAAAATTTCATGGAGTTGTATTTTGATGATTAGACAGTCTTTGGATTGTTAAAGAAGCAAGTTTCTAGTGTGCACTTGATGTTGGATACTTGCACGAACTATCAAATCTCGTTGAACCTGAAGAAATGCATTTATACCTACCATTTGGTATATTATTAGGGAAATTTTTTTGCAAACAGGGATTGATGGTGTTATTGCCTAAATCTACCTCAGGCTGAAGAAAGGCATAGTTCAGGGTAACATCATACCACGCTCAGTCTGGTATCTAGCCCTACCAGAACAGGAGAGGGCTCTCTCCGGGTCGATCTCAGCGATAAGTAATCAATAGGGCTTGAGATGACTGAAATGAATGCTAATTTTAGGCTAGGTATATGAATAAAGGAGTTTGATTTTGATTTTTAGGGTTTTTGTTGGAAAAAGGGAAAGGCAATTTTTGGGCTTGGGGATGAGGCCAAATTCTTGCAGAGTTCAAGTTGGGGTAGGGAAGGCAATGAATTTGATGTCTTAGATTCAATAAATGGATGGAAAATACTACTGAGGAGCTGAAGAGGGCAAGAGGGTGCAAGGATCCTCTTCAAACTGACGAAAACATATAAAACTAAACAAAAGTTTAAGGCAGAGCACTAGCAAACTAATGAATTCTACCTTAGTTACTCATTTGTTTAATTTCAGAAGCAAAGAGAAGGGAAATGGCATACATAAAACATTAATGAAACTTACTATTACATGAGAAAAACATCATCAAAACTTAGAGCCACAAGGATCCCAACAAGTGCTGCAAAACCCTGGTCTTTCCTTTGCCAAAAACACTGAAATGAATATACAATGAGGTGCCAAACTATTCCCAAGAGTCCAACCCTGAAAATGTCTTAGAAAATACAATATATAGACAATTCTAACCCCCTCCCATGCCTATAGGGGTCTAGCTCATCATTCTAGGAGCTTTTTCAACCAATTCTAAACAAGGAACTGAAATCTAGGCAATCAAACAACTTGCCTCTATATGGAAGGAAACTGATTCATTCATTTAATTTTCACTTTTTAGTGAATGAATCCTCTATAAAAAGTAAATATGTGCCAAAATTACATCATATTCACCAAATTACATCAAGGTAGATCAAGAATTACATAAAAAAGTGAAACTAGTCAAAACTGGGCGAAATTCTAAGCTGAAGGGTGAAAAATAGGCAAAAGTCCTCTATGCGCCACGCCCAAAAACTCAATGTGTCGCACCACTTTGAGCCTGTTTTTTAGGCACTTTCCGAAGTCCAAATTGAGTTCATGATAACGCGTTGGAAAGCCCTGCCTGTCTACTATCCAACCCAAGTGGAATTTTTCAATTTGGAGTTCATTTTCCCCTCCAAAACTTCAATCTCCAAAAACTGGTTCCTGTGTGTGCAAAAGGTGGTAGAAAGGCCATTTTCAAGGTGTTTTTGACCCTTTAAACCACCCAGAACTTGATGAAATCCTTAGGCAATTCCTGAGCATGCATAAATTTTCATAAAAAATCCAAAAATTCCAAGTTTTCCTCCAGAAGATCTCCCAATCATAAGCGCGCGCAAGGTGGCGCTACGCGTCGGGCGGAAAAACCTGTTTTGTGACCAAAAAAATTCAAAAATGACAAAATTTTCTCCAAATTCCTTGAAATTTGGGCTGAAGGTTCCCCATCAAGTATCATGCTCAGCCAAAGAAGCTTCGGCCAAGATCTGAAGCCTATCGTGTGTTTTGCGCCTCCTCAGTACCCTCCTGGTGTATGCAGTTCAGTGGTGCAATTATTGTCTTGTTCATATGATGAATTTGTGTCCGTCATGGTGTTGCAATGTGTATGACAAGTGTATGTTTGGTTGGTTGAACATTAGAAATGAAGACTTGGTGTCTTCGTCTCCAAGTGCCAAAATATTCCCAATAGGAAGGGACTGTGGTAAATAGGGATAGTAAGGATAATGAGGTATTGTCAAGTGCTATTTGCCCTTTGAGAATTTGGAAAATGTAGGAACAATGGACAATTATTTGAATTCTTGGGTACTGTTTGGGTAACTTGAAGTTTTGGGAATTTTACAAATGATATGGGAGAGTGATAGTGATAGGGAATGGCAGGGTTTTAGGGATAATGGAAATGAGTGATAATGGGATTATAAGGGAATAGGAGAGGGATATTAATGATATTGTGACAGTGAAGGGGGTAAAGAGCCACAAGTGGGAAGGTAATGGAAGTGTAATGGGAATGTTTGGCACCAAGGTTAAGTTTTAACACCCAATTTTAAACCCTAGGAGAAATTTTTCACCAAGTGATAGGGTTTATAATTTCACCAACCAACACTCTCATGTCTTTGCCTCCAAACACACCAAACATGATCTAATAGTAGTGGCAAGGGCATACAAACTTACTTGCAGCAAAAGAGTTGGAATCGTTTGATTTTTGATGAAGAAATGGAAAAATTCCGGCTTGACAGCTCTGTGCGCCGCGCAACAGCCCAACGCGCCGTGCCAGTGTATTTTTACACTGCGGAAAACTTCCCAATGCACCGCGTGGTCTATGTGTGCCGCGCCTTCCTCCTATGCGCCGCGCAAGCAAACTCACAAGCAGTCCGCCTCCAAAACTCTATTTTCGCTTCTCCAACTTCAACTCGACTTCTCTCTTAGGCTTTTGACATCTCCTTGCGTGCAAATGAAATTTGAAAGTGGAAAATATCCCATAGCACCATGGATTTTGATTTTTTCTTTGTAATAACCCACTTTGTAAATTTGTAGCATTTTGGCACTTTGAAAATTTAATACAAACTCTGTTTTGATTTCCATTTTGATTTTTTTTTACTTGAATGATGAATATTTTGTCGATTTTTCGCAGGGATGGTTGGCATGTTTTGGCAAAGGTGACCTGGGCTGCGCCAAAGAAATTGACAACTGAAGAATTGGAAATTACATGGAAATTTATTACAAATGATAGAATTGACGATTTTTCTTCAAAATAGAGTTTTGAAGAAAAGTCATGATCAATCATTGTAACGATGAAATTTTGCGATGAAAACTTATTTTGAGCCTCCCTCTGGCCTGCTGGCTTTAAAATTGATTTTGATGAACTTCGATAAACAGACCTAAGCCAGAAGGTACAAGGCACGAGGGGTATGAGTGACAAAACCCTTCCGTCAGAAGACCGATGCTCCTAATGGAATGCAAATGATCGAACTGAATGAGACACCTAAAATGAAATGAAACAAAGATATTTTGATCTCTGACGGAGGGATGAACAAACCGACTCTAACAGATGGTAGACCCTACAAGGATCATTTTTATTATAAATTTAGAGCCACCAATGAATGTGAAGCAGCTACGCACGACGCTCAGACATACAGGTTATTATAGAAATTTCATAAAGGCCTATGCGCAAATCACTACGCTAATGGAAAAAATATTGAAGAAGGATGTCAGGTTCTGGTGGGATGATGACTGTCAGAAGAGCATGTATTTGTTGAAGGAAAAGATGGTAACTGCACCAATTCTAGTGTTTTTAGACTGGAAGAAGGAGTTCCATGTTCATGTCAATGTGTCCTGCATAGCTTTGGAATTTGTGTTAGCGTAGCCTGGATAAGGAGATCTTGATCACCCTGTAGCCTTTGCGAGCCGGAAATTTTCTAAGGAAAAAAATAATTACTCTACAACAGAGCACGAAGGGTTAGCGATGGTATATGCACTACAGAAATTTAAACATTATTTACTAGGCACACACTTAAAAATGTTCGTTGATCTTTCTGCGTTGAAATACTTGGCAAAAATTACTGTAACGGGGGGGAAGATTTGCATATGGCTATTTTTATTCCAGGAGTATGATTTCGAAGTGATAGTCAAGCCAGGATGTTTGAATGCAGGACCAGATAATTTGTCCAGGTTCGAGACAGGCGAAGAGCCAACGAATATTGAAGAAGGGTTACCTGATGCAGAGTTGTTTGTGATTCGGGTTTCCGATGAGAATTTTGTAGATATCATCCAGTTTCTAGCTACGGGAGTTTCACCTGCAGAGTAAACTACGCAGAAGAAGAAAGAGCTGGTAGTAGAGGAAACCAACTTTTCTTTTATTGTAATACATTTCTACAAGATGGGGGCTGATGAGATTCTGCGAAGATATGTCCCTAAGCATGAGAGACATATTATTTTAGTTGAAGCGCATGGTGGAGTTGCGAGAAGGCATTACACAGGGAAAGCCACCATGCAAAAGATCCTGTGAGATGGACTATAATGGCCCACGGTGCATAAGGATTCGAAGGAGTATTGTAGCGCTTGCAATGTTTGTTATAGGAATGGGAAATCGTCACGAAGGGATGAAATGGCATTGCATCCTCAAGTCACTTTGCAGAAATTTGATAAATGGGAAATTGACTTTGTGGGACTGATTGATCCACTAGGAAAGAAAATAGGTGTGCGGTACATTATTACTGCGACATATTAACTCACAAGGTGGTTTGAGGCACACTAGTGAATAATTGTAGCACATGTTAGAGTCGGTATCTTCATCCTTCCGTCAGAGATCAAAATTTATCTTGTTGCATTCCATTTTAGGTGTCTCATTCAGTTCAGTCAGCTGCATTCCATTAGGAGCATGGATCATCTAACGGAAGGGTCTTTTCTCTCATATCCCTCATGTCATGTACCTGTTGGTCCGTGTCTGTTCATCGGAATCATTTTAAAATCATTTACATTGATGCTTGGTCCCTTGGTCAAACAAAGAGTCATTTTAGGGTTTCAATCTCATTAGGTCTAGGGTTTCATTAATTTAGTATGAAAAATGGCTAATAATGTCAGCAGGCACATGAGGGAGGTTTGAAATAAGTTTTCATCGCAAAAATTTCATCGTCATAATGCTTGATAATGATTCTTCTTCAAAACTTTGTTTTGAAGAAAAATCGTCAATTTTGTCTTTTGTAATAAATGTAATGTAATTTTCAAAAGTTTTTCAATTGTAAAGTTCTTCAGGCGCAGCCCTGGTCACCTTTTCCAAATCCCATGCCTGCTATCCCTGCAAAAAATAGACAAGAGATTCATCATTTAGCTAAAAAATCAAAGTGGAAGCAAAAACAGAGTTTATGTGAAAGTGCCATAGTCTGCAACATTACAAAAGTGGGTTTGCCAAATGAAAAATCAAAATCCTTTGTACATATAAGATATTTTCACATTCAACAATCCATTTGCAAACACAGTTATCAAAGAGCCGAGTCAAACCATGGAGGAGCAAAATAGTCTTTGGAAGGCCGGAATTGTGGTGAAGTTCACAGTCGCGGCACACTGGGCAACCTGCACGGCGCACACAACGGTTGCGGCGCATATGGCCATTTTTCACCGTGCAAATTTGAATTAGTGCGGCGCACACAACAAGCGCGACGCACTGGGTTGTGCGTGTGGCGCACAGGGGCGAAGCATAAAAATTCATGCCATCTCTCTCAAATTTTAAAACATTTTTGCCTTCCTTGTTCCAAGTAAGTTCATGAGATTTTGAAATTTCCATTTGGTGTTGATTGAGGTTAAATAAGAGAGTTTGAATGCCAAAATTTTAAACCCTATTCTCTTGTTAAAAAAATTTCCCTTAGGGTTTTATAATTGGTGTTTCAGAGTGATTTTGGTGCCAAGTACTCCAACTCCATTCTCCACCTGTGGTTCTTTTCCCATCACTGTAATATTACCATTACAATCCTTCCCTATTCCCTTATATCCCAAGTCATTTACCATCATTTTACCCTTCCCATTTCATTTGTAAAAATTCCCAAAACCCCAAGAATCCCAAAAACTTAGTGGCAAAATTCAATGGTTGTCCCTTATTCCTAAGTTTGTCAAATCAAAAGCTTTCAAAAGGAAAAATACCACTTGACAAGACTTCAGTGTTCCCACTGTCCTATTTTTCCCACAGTCCCTACCCTTTGGCACATATTTGGCAGTTGAAACAAAGCACCAAATTCTCATTCTTCATCTCATTCAAGCCAACACACACCTTGCATTAACCTTGAGAACCATGGAAATAGACACTTATACATCATATGACAGAGATAGTGATTCTACCACTGAGCTTCATGCACTGAGAAGGCCTCATAAAGGTGGCAAACATGTGAGAGAAGAGCCCACCTCATTGACTCAATTGCAAGCTTGCCCACTTGCCATGGCATGTTTTCGAGAGCATTCATGCTATCAGTATTGTGAGATGATTGCTAGGATTCATCATCCTCAGGAGTTGGCTCGTTTTTTTGTATTGCATTTGCATGATGGTCAGGTAACTCTTGCTGGTGTAAATTTCACTTTGACACCAGAAACCATCTCTCAAGCAACAGGAATACCGAATGTGGGTGAAAAGTGGAACAAAAGACAGTAGGTGGAAAGAGTGCATTATGAACCATATATCAGGCCTATCTATGTGAGACAGCTCAATAGGTGTTCCCATTCTGGTTCTTAAAGGAATCCTATGTTCCTTTGATGAAACTTATTATCAGATACTTCAGTTGTGAGGGCCGGTTCTCACGCCTCTATGTCTACCACATCAGATTATTGATGCATTTCACGAGAGTGAGGATGATGAACATTCCTTATTTCATGTGTCATAATATCGATAGGATGACCATGCTTGTGTAGAAGAAAACTCCCGAGCAGCAGTACAACGGTATTTATCACTATGCACTCATCAAGATCGTGGTTGTACATCAGCTTGGATTACATAGAATTTCATGGGAGGATTTCATTTCCCGTGATTTCTTCACAGTTCCTCAGGTTCCTCCGGAGGTTGTTCATGAGCCAGGTGAACCTTCACATTAGCCTGAAGGTCACGAGACAGAGCCTATCAGTGTGCCAGTGTTTATTACTTATCAGAGAGGCACTAGACTATTATTAGCATCAGCCTGACGAGTACTATCTCCACCCAGGGTGGAAGGGGTCTCGTTGTCGTCATCAACAGCACAGGTACAGGTATAGGACAGAGGAAAGAGGCCTATGCAGGATGAAGGCCCTTCAGGAGGTCAGGATACTGATTTCATATTGATGGATTAGGATTTGAGCTCTCCAAGCTCAAAGTTGAGAGAGATCCTTCAGGAGCAGAAGGATGAGATTGACACCTTGACCGACAAGTTGCAGAGAGCCCAATGGATCATAAACTACCTGGATCAGTGAAACAAACAGTTATAAGACCATCAAACAATCATGGAGTTGCAAAACATCCGTGAAAACCGGCAAGCTACCCGAAGAAGCCAAGACGAGATGACACCCATTGAGCGTGAGATTGAGGTTGATAGAGAGACTTGGCTTGAGAGGGTCAATATACATCTTGAGAAGCTATTGGAGAAGGCGAACAAGGAAAATAACATGCTCAGGCACATGAAGAACCACTATTGGGCACGAAATCATGTTTGCAAAGCGAGGATCAAAATCCTGAAGGCAAGGCTAAGGAGGGCACTAAAGCTCGTAAAAGGCATGATAGACTCCAAATTTTGGCCAAATATTCTTTGTCCCAGCATAGTGCTTGATGGTGGGAATTCAGCCCAAATTTCAAGAAATCTGGGAAAAATTTTGTCAATTTTGAAATTTTGGGCCTAAACACAGATTTTCCTGCCCGATGCGTAGCGCCACTTGGCACGCGCTTATAATTGGCAGCTCTTCTGGAGGAAAACTTTGCATTTCTAGATTTTTCATCAAAATTTATGCATGCCTATGGATTACCTAAGGATTACATCAAGTTTTGGGTTGTCTAAAGGGTCAAAAACACCCCAAAAATGGCCTTTCTGCCACTTTTTTCACACACGGGAAGCAGTGTTGGGAGATTTGATTTTTGGAGGGGAAAATGGAAACCAAATCTAGAAATTACACTTGGGTTGGAAATTAGACAGGAAGGGATTTACAACGAGCTATCCTGCACTCAATTTGGACTTCAGGAAGGCCCTCAAAATCAGCCTCCAACTTGTGCTACGCATAGAGATTTCAGGCGCAACGCATAGGGAAATTTGGCCTATTTTTCACTCAGCAGCTCAGAATTTCGCCTAGTTTTGGCTAGTTTGACTTTTTGATGTAAATTGATGTAATTTCATGAATTTTATGTAATTTTGGTACGTTTTTACTTATCTTAGTGGATTCATTCACCAAAAAGTGAAATGTAAGTGAATGAATCAGTTTCCTATCATATAGAGGCAAGTTGTTTCATTGCCTATTTTCCAGTTCCTAGTTTAGATATGGTTGAAACAGCTCCTAGAATGGTGATCTTGACCCCTAGAGGCATGGGAATGAGTTAGGCTTGTCTATATCATGTAGTTCTTCAGTCATTTTCAGGGTTGGACACTTGGGATTGCTTGGCACTTCATTGTACATTTCATCTCTGCAATTTTGGCAAAGGAATAGACCAGGGTTTGCAGCACTCTTTGGGATCCATGTGGCTCTGTGTTTTGATGTTTTTTTTCTCTATGTAATTTTAAGTTCACTGATGTTTATGTGTATCATTTCCCTTCTCCTTTCTTCTTAAATTAAACAAACAAGTTATAAAGGTGGAATTCATTAGATTGCTTTGCTCTGCCTTTAGTTTTGTTTAATTTTCCATGTTTTCATCTGTTTGAAGAGGATTCTAGAAAGCCTCTTGACCTCTTCAGCTCCTCACCAGTATAAACTATCCATTCACTCAATCCAAAGCATCAAAACAATTTCCTTCCTTGCCCCATTCAGAACTCTGCAAAAACTAGGCCTCATCCCCGAACCCAAAATTGCCTTTCCCTTTGTTTCCAACAAAACCCCAAAAATAAAACTTACTTATATACCTAGCCTAAAATTAGCCTTTATTTCAAGTCATCTCAAGCCCCTTAGATTATTTTTGTTGAGATTGACCCAGAGAGAGCCCTCTCCTGTTCTGGTAGGGCTAACTACCAGACTGAGCGTGGTTTGATGTTACCCTGAACTTTGCCTTCTTTCAGCCTGAGATAGATTTAGGCACAGCACAAACACGGTTGCAAAGTTTATTTTTGAACATATTTTGTCAAGGTTTGGTTTCCTAAAGATCCTGATGAGAGACAGAGTTATGCATTTCTTGAACAAAATTATTGAAGCATTAACTGTAGAGTTCTGAATGCATCACTAGAAGAGTACGCCATATCACACATAGGAAAATGGATAAGTGGAAGCTTTTAACAAAATTCTACAGAAAATTTTGACTAAGGTGTGCAACGTCAAGAGGGATGACTGGGACTTGCATATTCCTGCAATTTTATGGGCTTACAAGACTACCTGTTACAATCTAATGGGTCAGAATCTGTTCATATTGATGTATGTACAAGAATAAATGAAGTTGACGGAGTACAGTGTGCCTAGTATTAGAATTGAAACAGTTACAGATATGGTTGACAATGATATTATGGAGGGATTTGAGCAACTACTTACGCTAGAGGAAGATCAGTTAATCATTGTATTTCACCAACATGTGCAAAAGGAGAGGGAAAAATATTGGCATGATAGGCATATTAAGCATAAGACTTTAAAGTTCGCAAATTTTATGGGTAAGTTGTAAATGCAGTGGCTGGGGTCGTACATTATCAGGAATATTTCGGAAGGGGGCGCAGTTCAGCTCGAGAAGCTAAATGGTGATTTTTTCCCTGAATGTATCAATGGAAGCACGCTAAAGTTATATAGGGATGACTCTGCCCGATGGGCTTCACATTAACTATATGGTTGGAGAAGAGTCTTAATGCTCCACGCAGTTGAAGGAGAGCATGGGAGTATAAATTAATTTGTCGAAGGAAGACTTCATTGCAATAGAAGTATTGCGCAAGCTATAGAATCATGTCGCAATGGGAGGGAATTTCACTGAAGGAATCAAGACTGCGCTGCAAAGGAGGGTTTGCCAAAGTTCACCCAGAATATGACCATTAGAGCTATAATAGTTGATTTTACAAGGACTTGGCCATTAAAAGGAGCCATAGGGATGTATTTAATGAGCATATCATAGCGGATCTTCCACCAAAACTGCATTTATGAGGTTCATCTGAAGGATATCATGGAGTTTGAATTTGAAATTTGCTATAAATATGGCACCTCGTTCCAATTCGGACACTTTGCGCTCTAAGTAGTCGACTTGCTATTTTTCACCTGAGATAGAATCGAGCGTTCCACTGCACATCGGATTACAGTTTTGAAGCAATTAAAGAGGCATTGATCAAGGTAGGGTTGAGGTCACCCAGGAAATATACCACCACAGGCTAAGAATCGTCTAAAATGTAGAAGAAGCTAGGGCTCCGAACTTTTCCCAAAAAGAAAATTCCAAAATAAAATTGATCTAAAGTGACGCGGGTTAGGAAAAACTAGCTTGCCGAGGTAGAGGAATCAGAAGAAGAAGAAGTTTTTCCCAAATTTCTTAAACATATTGATGTAGAGGAGGCAGAAGTTGTCTCTAGGTTACCTCCATATATTCCAACATGGAATCCAACAGTTGCAAAGCCCACGAAGGATCTAGACACAAAGAATCATAAGATATTTACACCCTTGTTGCCTGAAGAAGTATCGATTGATGCAGATTTACTAGGAAAAGTGCCATAGTTGTGCATGAAAGAATGGTATTTCAACGACTACAACAAATATACTCAATTTGAGCCAAGAAGGTATCTGTGATCTCTATATTATGAAGCTACGGGACTGACAAGGCTAGAGCCAATTTAGTTTGTGGCTGGAATTCAGAATGTTGGGTTGCTAAACATGCTATATTTTCCACACTTTAGGCGCAATATTATTAATACAATCTGTGTGCACCAATTTCTGACCCTAGTGCACGATGATAATCTATGGTTGAGGGAAAGAGTCCCCATTGATGCAATGTTGATCAGGAGGATCACTGCACTTCCTTGTCTAGGATTGGACCCTGTTGAATCATTTGTAGAAAAATAACAAGATAAGAAGCTGGCCAAAAAGATGAAGCAGGATTATGGCCTCACAAAGGGCACAAGGGGATATTATATTAGATCCATTACGAACAGGTCAGTGCAATTTTCCACACATATATTAGCAGAAAAGATCATGTGGAAGTGCCACGCAGAAGAATATCTAATGCCAATATCCTCTTTGGCTGCACAGTGGAGAAAAGGCGTAGTGTACGATTGTGCAAGGAATTCTTGGATGACTGCATATAATCTCAAGAGGATGGCAAGAAATTCCACTGCGTGTGGACCTTGCTCTTAATTTCATTGATGGCTTGGAAGGAGCCCAGTGAGTCACACTTCCCCACTGTGGACCCGGATCTTTGTGAGGCTGTGAGGTATGCCCTGCTGTGGCATTCAAAGGATCCAACCTAGGTGATGGAGAGTAAATTATTTTATGTATGTTTTGAGAAGAGACTACACACAGTGATTATCTATAAGCGAAGGCTATCATCAAGTATATTTTATGAATACTGGGAGGTCGTTTATTTTAAAGCATATTTTCACCATGTGTACATTTGCACGAAGAAGGACCTTGCAGAGGTATGGTACAAGCTTTCGTACCTGGTGATAAAGGATGATGTTGTGTGAATTTTAAGTGAATGGCCAAGTGATTGGATAAATCCATCCACTGAAGGGGTAGAGACAGATCAGGAAGGCATGAGTGGCACGAATACTAGTACCTTTGGTACAATGACAGGGAAGAAGAACACAAAGAAGCAGCCCAAGAAAGTCACCTTCGCGACCGATAAGGAGGCTTAAAATTAGTAAAGCGAGAGACAGAGAAGGATGCTTCACAGACAGGAGGGGGAGATGATACATTTTTTGATCGAGCATACCCCCCCTCCCCTTACATTCTAAAGAGATGACATACACTGGGTGGCGAAGGTGCATGGAAAAAGGTGAAGTTAGACAAGTCCGAGAAGCTAGTCCTTAGTGAGCGGGACTTCAATCAGATTGGTGACATTTTTTGGCATGTTACCGAGCATTTGTGAGGAAATATTGAGGACCAATACAAGAGTGTATTGGTGGATTCCTACAAGGGTCTGAAGGACTTATAGGTTTAGACAAGTGCAGTGCAAGTAAGCTTGATTTAAGCTAGCAGGCTTCAAGCAAGAACGACACCAGCAAGTGTGAGTACAACAGAGAAAGAGATGGAAATCACGACTGATATTTGTGTGGTGTAGATCCATGTAGGTAACCTATGCTTTGACACTGTTGAGAATGAGGTGCAGGTGTCACACTGGCAGAACACCAGGCTCAACCTAATTGCGCTCCTTCTGAAGGTGTTGCACGAGTTCCACTAGGGCGTCACAGAAGGGTTGCAGATTTGAGAGTAGCGTGCCCTATTCATTATCCAGGAAGCTAAGAAAGAATGAAATCAAATGGCTGAGGAAAATCAACAGACCAAGTAGGAGCGAGAAGGGGAAGTTACGCACAGACAGAAATCGGAGGCAACCATCACCAAGGTTTGTAGAAAATCGCCTTATCTGTATATTTAGGACAAGGTATCCCTAAAGGACAAAGTAAAAAAGCTCGTGATGCCAGTGAAATAATCCAAGTGCCATGTAAACAAGGTATGACTAGAGATCCAAATGAATATCATTGAGTTGCACTTGCAATTAAACCCAGCTACTCCACTAGAGGTCAGGGAACAACGCACAATGGATATTAAGGCTGCCAATGAAAAGATTGAATCCAAAATCCTGGAATGCACTCAAGTCTTTGAAGACACTCTGGATATCTTGGCCTCATTTTAGGAGGACCCTCATGTGCAGAATATTCATGTAGAAACCCACGAAAAATTGGAGTAGATGGATCACATTAAGGTTGCAACGAAGACTCTAACACCAGTACAACGGTATGCCCGTCTCTAAGAGGGTAATATTTTGCAAGGATAAATTGATGAGATGCATAGAAAGGAACAAATTATCATAGCTAGAACACAACCATGGGAAGCTGAATACAATGAACTATCATGAACTGTGGAAAAACAGTTGAAAGCGCTGCGCCAGACAAAGAAGGAAACTGCTCAGAAGATAGCTGGGCTAGCCACAAAGAAGCTACTGACTGAAGTACGAGAAGTAAAGAGGCAGTGTGTCGAGACAGTTCCGCCACTGAAGGAAGAATTGAGTAGTATCAAAGTGAATATTGAGGCCTCACTAGCATAGTGACTCGGGACGAGTCACATCTTTGTGTTGGGGGCTTATTGGACAGGGTATCCCTGGGTTGAATATTTTGAAAAGGACTTTACATTTTGATGATCGGAGCATGTAGCGCACATATGTAATAGAGTCTTAGGGACTTTAGGGTGAGTGAAAGCCCCTTATTTTGTAAAGGGATGAGAATGTTTTGTACACTTAAAGCTCTGCCCATAGTTTTTGGACCATGGTATTGTAAAAGAAAATAATATATAAAAAGTCTCGGATTTCTCTTGAGAGATATCTAATTCATTGTCATAGAATTAATTTGGATGTAAGTTTTATTCATTTTTTATTCTATTTTTATGTGAAAGGGAAGTCTCCCGCAGCTGAGTGCGCGGAGACCTTAGAAATTATGCAGTTGAGTGCACATACCCCTGCAGCTAAATGCGCAGGACAAAAAGTGTTAGATTTGATGTAATAAAAGAAGACTTTGAAGACATATCTATGTTGTTTACTTATCTGTTTTCTTTATCTATTAGTTTGCTATCATCTATGGTGAGTTATGATTTTTACATGTAATTGTATCGCAAAGTCCTATTTATGGTTTATTATACTGATTAATGCCTAGTAAAGTAAAATCATGAAATATGCAAGATAGTTCAATAGAAGTGTTGAACAACTACTGTGTAGTTAACATAATTGTTCTGTGAAGCTATGATAAGTGTTAAAGAGAAGATAATTCCTAAAGCCAAACTCCATAGTCCCTTTGAATGCAGAAACCTGGTTCTATCATCCCCTAATATTTCCTCAGATGAGACTTCGCTCTGCACAGCCGATCGTTGTCGAAAGGGTCGATAATAGTGGTTTTTTTTGGTTCGTGCAACCACATATGAACATGGGTCTAGGCCCCATCAAGCCAACACTCATGCACATAAATTTTCATATAGTTATCACTATGATGAACGTGCATTTCCATCAAGTCTTTTATGGCATGCTAGAGTTGGACACTTTAAATATGACATCCTTCATTTGTTGAAGAAAAATGGTGTTCTTGGTTTTCCTACTATTACTGGGAAACTTAAGCATTGTGATGCTTGTATTCTAGGAAAGCACAACAAATAGTATTTTCATGTTCTCATTCCATAGCACATAAAAAACTTGAACTAATTCATTTTTATTTGTGTGGCCTAATGCATGTTCCTTCTGCAAATGGTAATAAATATATGATGACTACATCAGAATGTGTTGGGTTTATTTATTGTAGAAAAAATTGAATCTTTTGAAACATTCAAGAAATTTCATGCATGGATTGAAAATGATGCACAATCTCATATTCTCTCTATTCGCACTGATAATGGAAAAAACACACTTCAAAGGGATTTGAAAACTATCTTCGCCGACATGGAATCAAAAATCAAACAATTCTGGCTTATAATCCCCAACATAATGGAATATTTGATAGAATGAACATGAAAATCTTAAATATGGTACATTCCATGATGTTTTTCAAGAGTGTTAAACTAATTTTTTGGGTTGATGTGGTTCTATGTGTTGTTTATATAAAGAATAGGTGTCCATCTAATGCTATGAAAAACAATACTCCCTATGAAATCTAGTATGGCCAGATTCCTTCAATGAGGCATATCAAGGATATTTGTTCCACCTATTATGCCTTGATACATAAGGAACATATAAAAAAACTTGGTGCAAGGAGTCACAAGTGTATCTTCTCGGGGTCCTCAAATACTTAAAAGTCATATGGTCTCTATGATGAAGTAAATAATAAGTTTATAATACCTAGAGATGTGATCTTTCTTGAATCTTCCAAGGCTGAAAATGTTATTGAGAGACAAATTGATCGCTTGGATAGATTCAGACATGCAAAATATTTTCAAGAGTTTGGTAACGATATTCCACATCTTGAAGGGGGGATTCCTATACTAGATCAATCTATGGAATTTTCTTCTGAAGCACTATATCTCGCGCATGAAGCTCCAGCCACTCATCGAGATGACACTTTGAGTGATGTGATTGACAGAATTGGGAGACTAAATCTTGATTCAGCCCCAACTCAGTCAACCAAGCAAAATGGGCCATCTCATAAAGGTCCTCTAAAATCACTAGCAAAGACACCTGAAAGTTTTCATCTTAATTAGGTTGTAAAGATAGGAACAAGAGTCTTAACCAGACATAATGGAGGTGATGTAGACAATCCTGATTCACCAGTTGATATGGATGTTTCTTATGATTTTGAACTGAATTGTTCTAAAAATTTTGAGCCAACTTCCTTCAAAGAAGTTGTTTCCCATGAATAATGGAAAGAATTTATGCATAAAGAATAGGATGCCTTGATAAAGAATGGCACCAAGATGCTAGTTGATCCTCCATTAGGAATGAAACCAATATGCTTCAAGTGAGGTTCAAGAACAAGTATAAATTTGATGGCTCACTTGACAAGCATAAATCTAGGCTTGTGGAAAAAAAATTTGCATAGAAGGAAGGGGTCCATTATGAGGATATTTTTTCCTCCACAGAAAAATGTGCTACCATCCAGATACTCTTTTCCTTGGAATCTCAGAACACTTGGAAATTCATCAAATGGATGTAAAAAATTCTTTCTTGAATTGATATCTAAAAGAGAATGTTTTTATGTCCTAACTAGAATAATTTGTTGTGAAGGTTCGGGAACATAAATTATGCAAGCTTGTAAAATCCGTGTATGGCCTGAGGAAAGCACTGCGAGCTTGGTATGAGAAGTTAATTGAGTGTCTTCTGAAACTCAACTTCAAACATTATGATCGTCATGACGCAACTTTGTTTTTCAATAAATTTGGAAAAATAGTTATATATCTTGTGGTGTATGTCAATTGTCTTCAAATGACGGGGAACAATGAGAGCTACATCTCATCCATACAGAAGGAATAGAAGAAAATTTTTGAAATGATAGGTTTGGGGTATGTTCGATACTATATTGGTATTGAAGTAACTCAACATCATAAGTTTATATTCCTCTCTCAGAAGGAGTACATTGGGTATCATTTGAATAGTTTTGGCATGGCTGAGTGAAATCCTTTGACTACTCCAATGGAATAAAACTTAAAGCTCACATCCACTAAAGGAAAAGAATTTTAGGATGCAAAAAATTTTAGACAACTCATAGGAAGTGTCAACTACCTAAATACTACCAGACCATCCATTTCATTTATTGTTGGAATCCTCTCCAGGTTTATTAAAAATTTATGTGAGGGTGGTTTTTTGAAAAAAGAGTTCTAAAGTACTTGAAGGGAAATCAAAACTTTGGAATTAAGTATACACAGGACTTCAACTTGGTTGGATATTTTGATTCAAACTTCAATGGAGGTAAATTAATTGGGGAATCTACGTTAGCTTATGTTATGAGTCTTGGATCAAAATCAGTCTCCTTGAGGTCATGAAAACAATAAGTTCCAACAGATTCCACAACTGAGGCAAAATATGTGGCAGTAGTTGAAGCAACGAAGGAAATTGGGTGGCTCAAGAAAATTCTAGAATATTTGCAGGAGAAACAAGAGCATTCAACTCTTCTTTTGAGTGACAACACTTTTGCAATAAAATTTTGCAAGAACCCAAAGTTCCATGATCTAATGAAGCACATCAATACAAAATACCATATGATTAAACATCAAGTTAAGGCCAAAATAATCCACTTACGCCATTGTTCCACAAATGAGTAGATTGCAGACATAGTCACCAAAGTGCTTGAAGAGAAAAGTTTTAAAGATTCAAAATGATGCTTGGACTCACCAACATTCGTTTAGATTAAGGGGGGGTGGGATGTTGACACCTAATCCAAAAGGATTATTGTAAATATTATCAATTATGCATTTGATCAAACCAAGAGACCTTGGAATTTGAATCCCAAGAGACTCTCCACTCATGTATAAATTCACGATATGGCTAATGCAATAAACAATTAAATTCATAGAGTTACCTCTTGGCATGACAGTTTTTCTCCGTTGCGTTCTTTATTTGGAACACTAAGGGTTGGCTAAAAAAAATATTTTTAATATAGGAATGAAGTAATGATTCCCTTTGTTCTCTCCCATTCTTGATATATACATTCACAATATTGAAAAATATTTGGGATAAGTAAGTTGATTTAACTTAACTCTCATTAGTATACTAAGAATACTTCTTCCCTATGTTAATGATATCACTCTTATGGAAAGGATTCCCTACAATCTCTAATTATTCCCTACACCAATACATATATCACTATTAACATAATAAAACTAAATTTATGATAGTTAAGTCTAAAAACATCACTTAAAATACCTTCATACATGTTTAAAAAAACAAAAAACAAACAAACACAAATATATGGAAAGAAGTCCCTTCATATAAATATCTTGGAAGTTATATTTATCAAAATATAAAATTCAACCATAACATTGTGAAAATGATAAATGGACAGTGAGAATAATTGTCAAGAAGTGGATCATTAGGTAAGGAATAAGAAAAATATATTATAATTCAAACTATTTTAAATGAATATATAGTTTTATGGGTAGTTTCTCTAGATAGTTGTGAAAAATATAAAGCAAATTCAAAATAATTACACGACATATAATCATTAAACTAAAGGAAATTGCGATGCCCTTTGCTTGGGGCCTCAAGGATGTAATCAAATTTGGTTGAATATAAGAGGGAAAAAAATTATGAAATAGTGATTCTCACTAATATTTTTTATGGTCTATCATTTTCATGTATATTTTAATTTTAATAAAAAAAATTTCTAAAATAGCATAAATATAGAGACAAACTAAGAAACAACATGTATTGTTTGAATAATAATTTTTTTTTCTAAAATAGCATAAATATAGAGACAAACTAAGAAACAATTGTAAACATTTAAGAAACAACATGTATTGTTTGAATTATCAAGTTAAATAAGTAAGGTAATGCACGTGTAGATTGGTATGTGAATGAACTTAGGAGTCAACTAAGAATTACCTTTTCCTTTGATCTGAATTGAATGATATCAATAAGAATCAATTAACATTAACTAAGAATTAAAAATAATAATAATAATTACTTATTATTTTTAAATCTTAATATTTAGATAAATTAATGATATTACATTAGTATTAATATCAACATTAATTATAATTTTTGATTAATTATATAAAATTAATGGAGTTAATAAATTAATTATTAAATGGGATTACTTAGGTTGTTAATAATATTAAATTTTATTAACAAATTAATTAAATAAGCGAGTGAAGACATAATACACTCATAACAACAACAACAACAACAACAAAAAAATGTATTTCTTAGCATAGTATATCATAATGACATATGTCAAATGTTGTGTTGGGACCTTCTTTGATTTTTTTTTTTTATGGTCGCAATGTGTCACAATGCCTCCTCTCCTTGCTCCTATTGGCAAGAAATTTGATTTGGTTTTTCCTACATGTAGGCCAAATCCCAACCTTCATGATCCTATGTTATATTTCCTACGAACCTTCGCAATCATGTGTTATATTTCAAGGTTGGGGAGTCGGGCTTTGTTCCAAATTTGAAACGGCAAACAAATCTTAGGCCCAAAAGAGGGCTCGACCCAGATTCCATGCTATCAAATTTTGTGGGTTCTACTTCGAGTTGGGGGTGGGCGTATTGAAAAAATTAGCAATAAATTACTAATTTTATTTTATTTTTAATTAAAATTAGGAGAAAATTTAAATTCCAAATCATAAGAAAATTTGAATGAATTAATTGGGTTGTTATCACTCAGTTATCTTAGTTAATTTGAGTTGAGGAATTAACTTGAGTTATGTATAGTGATCCCTAAATTTTAGGAGCTTAGGTTGATTTAATTTCAATTGTACCAATTTAATTCAGTTAAAATTGAGTTAAGGTTAGTTAAACAAGTTCTAACTGTTGGAGGAACTAGTAGGAGGTCTAGCAGTGGCATGCAACTTCATTGTTGAACTAGTTAATTGATCAATCATCCGTAATTAACTCATGCATGCATGAAATTCAAGTTACCCAATTGAGATTGGAGTTAAAGGGAAGTGTATTATTAGTTGTATAATTATCTAAGTTGTATAGGTGGTGCACACAATTAGATAATGGTGTACAAGGATTGCGCATTTATGGATGGGGATTTCCCTAATTAATCGGGGGTTGAGAAATAGCATGAGGAAATAGGAGCTTGGCAGGTAAGAAAATTGGCTAAGTGTTGGCTAGGGTCAGTCTCTGAAGTAGTGAGATATATTATACTTTTGCAGAGGTTGCTCAGGCTTGAAAAAGCATTGTATTTCTTCTCTATTTTTTTACTAATGCAATACAAATAGGAAGTAGTTTTGAGTAGTTACATTCCCCTATATAAGTCATCGTGTGTGTGTTAAATCATGATGCATGCTTTTGATATGTTTTCTCAATTGTGAAATTATTTCTGCATACGAGTAGAGTAGTTTTGAGTCTTATTTTTTAGACCATTACATGAGAAGTATTGAATCTACAAATAATTTCTACAGGGGGTTGATATTGCAACAAGGTTGGGGTCATCCAACTCATTGGGTCATGGTATTCGGGGGTCAACTCCACATGTTATTTTTCAAACTAGTTCTTGTAACCAATTTAGATTTGGAAAACCATGACTTCTCTTGACCTAAACTTAGTTTTTTTTTTTTTTTTCATGTGTGTTCTTTATTCCTTTTTCCATTGGATTTTCCTATGACTTCTCCTATATTTGGCTATGTCTTGCCCTTGGTGCCAATGCACTCAGTTTTGGCCCTAGAGACTTCTCATGATTCCTCACATCATCTTTTTCTCTGTCACACCTCTCTCTGTTTCTTCAATAAGATTTCACACAAAGTTATTCCTCTACCTCTAGAAATTCTCCTTCATTGTTGAATCCTTCCTTTGCCCCTCCCATTGGAGATTTAATACTAGGATATTATTTCTCTCGGGCTCTAAAATATAATCCCTGATACTTCCATTCTCGATAAATCTTTTGAGTTCATTGTTCTATGAAGGGTCAATTGGTTGATTGTGAGGATAACCACTCATTTTGTACAAGAATTAGTGAATACATCCAATCAATGACTATTAACTAACGATTAGGAATTAAACAATTTTTTCCATCCATGAAATACATGATTATCATTTGACACAAATCATACAAAGAGGACATGGTGTACTTCATTCCAAGACGCAAACAAACCTCCCATTTTATTCAGACCCGGGAATATAGACAAGATATTTCATTCTAGGACACATTCCAAATAAATATTTTAGTTAGAATAGTAAATATACGCATAGGGGGTGATCTCCCTATACAAATATTCATAGGTATTATGCTCCTCCTGGATAGTGCCTTAGAATTTCATTAGATCTCTTCTAAAAGCCTCGTACACAAAAAAAAAAAATTAAATCAAAACATATCAAACCCATTAACCTTCTAATCTAATTATAAATTGCTTTTAAAATTCCCTTGGACTAAGAAATATCCTGACAAACTAATAGTTATTTGTTCATTTGTAAAAACTACCTCACACCTCACCTAGACACATGTTACATTAATAAAAGGTGCACTTGGCCATAATACTAGCTCATCAAGAAAACCAACAAACTAACAATTGTTGATTCTTTTAGAAGATGGACACTTGTCTTTACATTAAAACTCCCTATTTATAATTTTATCCAAAGTTACATATGAGGGAAAATAAAATTCCCTTTAGAATTCCCATGACATGGTAGAGATACATGGAATACATGGTTGAGGCTGACATGGTAGAGACACATGGGCTACATGCTAAGCACCATGTGGAAACATTGCTAGCATAGTAGGGTTATTAAGCCAAAACTTTAAATAGCCATATATTTCGATGCGTAGGTCAAAATTTGATAAAATTTATATCACTAGGAAGCTCTCGATGAGCTAAATGAAATGGTGTAGTCCAAAGTTAATTATTCTAGCTTTGGAAAGGGATGAATTTTGTAACCCCATTTCCATAATGAGACCATGTATATTAGGTTAGCTTGAAGTAACACATTCCACTACCCAATCATAGATCCAAGGGGGTGCGAGGGAGTGTTACACTATATATCCCAATGTTTAATGATAGGGATTTAGAAAACAACTATATATCATGCTCCATTTTCCCTTTAGGTTCCTATAAGACTCTTCTTTATGCATTTTACAAGTCCAAATGTTGTTTTTTTTATCTTTAGTACATCCCTCCAAGGATGCCTTTACCTTTTTTTATTCATCACCTGGATTATTCTCTCTTAAGAAAAGTAACATTTATTTCTCAGTATACCTAATCAAACTTTTAACTTGGGTAGCACTTACTAATGAAATATCCAATTTACCTTTGTGCATATTGATAATGTAGTGCCTCCCATCCTTGACATGGTAGTAAAAATTGGCTCTACAGATGAAGATTATATCCCTCATATACATGTAGGTTATTCCAAACACTAGAGCACACATGTCAAAAGGTATTATTTCTAATTATACTTCATCAATAAACTCTAATCTTATAGAAAAGTTGATCTTGCATTGTTTCATGACCTTGATTTCTAAATCCTCTTTCACCCACCCCAATGGATAAGGGATTGGATGATCATGAACCCTTATGGCATGAAAATATTCAAGTAAAAGGACTCCAAAGATATTATCTGACCTCCACCCTTTTGGCATGACAATGTTCAAGTAATGGGACTCCAAAGATCTGATATGACCTCCATCCTTCTAGCATGATATTGTTTAAGTAGAAGGATTCCAGAGATATAATCTAATCTCCACCCTTATATAATAACAATATTTAGGTACAGGGACTCAAGAGATTATATTTTACCCACTAGAAAATTTGGCGGAAATTCTGACGGCCAATTCGTCGCTATTCCGACACATAGTCGTCGCAAGAGCGACACTTCGAGGGCGGAAAAAACGTGGTTTTTCATGCCATCGCAGTTCTGACGCACCTAAAAAGTGTCGCACTATCGACACTTCTTCCGTCGCTTCCGAACAAGCGTCACTCTTCCGACGTCTCATGAACCGTCGCGCTTCCGAAGTTTGTAAACAGTCGCACTTCCGACGAAATGTGGTCTGACGTTTTGAACGTCGCTCTTCCGATGTTTGTAAATGGTCAAAATTCTGATGCAGTGTGGTTCGACGTTTTGGACGTCGCTCTTCCGACGTTTTTAAGATGTCGCAATTCCAACGAAATGTGGTCTGATGTTTTGAACGTCGCTCTTCCGACATTTGTAAGCTGTCGCAATTCCGAAGAAATGTGGTCCGACGTTTTTATACTATCGCTCTTCCGACGTTTTTGTGTTGTCGCAATTCCGACGTCTACAAGGCGTCGGTATACCGACGACGGGTTCAATTTATATATTTAAAAAAAAAAATGAAACTTTAAAAGACGAGAAACGTTGTTTTGAATATATTATATGAAGTAGAACAGTCCATGAAGTCATTACATTTTCACGTCTGAATATTGGAACCCAAATATCCATCTAAAAAAGTGGAAGTCCCACCCCAGACAATGATAGAAAAATAACCCATGTCACATACAGGGACATGATATAAAACCCAGTAACGGTCCACATGGAAATTATCTACAAATCTGAGAAAGCATCCAAATATGCCCGAGGCATCTATAAGAAAGTGAAATAGCAGTTGTAGAATAGTAAAGCAACGGATAGAGTAACGACGTCCATTGTTCCAAATACAAATTAAAGTACCCAAAACCCTGCAACAGAGAAAAACTCCAATCATGTGAGGAGTGTGATATGTCCAAAATATAAAAATACCATCAGACCATATCAATAAACCAGCAACATAGACCAACATCGCTAGTTTTGAAGGCAAAGTGATAAACATTAATTATTATTTTTTCACAAGAGAAAAAACAATGTTTTGAATATATTATATGAAGTAAAATAGTCCATGAAGTCATTACATTTTCACATCTAAAGATTGGAACCCCAATATCCATCCAGAAAAGTGGAAGTCCCACCCCAGACAGTGATAGAAAATACCCCATGTCACATACAGGGACTTGATATAAAACCCAGTAACGGTCCACATGGAGATTATCGACAAATCTGAGAAAGCATCCAAATATGCCCGAGGCATCTATAAGAAAGTGAAATAGCAGTATGTAGAATTGTAAAACAACAGATAGAGTACCGACGTCCATTGTTCCAAATACAAATTAAAGTACCCAAAATCCTTGAACAGAGAAAAACGTTAATCATGTGAGGAGTGTGATATGTCCAAAATATAAAAAGACCATCAGACCATATCAATAAACCAGGAACATAGACCAGCATCGCTAGTTTTGAAGGCAGAGTGATAAACATTAATCATTTTTTTTTCACAAGAGAAAAAACGTTGTTTTGAATATATTATATGAAGTAAAAAAGTCCATGAAGTTATTACATTTTCACATCTAAAGATTGGAACCCAAATATCCATCTAGAAAAGTGGAAGTCCCACCCCAGACAGTGATAGAAAAATACCCCATGTCACATACAGGGACTTGATATAAAACCCGGTAACGGTCCACATGGAGATTATCGACAAATCTGAGAAAGCATCCAAATATGCCCGAGGCATCTATAAGAAAGTGAAATAGCAGTATGTAGAATAGTAAATCAATAGATAGAGTACCGACATCCATTGTTCCAAATACAAATTAAAGTACCCAAAATCCTTGAACAGAGAAAAACGCTAATCATGTGAGGAGTGTGATATGTCAAAAATATAAAAAGACCATGAGACCATATCAATAAACCAGCAACATAGACCAGCATAGCTAGTTTTGAAGGCAGAGTGATAAACATTAATCATTTTTTTCACAAGAGAAAAAATGTTGTTTTGAATATATTATATGAAGTAAAACAGTCCATGAAGTCATTACATTTTCACATCTGAAGATTGGAACCCAAATATCCATCCAGAAAAGTGGAAGTCCCACCCCAAAAAGTGATAGAAAAATACCCCATGTCACATACAGGGACTTGATATAAAACCCAGTAACGGTCCACATGGAGATTATCGACAATCTGAGAAAGCATCCAAATATGCCCGAGGCATCTATAAGAAAGTGAAATAGCAGTATGTAGAATAGTAAAGCAACATATAGAGTACCGCCGTCCATTGTTCCAAATACAAATTAAAGTACCCAAAATCCTGCAACAGAGAAAAACACTAATCATGTGAGGAGTGTGATATGTCCAAAATATAAAAAGACCATCAGACCATATCAATAAACCAACAACATAGACCAGCATCGCTAGTTTTGAAGGTAGAGTGATAAACATTAATCATTTTTTTTTTCACAAGAGAAAAAACGATGTTTTGAATATATTGTATGAAGTAAAACAGTCCATGAAGTCATTACATTTTCACATCTCAAGATTGGAACCCAAATATCCATCCAGAAAAGTGGAAGTCCCACCCCAGACAATGATAGAAAAATACCCCATGTCACATACAGGGACTTGATATAAAACCCAATAACGGTCCACATGGAGATTATCGACAATCTGAGAAAGCATCCAAATATGCCCGAGGCATCTATAAGAAAGTGAAATAGCAGTATGTAGAATAGTAAAGCAACAGATAGAGTACCGACGTCCATTGTTCCAAATACAATTAAAGTACCCAAAATCCTGCAACAGAGAAAACTGCTAATCATGTGAGGAGTGTGATATGTCCAAAATATAAAAAGACCATCAGACCATATCAATAAACCAGCAACATAGACCAGCATCGCTAGTTTTGAAGGCAGAGTGATAAACATTAATCATTTTTTTTTCACAAGAGAAAAATCGTTGTTTTGAATATATTATATGAAGTAAAACAGTCCATGAAGTCATTACATTTTCACATCTGAAGATTGGAACCCAAATATCCATCCAGAAAAGTGGAAGTCCCACCCCAGACAATGATAGAAAAATACCCCATGTCACATACAGGGACATGATATAAAATCCAGTAACGGTCCATATGGAGATTATCGACAATCTGAGAAAGCATTCAAATATGCCCGAGGCATCTATAAGAAAGTGAAATAGTAGTATGTAGAACAGTAAAGCAACAGATAGAGTACCGACGTCCATTGTTCCAAATACAAATTAAAGTACCCAAAATCCTTGAACAGATCAAGAAAAACGCTAATCATGTGAGAATTCTAAGTAAAGTTAATCTATTAACATTGCGAATAAAATTACACCGAAGTCAAAAACATTGTCTGGCCAGACTCATGGCAAATTTGTCATCAAAAAATCAAAAAATTAAGAAGACTACCTTCATACGGGGAAACCAGTCTTGAACGTTTAATTTACAGACTTCAAAAATATTACAAAGGTCCAGCACAGTAAAATAATCTAAAAGCAGCCCAATTAAGTGGGCCTGCTAAGCAAGAAAAACAAATTAACCAAACTACTCCTCCGGTGGTTCCTCCACGATTCAGCACCATCCTTCGGAAGGTCCAGGATCGCTAGGTGCTACCTCCACATGCATGCCACGGCTCCCCTCTTGAAGGCCCGAATGTTGGCTAGCTTTTTCCGAGCTCAGACTCGTCGGACAGGTGCATTCTTCCTCCGTTTGGGCCTCCTCGCGGAAGACCACAATGACTAAAGTCGTGATTCGTGGGCAGTTGAGAGAGAAATTAAAGGAAAATTGCGTAGTGCACGTCGTGGGAGAAGGTGAACTAGCGGTGGGGAAGCGAGGAGTAGGGGAATCCATACAGTGGCCATATCCTACAACCCGACCCCGCCCACTCCTAGTATTTGGATATCAACCTACGTAATAATCACTGGACTGGCCGGAAGTCGACTCTGTTGAGGGGCTGGAGGGAGCGCACAGGGGTTGACCTCTAGTGCTCCCCCTGCGGCAATGCATCCTATGATGCACGCGAGGCATGGGTGCAGTCTCAGGTGTAGTAGGCACAAGAGGAGACGGAGAAGAAGAATTCCAATTAATAGAGGAAGACAGATAGAGACAGAACCGAGAGAAATGAAAATTTGCTGCAAGGTCTAGGCAGCATTTCAGCTGGCCACTTCTCCTTATCGTCACAGTTAGCAGGCAGTGTAATCCAGCAACCGGCTCATCTGAAAAACAATAGCTAAACACCATTTTGTCAACCCGACTGCAATGCAATCAAAGGACGCCCTTCATAATTAATCTCTGATCATTAATAATGAGAGCCGAAGGCCGGATCATATTGGAGCGTGCGGAATCGCTGAGAGGAGTGGAGGTCCGATCTTGAACAGTGTTAAAAATTAATTAATGCGGATTTGATGTGAAAACTTAATTGAACAGCGTTAAATGTTAATGCGATTGATATGAAATCACCATATCCATGTCCCATCGCCTTAAACGCCATCGAATGCACCCGCAACCGGGAGCAGGGCAAGTTTTTATTGAGGACACGTGGCAGAAATTGATTGGAGCGGATCTTTGTTTGGGCCGCTCGCGCAGTGGAAATCCGGACCCGAAAAATATTAGGGCGAATTTGATAAGAAATTCGCGTCACAACTCTCCCTCCGTACGCTAGCCCAACTTCGGACCCGAAAAAGATTAGGGCGGAATTCATTTGGTTTTCGCGTCACAACTCTCCCTCCGTATGCCAGCCCAACTTCGGACCCGAAAAAGATTAGGGCGGAATTCATTTGGTTTTCGCATCAAAAAATAGGCCAACGTCAGTAGGCTATTTTGGAACGGGAATTTGGTTTGAATTATGGTTTATCGCCGTTTGAAGTCCGGCGGGCTCGACTTAAGAACAATTTTGTTTGATCCCATATTATAAAATTTTTGTTGGTTTTCTTTGATAATACACATATTTATAATAAATCATGGGAATACCACACTAAACATGTGGAAAAGTTATATAAATAATTATTGAGAACAATCATTTTTATGTAAAAATATCCAAATGTGCTTTTGGGAAATAAGAATTCAAGTATTTGGTTCATATTGTTTTAAAGGAAGGAGTGAAGTTGGAGCCTCAAAAGATGCAAGCTATTACAAAATGACCTATTCCTAAGAAAATCAAGGTTATTAGAATATTTTTTAGACTTACATGATATTATTGATCATTTGTTAAGAATTATGCATGCATTTCAAGTCCACTCATATATCTCTTGAAGAAAATATCATTTATATGGAATGATGAGGCTACTTTGGAATTCTCTCTTTCAATGGATGCCATGTCTTCTACACCAACATCGGTTGCACCTAATTTTGGTAAAACATTCATAGTAGAGTGTGAGGCACTAGGACAAGGAATTTCCGTAACATTAACACAATAAGGGATATCATTGGCTTTTAAAAGAAAGGAATTCAAAGAAAATATTTGGTGAAATTCAAGGAATTCACTTTTGTTAATAGGTTTATGTCACACGATGATGCAGGGGCATTAGGCACTAGCCAGCAATGTAGGAGGTTTTTTCTACATGTTGTGGTTAGGAGGGTTTGAAAACATTTGAGTTGTAACAGCTAGGTGTCAATACCTCAGCTGACTATATTACTTAGACTAGTTAGAGTTGTAGGAGTCGAACAGTTTCAGTTAGTTGAATTATTATAATTAGACCTTTTGATTTCTAGAACGGTCCTCTCAGAGGAACCGAAGAGCCATATGTTATGTATATAAATTTTAATTCCTCGGATGAATAAAAGTAGAGAGGTAAGAGGAGAGTAGAGAGGGGATTTCTACAATAAACCTCTGTGAGTGAACAATTGTTTCCAATTAAATGATTTCCAAGCTTAGTTGCCATTGAATTATCTCGAACTACTAATTGTGAAGAATTGTTTAACTGTGAGGCGATTGGGTACTGATAATTCCATTCTTATGTCTTTGAATTCCCGTAAATTGTTGGATAACCCTGTGAACTCACCCCACCCGAAGGCGAGGTCTGTGTAGAGAACCGGGGTCGTGAAAACTGTTCAAATATAAAAATCCCGCTTAATAAAGAGACAAAATTGTTGTGCTTTCAGAACCTGACCCGAGGATTGGACATGAGTTAAAAAACAAAAGGATAGTAGAACCAGACTTGCACCCGTGGTCAAGCCCTCTACCAAAACCACGAGCGGAATCACAAAAGCGGGTTGCCCATATCGCACCGCTTTTGCGGAGTAGGCGGTATTTCCTATTCGCGAGCGATTCCATAGGGAATGCGACACATGGCGAAGTGACCCCAGCAAACAACCGTTTAACCCACGCCATCGTACGTTAAAGCCCGACGTTGGAAGTCGAGCGAAATTGCCAAGAGTCGTTGATTTGGAGAAGGGCCATCGGACGGTGGTCGCACGTTGAACTTGCCCGGAGGTTAACTAAGGTGTGCGGAGGATAGCCAGGTACGATACGAGTGTTTGATTGGTTATTGATATATATAGGTGGGGCCGTAGTATAATGAAATTGTTTAATTAAACGATTGGCGGATAATTAGCATAAGTCTGGAGCGTGATTGTTGTAAGGCTGGGTGGTGAAATATAGAGCCGAAAGTTCATTACAAGTTATTTATTTAAAAAGAAACGTGGAGTATAAATATAAAGTGTTGAAAGTTAAACATTGGTTATAAGGATTGGAGATAATATAAAGTCGGGAATATAAATTAAAGTCCAACCATTGTGGATAGTATTTATTTATCAAATTCTACGAATTTGATAAATAAACCCTAAGAAAGAAGAAGTCAATTAAGACTCAGGCTGGAGGAAAAGAACGGGGTAAACCAAGGGAAAATGCTGACAGAGCGATTGTAGACACACCAACTCTCCTTGGGGGTCCAATTTCAGTTTTGTTGCGTCACACGATGATCTCTCTTCTTTGGCATTTACTTGTATTGAAGATCACTATTCTAGGAATAAGGAGTTATTTTCTCCAAAATAACCCTAGCCAAACATTGACAATGCATCAAGGATATCTTTCTATGCTTCATAAGTACATATGTTCTACTTCTAAATCATGTCTTGGAAGTGGTTGTTTTGCTGGAAATTATTCACCAGTTGGTTTTATACCAAAGTCTTTTTCACATTTTCAGCATCCAATACATGAAAAAGATAATGGTTTAAAACAACATAAATATTTGAAATTTTGCAAGAATTGTCTAGCACTCTTTGAATATGAATTTTGAAGTCAAGTGCATGATGCTGTATAGGATCAAGTGTCATTTTGAATACCAAATGTTTCACAAGAAACTTCTCAACATGCTACCTTGCAGTAAGGATTAAATGACAATATTGCATCAACTATTTCCATAATAAAAGTGCACCTCGGCCATAAGACTAAATAACTACAAATGTTGTAGATCTAACAAGACCACACAATCAAATGTATTCCACAAGGCCAATATTGTATGAAAAATGAAAAGGAGTTTGCAACCAAAAATACCTTAGGCAACTAATTCAATTAGATACACCAAACTATTAGCAAAAAGGAAAACCAGTCTACTCAAAAGGCAAGCGTTTACCTCCTTTGACAAAATTTTGAGTTCCCAAACAAGGGCCTTTATTGTCTTGTCAATGCCCCTAGTAATTTGAACGGGGTTTGCACCTGCTACAACAACCTAAAAAAAAAGGTTTCATTTCAAATTATTTTCCACAAATTTAAGATACAACCATTGTCAGTTTTGTATTTCCTAACAAGCTCATAAATTTTGACAAAAGAACCAAAATTTTTTAATACCTGATAGCAATTTTTTCACTCAAAACTATCTTAGACTCAATAAGCCCAACCCAAAACTAAAAAACCAAACACCATAAGACCCTACAAAAATGAATAGATGATCTTAATCCAATACTATCGACAAAAAGTTACCTTTACACCCTCACTTATTAAACCCTATGCTGTTGAATTTTAACTTCAACTGCTGCAGCAGAAGGACGGATGCAGCAGCAACATTTTTTTTTGGAGGTTGCTTGCATGCCATCCAGAAATTTAATTCAGCATTTAAAATTCCTGCAAGTTTTTTTTGTAGACGGCCGCAGCCATATTTCTGTACAGGATTGTATTTAAACACAACAACCAACATTAACGCAATTCACCAACCAGAAATTAAACAAACAGAAATTTACCCGACAATTTTGTAAATTCAAAAGGAGGACACGTGGAGCATTAATATTGGATCGCATGAAATTGAAGGGAATCTGAAAACCTGAAAACTGGACCCGAATTTTTTATAGGGCACATTGGATTGAGAATTCAAGTTAAAATTAGGCAGACGTCAGCATCCCATTTTGGAACGTGAATTTGGTTTGAAATTCAATCTATTCAGACTTTTGAAGTCCGACAGAAAGGGTTCTTTAATGTTTTGATATTTTAATATATACATATGTTATATATATATATCATATGCGAAATGAAAGGTGGGCCATAGAATTTAGTTTTAATTTTATTTTTTTTAAAAGAGGGTTTATTATAATATGTTTTATATGTTACGGCATATAAAAATAAAAAGGACGAAAAAGCTTGGTAGTTTTTTTTATAGACAGTACCTAAATTTTTTACTACACAGCAGTGTGTAAAAAGTGCAAGACTGAGTGTAACTTTTTAAGTGTGTATGCACAGCAGTGCGAAAGGGAAAAACACAGTAGAGTGTTATAGAGACAGAGTATGTTTGTTTTGAACAGACAATGAGTTGGTTTTATGCACTGCGTTTTGTAGCAGTCATAATTTTGTAATCCATCTCGGTGAGGAAGAAGTGTAATAGTTTTTTTTTGAGTTATTGAAGGGAATAGAAGTTTTTTTTCAAATTATTGAAACTTTGTCTCCTGTCAAAGAAATTTTTATTTTCTCTGTGTTAGAGGAAGGGAGATTTATTCTCCACTCATTGTTCTGGAATTTTTCAATATTCCAACATGTGCAAGAACAATGGATGTTGTGGTTCCATCCCCAGCTAAATCATTTGTCTTTGCCGCAGCTTGCCTTACCAACTTGGCCCCAATATTTTCAACTGGGTCCTCTGACTCAACCATAACCATTTCCTTTTATTGTTGTGAAAATCTTTATGCATAACTCTAATGTGGCTAGTCCATAGGCCAAGTAGACCACTGGGTAAAAAATATGTTTCCTTTCACCTTTGAGTTTTCAAATTATGCCTACCAAATCTAAGACATTTAAGAGGGGGAACTAATACAACGTTAAAAAGAAAACCAGAGCACACATCTACAAATTACCTCCTTAGCTACCGTCACACCATCATTAACTATTTTCAGAGAACCATGCTTGCTCTCCAAGACAACATTTTTCCCTTCGCCCCAAGGGTGACTCCAACAAGATCATCAAGTTTGTTCACACCGCCTGCAAGACAAATTGAAAATGCTTTCAGTAAGTGTGCAATTGAATGCTAGACCATATGCCAAAACAACCCTCCATGAAAAATTAAAATAACACATTAAAATCGAATATAAGTGGACAAGGAAAGATCCACCGCAGTGAAGTTTCACGTGCAGGTGACCTTCCTTTAAACATAATTTTTTCTCTGACCTGCAATTTTTTTGTCACCGAGCCATCCTTGTTGAAGTAAAACTCCTTTTCCATAGCTCTTGTATTAACTACCTTCTCTCTGTCGCGTAATCTCAGAGTCCCTCTTCTGCTTGAGCGATTAAAGGAAATGGGTGAAAAAATTGAAAGAGAAGACAATTGTCTACCATAATTATCAAACATTGCACCCAACTTCTTCCCCTTTCCATTGTTACCCAATGAGGTAGATGTGGAAATTGTTGTCATATCGCCCAAAGCAGAGGCCATCTTCTCTTATGCTGAATATAGAATTACAAGACCTTCATATTAGTATGAACCTTAAAAAACATGACTCCCATTGCTAAAAACCACTTTTAAGTTGTAACAGGAAAACTAAACAACTATCACAACTTTTGGCAACTTCTGGAGCATTAAGAGAGAAACAACCAAAGAGAAATACAACCACAATCCTCATTTTAATTAGACTGGACTATATATTTGCATTAAGAAAATAGAAATAAATCACAACTATATTAAGGCCAGCACAAAACAATATTTAACCAGTGTCTCTCGTGGCCTTCAGGTTGCCATGCTATAGGTTGCATATTTTTAATTTAAATTCTTGACCTCTCGTGCCCATCTATGAATGCATACAATGGGATATCTACATCAAATGCTCCTTTATATCCCCAAAAAAAAAATCCCTATTACAAGAGCACCAGTATTGATGGATCACCCCACACCATCCCACCCACTAGAAACGGTGAAAAAGGAAACTCGAGAAACCTTCTGAAATATCTCAAGATGAATATATGGGTGGTTCTTATGAATCAACCAACCATTCAGAACATGCTCATCAATCCAAACCATGAGTATTATGTAACAATATTCAAGCAGGCACTGAATCAGATTTCTGAAGCTATGTTAGAGAAACCCTAAACTCTCACTGAAAATAGGTAAAATGTGGCACCACTCAGAGATTGACATGTGCCAATTGGTACAAGTGGTAGACAATTGGCATGCTCAAACAACGAGGTGATGCAGGAATGACATGAGGGAGAAAATATCAGAAAATCCCCAAATCTGGAGAACTAAAGCTCATCACCAACCTAAGATTGACAACTTTACATGATGTAACCTATGAAATCGTAAATGGAGAAATCATAGTAATAATAAATTAACCTATGTAACAATAAATTCGGATTCATCTTAGGAGTGGTAATGGGAGAAATCATAGTGAACAACAGGAAACATGCAGAGTTGCTTACAATCAAATAGATGAAAAAACACATACAAAAAACCTAGATAATAATCATGAACAAGCTTAATATTGAATTATGAACTGTAAAGGAACTTACAAAATGTGACATTACAAACCTGGTCAAGCGCACAAGCAAAAATATCCTTGACATGACCCTGGTTGACAAGTTGTATTGCTCATGATGCAAGAGGATTTGTACCTGCACTGCCAAGTCAATCAAAATCCATCATTATCTATACAATAAATACAAGTAATTGATGTAGTATTTTTACTCTAAGATGCATTCTTATGATAATGTTAGAACATATGTTGAAAATGTCAAAACATACCTGAATAAGCTCCTCTTCGTTTCAAGAACAATTTATTGGAGTCGCCTGAACTTGGAACAAGCCTCCCATGATCTGAAAGAGTAGCAACTAAGTCAACAGTGGCTTTTTTGTTGCTATGTTGGATCGAGGGAGGTTTGCTCCAAGATTAAATCGCCCCAATAAATTATTCTCTACTAAACAGGGCCAACCACGTGAAGGTGGAAGCTCTTATGGCCCCTCCCCCCCTCACATCACTCTCAATTCTCCAATACCCAATCTATATTTCATTTTTTACTTTCATGAGCATAAAAAAAAATATTCAATAACTAATAAAAAACAATTCAACAAAAAGTACGCAAGGAAACATTGCAATTAATGCTTGACATAAAAATAGTATGATAAATGAGTTTTTTATATAACGAAAAAAAACGTTCCAAGTATGGTAACGTTTGTCTTATAATAATACAATATTTTACATTGTCAAATTTTCTTTTTCTTCTTTCTATTCTTAAAGCTCCTAATTACATCATCACATCAATTTGCTCTTCTCCCCGTTTCGTGCCTTTGACCCACACTTCGCTGACTCAGTTGCGTATTCACGATGTTTGGGCTCATCCAAAGGATGGGCATCGCCACAAAATGATAATATTAAATTTTAATTGTCGCTTTTAAATATCATTGAACTAGTTCGGTAATATTAATAAAAAACTTGCAATGAGATTATTTACCCGGTGCACCAGTTTGTCGTCACGACCTAGTTGCGTTGTCACGATGTTCAAGTTCATCCAAAGGACTTGGCATCACCTACAAAAACATATATAATATTAAATTTTAATTGTTTCCGCTTTTAAATATCATTGAACTAGTTCGGTAATATTAATAAAAAAAATTTAAATGAGATTATTTACTCGGTGCACCAAATAGTCGCCATTGACTCTAGTTGCATTGTCACGATGTCCGGTCTCATCCAAGACGGGCATCGCCTACAAAACAAGATAATATTAAATTTTAATTGTCATTTAAATATCATTGAACTAGTTCGGTAATATTAATAAAAAACCTGCAATCGATTATTTACCCGTGCACCAGCTTGTGCCGCCCATTGACCTAATTGTTGTCGAAGGTCTCAGTCTCATCCAAGGACGGGCATCGGCCACAAACAAGATATTAAATTTTAATTGTCAGCTTTTTAAATATCATTGAACTAGTTCGGCAATATTAATAAAAAATTACAATGAGATTATTTACCCGGTGCAACATGGTTTCGCGAGGATCGTTGCCCTGCTTTCCTTCGGTGGTAAGATCCTCAAGGGAAACATTCTCCGTCATTTAAACAAAAACGTTATAAGGACAACCACTGGTATAATTAGAAAAATTATAAGTGGTGTCACTACCATCACGGCCCTCACTCGATAGCATTGTCGGCCTCGGTCCCCACTACAATGATCAAAGTTGCACGAGAGGATCATCTACATCTCGTTCTAAAACTGGTTATTTGCCTCGTCGGCAGAGGCCGCTCCCTAATTTAAACAAAGTTGTTAGACGCACTCTAGACTAAAACAAAAAAATATTGAAAGGTTAATGCCTTACCTAATGCATTCTCGATCTTGGGACTCGCCCCAAGCTTCTCGCGACGTTCAAATACAAATGGATAGCCAAAACAAGAAAGTGATATTTTTATCTTCCTCTCGTAGTTTCTATTCAATTCATCACCTACATTATATATGATTGTGTATTTTTAATCATATCTCGATAGGATTACACAAAAAGGTTGGAAGGCGATACAATTAATTATAAGATGTTTAGCTACTAACAGCAATTCTTGCAAATTTAATTTCAAGTAGCCACCTCGGCCGAGCTTGTGATGGCCCTCTTTCTCAATCCAGCTTTCTCAGTTGCCTTTGAGGTGTCGTGAAACCCAGTATCAAAAGATTGAAGTCGTATATGTATCGTAGCACACTTTTATTTTAGACATAAAGAAAATTAAAGCATTGAATTAAAGTTGTAATTTACTCCTATGGTCCAGTTTGGCATTTTTTCCTTCTTTCTTTTCCTTTCTCTTTTCCGTCATGGATGAGTGCTCTCCACTCACTCTCGAAACTACGAGAGGATGCTCATATCTAGGGTTAAATTGCAATTGCGTCCTGGCAGGTGTCCTGCATATTTCTGACATTTGTTTGCCATCACACCCGTCACCACAAATGTGCTCACCCCAAAAAGGGCTTTAGATGACTCAGAGGTCTTTTCAAAGTTGAATTTGGGAATTCCACCCCGTACGTATGGTTGGGCCAAATTACCACTCATACTTCTAATCCTCGTAGAACTCAATGAGCTCCGTTACGTAATAAAAACCAAAAAGAAGAAGATATTATCATTAATTTAAAAATAAAATCATGATAAATATGGTTTTAGATAAAGTACATGAAACAGTTAAAATATTAAAAATTCTACTCCTGGAATTGTACATGCTTTATAGGGACACCCTCATCATTCACCACAACGTGCCATTAATGGTCCTCGTGAGCCGAAACGGTAGCTCCGTAAAACGCACAATGTAGTTACTATATCAGCTCTCTATCGCTACAACACGTTCGGCCGGTTATCGGGTGTCCGCTGGGCATGTGGGTGAGTAAATGACGTAACTGAAATCCAAAGTACAAGTGATTTAAAAAGGTGTATTGCTATACACCGGGTTGCAGGGTCCCCTGGACCATCTAGCTTTTAGAGAAGGTCCACAACATTTACATCCAAAATACCTTTATTACAAGACTCCAGAGATTATATTTGTATACATTAATTAACATGCATGGCACGTTAAATAATATCATGAAGATCATAACAAATAATATTACAAAGAATTAAATAACTAATATGAAATAATATTGTTACATTATATATAAACAAATCAATAAATTAAACATGTAATTTACCTGTGAGAAAATCCTAAGCCCGGATAATCATGTCAAGCACATATGCCATATGAATAAACCTCCGCAGCGATGGGTCTTGATACATCGTATACATTATCCCATCCCATAATTCTTTCAATTCATCTACCGGTGGTTGTAAGTAGACATCCATATTCTTCACTTGTCTTCTACTGTGTGACTATGATAACATAAGATGTTCATTCTTCACGAAAACCATGGGGGATATTGTTATTTATCACTACTATAGGCCAAACAAGAATAGTTATGTTCGGAGGGAATATGGGCTACTTCATCCATGCTATGCTCAGTTGTAGACTTCGTACTTCATTCTTGAATTTCTTCGTGCCATGTATCCCTCTATATGTTTCATACGCTTCTGAATCATGGTATTCACATACCCCAACTCACTTCTGTGTGAGGCATGCCAACCCTGCAACATAGCTAATTCTTTGCAATGAAAGAGCCTTTGAATCCTTGGAATTATAGGCATGTGCCTCAATATCTTAAAAGGAGGACCAGTATGTGATTTACCATTCTTTTTTGATTTATCATACCTGCCATGCCCACATTTCAGACACCTATCTTTGTCTGCATATTCTCCTCTATATAGAATACAATCATTTGGACATGCATGATATGATATGTGTTGTGTAACCAGCTCCAAAAATAGAAGAAAAGAGATATCCACGCCTTAGAAATAAGCCACTTCGAGGGGGCAACCTCCAATACATTACATGAATGAACAATTCTTGGATGATACAATTCACAAACCTCCTTCTACATAGGAGTCCATGGGGCCATAATGTAATCCTATGGGCCACAATGTAATCCCCAGCGACCTAACAATACCTCTAAGGGCACAATAATAACAAAATGGGGGTTAAGGGGTACAATAATAATAAGGGGTTTACACTAACAATAATAAGGGGCTACAATATGATATAGGGACCTAACATGCCCCTCTCCTTCAAAAAGTGTTGTCCAACACTCTCGAGTAGCTTCAAAAGCTTCGTATAAAATTCTCATCCTCCCATGTAGAATCTTCTAAGGTGTTCTTCCACTTTATGAGATACTCAAATTGATCGATTCCGTAGTTGTCGAAGTTCTTTTTCCATGACCTGTCAGGTTTCCAATATGATTTTCCCTTCCCCATCAAGTTCTGGAAATACTGTTTGAACTGGAAGATCTTCACCTATAACCTTCTTTAAGCATGAAACATGGAAAACTGGATGTACTCGCGAAGAAGCAGGAAGCTCCAATTTGTATGCCATAGTACCAATCTTTGCAACACCTTGTAAGGACCATAGTACTTTGGCGATAATTTATTATCCTTCTTTGCTTGCTTGAGGGACATTTGTTTGTATGGTTGTAGCCGTAAAATACCCAATCTCCTACATCAAAACTTCTCTCGCTACGATGTTGATCTGCCTGTTGTTTCATTCGATTTTGTGCCAAATTCAGGTTATCCTTTAAGAGTTGGAGAACTTCTTGCTGATGCTCGATGTGATCTTCCACTGCTTGAACCTTCGAATTTTCCTTTAAAGATGATGTGATGGATGGTGGATGATATCCATAAAGTGCCATAAATGGGGTCATTTTTGCTGCAGTATGGAAGGAAGTGTTATAACACCATTCAGCAAGAGGTAACCACTTGACCCATTGTGTTTGTTTATCAGATACAAAACAACGAAGATATCCTTCCAAACATTTATTTACTATCTCAGTTTGACCATCAGATTGAGGATGATAAGATGAGCTATGAGCTAATTGTGTACCCAAACAAGAAAATAACTCCGTCCAAAAATTTCCAGTAAAAATGGGATCTCTGTCGCTCACAATAACCCTTGGGCTTCCATGTAGCTTTTGAATTCTGTCCATAAATGTAGTAGCAATCGTACTTGCTTTAAATGGATGAGATAATGCACAAAAGTGTGCATACTTGGTAAGTCTATCAACTACCACCATGATGACACTCTTTCCTTCGGACTTAGGTAAACCTGTGATTAAATCCATTGAAATCTCCTCCCAACGTTGACTTGGAATGGATAAAGGTTGTAGAAGTCCCGGGGTCTTAATTGTCTCCACTTTATTCTGCTGGCAAACCAAACATTCCGCCACAAACTTTTGAATATCAGATTTAAGGCCATCCCAAAAAAATTCTTCTTCACCCTGTGGTAAGTTTTTAAAAATCCTGAGTGTCCTCCTAAAGGAGAAGTGTGCAATTCCAGAAGAATCTTTTGTTTTAGTTGGGAATTCTTACAAAGATATAAGCGATCTTTGTACCATAAGGAATCATTTTTCCAACTAAATGTATTATATGTACTAGGATCTTGCTGCAACTTTTGGATGAGTATCCATACATCTTTGTCCTTCTTCCATTCATCTCTTGCTTCAGTTATCCAATCTGGTTGGATAATAGAAATGGCACAAAGCAATGCTTCCACCTCTTCATTCTTTCTTGAGAGTGCATCCGCAACAACATTAAGCTTTCCTTTTTTGTAGATTATTTCAAAGTCATAACCCAACATCTTTGTGACCCATTTTTGTTGCTCTTCTGACGATAGTCTTTGTTCCAAAAAGTGTTTAAGACTATCATGATCGCTTTTTACCTTGAAGTGTCTTCCCATTAGGTAAGTTCGCCATTTCTTTAGTGCATGCAATATTGCTAACATTTCCTTCTCATAAATAGGTTTCTGTAAATACTTTCCTTTGATTGGACGACTTTCAAAAGCAATGGGTCTTCCTTCCCGCATTAAAACTGCACCAATTCCATTTCCTGAGGCATCACATTCCACAATTACTTTCCTTTGATTCGACGACTTTCAAAAGCAATGGGTCTTCCTTCCTGCATTAAAACTGCACCAATTCCATTTCCTGAGGCATCACATTCCACAATAAAGGTTTTTGTGAAGTCCGGTGTAGCTAAGACCGGTGCTAGGCACATTGCCTCTTTAAGACGTTCAAAGGCCTTAGTTGCTTCAGGAGTCCATGAAAATGCATCTTTCTTCAATAATGTTGTTAGAGGTGCCGCTATTCTCCCATAATTCTTAACAAACTTGCGATAATACCCTGTTAACCCGAGAAATCCTCGCAACTGCTTTATGGTTGTGGGAACTTTCCATTCTTTAATGGCTTTAATTTTGTTAGGGTCCACTTTAACACCCTCGTGAGATACAATATGACCCAGATATTCCACCTCTTGTACTCCAAAGAAACATTTGGACTTTTTTGCATATAATTGTTTCTCCTGCAATAGTTTGAGCACCCCGTCAACATGTTCAACATGATCCTTCCAAGACCTGCTGTAGATTAGTATATCATCAAAAAATACTAGCACAAATTTTCTAAGGAAGGGTTTGAAAATGGAATTCATCAACCCTTGAAATGTATAAGGTGCATCGGTAAGGCCAAAAGGCATGACCAAAAATTCATAATGACCCTCATGAGTTTGAAATGTTGTTTTTGGAATATCTTCAGTCTTCATTCTAATTTGATGATATCCCGAACGAAGATCCATCTTGGTAAAATAAATTGCTCCATGTAATTCATCCAATAATTCATCAATCACAGGAATGGGAAATTTATCTTTAATGGTGAGCTTATTGAGCTCCCCATAATCCGGACACATTCGCCATGATCCATCCTTCTTGTGTACCAATACTACAGGAGCAGAGAAAGAACTTTGACTAGGTTGAATTATACCCGCCTCTAACATTTCTGCAATCATACGTTCAATTTCGCTTTTTTGGAAGTAAGGATATCTATAAGGCCTGATGTTTGGAGGAACACTTCCGGGAATCAAATGAATAGCGTGATCATGATCACGAATAGGTGGGAGTCCTTTGGGAGTTTCAAACACCTTGGAATGATTGTCCAAGACTTGTTGGAGATCTGCAGAAATAGATGATTTTGATGTTGGAACTTCTAGTGAGCATAATTGTGCAATTACGCCTCGTTGTTCTTTCTTCAGAAGCTTTGTCATGACATTAGAGCTTATTATCCTTCCCGGCTTCCCCGCAATACCCCGTAATTCGACTTCCTTTCCTTCTGAAAAAAATTTCAAGAAAAGTTCTTGAAAATTAAAAGCTACCGTCCCCAAAGATTGTAACCATTGTACTCCTAGTACAACATCAGCACCACCCATAGGAATGGAAAGCATTGGACTAGTCAATACATATTCCCCCATGGTTAGCTTGATATTATGGCATTTTCCAGAGCAATTTATAGTTCCTCCATTTACAACCATCACTTGACATTCTGGTGCTGGGTATAGGAAACAATTTAATTCCTTGGCTACCTTATAATGAATAAAATTATGGGTGCTACCTGAATCAATTAACACTATTACCCTTTTCTTCTTTATATGTCCTTCTATCTTGAGAGTTTGAGGAGTGGTAATTCCTGCCAGTGCATTACACGATATGGTCGGATTCATTTCTTCCTCTTCTAGGGGTGGTTCCCGGTGTATATCCTCTTCTTGTTCATTTTCTTCTTCTTCTTCACAATCTATGTAAAATAATTTCTTCTCAGCACACTTATGACCTTTAGTGTATTTGCTATCACAACCGTAGCAAAGCCCTTTTGCTCTTTTTTCTTCCAATTGTTGTGGTGTCAACCTTGTAGGTTGTTGAAATCTAGGAGTAGCAACACTTCCCTCTTTATAGAAGTGAGTGGTAGGCTTCCTTGTCGCCATAATTTTACATTCAATTTTTCTTGCCAACCCGAATGCCTTCTCCAATGAATCAGGTTCCAAAACGCGAACTTCATGTTGGATGTTATCCTTTAAAGTGCCTATGAAGAGATCAATCCCGTGTTCCTCTGGAATATCAGTTACCCTTATATTCAATTTTTGGAAGTCCTCAATGTGCTGCCCCACTAAACCCTTTTGTTTGAGATTTATCAATTGGCTAAAGAAGGTGTTGCTCTTTGTATCCTCATAATGTGCTATCATTTCCTCCGTAAAATTGACCAAGTGACAATTTTTTTACGGGAGCAAAGCCATTGATACCATACAAATGTATTTTGTTCTAAATGTAAAGTTGCAATGCGTACCTTTTGTGTGTTTTGTACGTTATGGAGATCAAAATATTGCTCCATCCGTAGTATCCATGTTACAGGATCCTTTCCATCAAACTTCCTCATATCCATCTTTGGAATATGGTGGTTCTTCCCGCCAACATTAGAGTTTATGAAATCACAATTAACATTTATTTTGTTCTCATCATGAGGTTCTTCTACTATATTTTCACCATTAGGAAACCTTTCTTGTATAAACTTTGTCAAACCCTCCATGTCTGCTTTTAGAAAATTCTTCATGTTTTCCATTTTCTCATCGATCTTAGCTTCCATGTCATCAATCTTAGCTTCCATGCCCACTTCCATGCCATCCATCTTAGCTTCCAAACCAACCATCTTAGCTTCCACACCTTTCTTCAAAACTTCCATTTCATTTTTTGTTGTTCTTTGCGAGAGCGAAATTTGCTCTTGTAATTTTGATATGTCATGTTGCCATTCTTCATCTTCATGAGTCATAGTAGAGCCTTCTGAAGGCTTAATGTGTGTTGAATTCTTTTTAGGGGCCATTTTAGAATACAATACTGATATATATTCTACACTATGCCCTTGGAATCAATTCAACTTGATTCTTCAAACAAGACTTATGCAATTCGGAAAAAAAATACACACCTTTTACTAGCTTTTAGGAGATCGATATTGAAATTGAATTATCTTTGTAATTGAAAATCTTCGATATTTGAAATTCAGCCCTGTAGTAGCCCTCTGAAGCTTCTTTCAAATGCCACAGGTATGACCTGATTTTGATTCTCCAAGACAAAGTTGTGTCCAATCTCCCACAATGACCTAATTCTAGAATGGTTCAGTAGAGCGAACTTGTACGACTTTCCACGTGTCACTGTTTTGTCCTTTGTTTCTGAAATTGATAAGCCCTCTGAAGATTATTTCAAATGCCACAGGTCTGACCTAATTTTGATTCTCCAAGACAAAGTTGTGTCCAATCTCCCACAATGACCTAATTCTAGACTGGTTCAGTAGAGCGAACTTGTACGACTTGCCACGTGTCACTGTTTTGTCCTTTGTCTCTGAAATTGATAGCGAAGAAACTACAGGTTGTGTACTTGTGACCACTTTTGACGGCACTCCAATCCAATCTTCAGAGAGAGAGTTATTGAACTTTTTCCACGATCACCTCTTTGAGATGAAATTCAGGAGCCTGAAAAAGCACTACCTTCCACAGATCATATCTCCAAAAATATTGCGAACCAAGTTCTGAAATTTTTTGACGAATTTCCTCAGGATTTAAGCTTCGTACCATATGAATTTCAGACTCTGACCCTTCGTAAAAAAATTTTATAGCGCAAATGCCACGATGACCTGTTTATGAGCCTGAAAAAATACCTAACTTCCACAGATGATATCTCCTCAAATATTGCGAACCAAGATCTGAAATTTTTAGACAACCTTCCTCAAGATTTCAGCTTCGCACCCTAGAAATTTCAGCTTCTGAAGCTTCGTAGAAAAAAAAGTTATAGCGAAAATTCCACGATGACCTGTTTGGAGCAGCGAAACCCTAGAATCCCAAAGCTCTGATACCAAATGTTGTGTAACCAGCTCCAAAGAGAGAAGAAAAGAGATATTCACGCCTTAGAAATAAGCCACTTCGAGGGGGCAACCTCCAATACATTACATAAATGAACAATTCTTGGATGATACAATTTACAAAACCTCCTTTCTATATATAGGAGTCCATGGGGCCATGATGTAATCCTAGTGGGCCACAATGTAATCCTAGCCGACCTAACAATAATAATTTAAGGGCACAATAATAAAAAAATGGGGGTTACAAGGGTACAATAATAACAATAAGGGGTTTACACTAACAATAATAAGGGGCTATACTAGTGATATAGGGACCTAACAATATGTACTCAACACCCAACATTTTCAACAATTTTTTTTCCTCTTTGTAGCTTCTGGGCAAGACATTATCACTCGGAAGAACCTTGTCTTTGAATAACCTGTAGTTGGTGATCATGGAAAACTATATTAATAAATGTACATTAATGTCGATATAATTATTAACGTTCATAAAATTTAACATTTGTAATGTTCATTGCAGTGTACTGATTATATTTCAAATTCATATATAAGGGAAGTACTTTATAGTAACTTACCTCAAAAGTTCCAAGAAACATGCATTCGACAAGCCAAACTTTGCTTTCAAGTTGTACAGTAACATCGTTGTCCCCAAATGGGTAGACTTTGATTGACCGTTGGGTCCAAAGAGAGGGGTGGTGGAAGCAAATTTAAGGCTTTCGAAAAATGTGTCAGCGATATGAGCATCATCCCCTAGCTGATCATCATTTTGGAATGAATCTAACAAAATTGTCTCCATGGCAGTTGTATCCCTTAAGTAATCATCCATACCAACCTCTATTTGATTGTCTCCATTGTCAGCTTGTGAAGAACTACTATTGTTGTAGTCATTCCTAATTGGTGAATCTGGACGTAGCGGGAATTGAATCGGTGGTTGATTCAACCATTCTTGGTATCGTTCCTCTCTGATTTTTCTCTTAATTCGGTCTTCTCTCGATTTGACATTGTCGTGGGGTGCAACGGAAGATGGTAGGTAGGTCGTTCATCATCACTAGAATCCTAATAATTAAAAAAAAAATTGAACATGATTAGTACAAAATATTATGATATCAATTAGTAACCACGTTGACAATATTGCATGATTATAAATTGGTTTGACGTTGAAATAATTACATATTAATCAATATATATACCAAAGAATTATAATTATAATTACCATCATTGCCCTGGGATTGTGGCTAGAAGATGCAATATTGTTACAATTGGCAGGGTGAAGCGGCTGTCCATTTTCATCTACCAAATGCATCTTGCGGTATGCAGCTCCTGATAAGAACTTTCTATGTTTTGGAGCAATTTAAATTTGAATATAATTTTGTGCATCTGAACTCGATGATGAATCTGCATGAACCTGCAAATTTGTATACATTATAAATTTAATTAAGTTGTGCATGATTGACTACATGGATAAAAAACATACATAAATTCAATTAGATAGTGAAAAAATAAAACACATCTGAAGTAAATATTACGTCTCCACATGGATAGGGAAAACTCCGTGATGGACTTTGAGAAATATTATGGAACGAGCTGGATTTTGAAGAATTGTCCATTTCATATAATATATGATATTTTCTGCCTGCATTTGAGCAAAACAACAATAAACTTTGGTGCACAAACCTAAATGTAATTCCGGTGCGTACTGTTCAGATAACCGCACCAGCCAGTTCTTTATTTTGCGCACCGGTGCGCTTTTGTAACAAGTAGCACCGGTGCGGTTCAATTAAAAGACGCATCGATAAACGAATAACCACAATAAAAAAAGCGCAACCCTATTTTCTTTAAGTGAAAAAAAGGTGGTAAATTGAAAATTGGGCGGAAAAATATTTTCAAAAAACTAATTTCATAAAGCATTTCTTTAAATACTAAACACTTTTCATTATTTCACTATTTTTGCAAAAAATTTCAACCAGAGATTTGCATGATACATACCTGGAGCAAACAGAGCACGAGAGCACTGTGGAGAAGGGAAATACGTTTAAACAAAAGTATTCAGACAATCTGAATTCCAAACCTCTGGTAATTCAAACCCTGTACCATAGAATTTTAAATGACGTGAGGAAAGTTTATTGTTTTTTTGTAATTTTTCTGCAGTTTTTTTTTATGCAGTGAAATAAGAAATCAAAGTCTATTGTTTTATTTTATTTTTTCTCTAGTTTTTTATGAAGTAAAATAAAAAATCAAATCTTATTGTTTTTTCAACTTTTTGTTTCTGCATTTTTTAACCTTTTCTGCAGTTTTCAGAAACAAAAATAAAAAAAAATTAAAAAAAAAAATCAATTTTTATAAACAAAACCTTAGATTCTTTTTGTTTCTGCCATTTTTTCTCCCTCTTTATTTTCAATTTAGATTTATAGGGTTTCTGTACTCATAAGAAATCCAACCCATGGGATGACTTGCATAGTTGGATCCCAATCCATGTTGGCCCTTACATCAATCTTAAAAAAATGCAGATTTGTTTTCACCGGTGTGCCCTGCGTAACGTTGCGGACCAGTGCGCTTGGTTATACCAGTGCACCGCTGAAGTACAATGATAAAAAATAAAAAATAAAAATATGTTTTTATCAATGCGCCATTTGTAGCATATGGCACCAGTGCACTATTACATTATGGAGCACCGCAAAACGTGTTGTTTTGGAAAAAAACCATTTTACAAACATACCCTACATTATTTTTATTTTTGCCCTTTCTTATCCCACTTGCTGTGATTTTAGAATTAGGGTTTTTCAATTTATATTTATAGGGTTTGTATTGCTAAATATAAGCCTAAGACATGCAACCAACGGGAGGATCTGCATAGTCAGATCCCAATCCATGTCGGCCCTTGCGTCAATCTTAAAAAAAACATTTTTTTTCGTCGGTGCGCCCTTCGTAACATAACGTACCAATGCACTATGTTATACAAGCGCATCGCGCAAGTACAGTGATACAAAAAAAAAAAAAAAAATTATGTTTTTATCAGTGCGCCATATGTAACATATGGCACCGGTGCATTATTACATTATGGCGCACCGCACAATGTGTTGTTTTGAAAAAAATCCATTTTACAAACATGCCTACATTATTTTTGTTTCTGCCCTGTCTTCTCCCACTTGCTGTGATTTCAAAATTAGGGCTTTTCAATTTATATTTATAGGGTTTATATTGCTAAATATAAACCTAAGACATGCAATGAACGGGTTGACCTACATAGTCGGATCCCAATCCATGTCGGCCCTTGCGTAAAAACAAAAAACAAAAAAAATTCTGTGTGTCATGTCTGAAAGAGTGCACCGGGGCGCTTTGTTATCACATCGCACCACGAAATAATTGCCATAAAAAATTAGAAAAATATGCAACTGGTGTGCTATTTCATTATGACACACCGCGAACATTTAGTTTTGAAAAAAAAAACTTTCAAAAAATACAAACCTTACTTTCTTTTTGTTTCTCCCCTTTCTTCTTCTTCTTTATGTGATTCAGAATTACGACTTTTCAATTTAGATTTATAGGGTTTTTATTGCTAAATATAGACCTAAGACATGCAACCAATGGGATGATTAGCATATTTGTATCCTAATCCATGTGGGCCTTGGAATGATTAAAAAAAAAAACAGATTTTTTACCGGTGCACCCTATGTAAGGTAGTGCACCGGTGCTCTGTTGTTTACAAGAGCACCAGATAAGTAATGTGAAAAATAATATTTTTTTAATGACGCGCCATATGTAAAATATAGCACCGATTTATGCTAAAAAATTAACATCGGACGATTTTTATTATTTTTATGATGGTTAACTGGTGCGGTCATTGACATGTAATGCACCGGGGCTTCTTGTTGACATAGAGTACCGTATGGTGTATTATATTGTTTTTGCGGTGCGTGGGAAAGACATACATGCAACGACATCAATGCGTTCACCATGAATGGCTCACCGGTTTTTTGAGATTTTTTTTTTTTAATTGAGAAGTTGACAGTTTATTTAAAAATATATTATTGACTGATATGATACATGTTTGATATTGTTAAAGAAATGACTCACAAGAGATCAAGTAACAAAAATACTAATAAAACATCAAGAAAGGCAAAAAAGGCAAGTTCTTTGTAATTTTTTTACAAAAAAAATATTTTTGAACTATATGTAAGTTTAAATAATATGTATTGATTAATGTGTATCATGCAGAGCCACAAAATGACGAAGCTCGATAAGATTATTTCTGATCTAGGACTAGAAGAACGTATAAGATTGATGAAAAAATTGCAAAAGGATGAATCAGGTGAATGAAAAAATACTATTGATCTAATATGAGTTTCTTTTTTTAGTTTTCATTAATAATATAATTAAAGTTATTAGATAACATGTGTGAAAAAGTCTATTAATTCACTTCTATTTAACGCTCTACAGGGACCAACAACTCAAAAAATGAATGTTGTTCTAAGAAAAGAAAAACAATAGAACATGCAAATGAAAATGAATTGCTCCTTAGCTCATCTGGAGTGGTGTTGGAGGTTAACAAAAGGGAAAAAAACTTTTACAAATGTTTGAGGGGTCTCATGGAATGAATGTATAGATGTTCTTTCCACTTACAATACAAAAACCAATCCAATGATTCCAAGAACCAGAATTTATGTAAACTACAAGAAGAGTTTCCAGGGAATTGGTCAATGAGATATGTCAGACTTTTAATAGCAAAAATGTACAACAACAAAAAAGAAGGAATGAAAAAGTAATATTCCTTTAGATGTTTGTCTAGAATTATTTATAAATATCACTTTTGTTATACTTACTTTTCATATATCAATATAAAAATTAAATAGTTTATTGTCATGTTACATTTTCAGGAAGATTATGAAAATCTCAAAAGATAAAACGGCTTGTCTATCAGAGAAATATGCTGATAGAATTTAAAAAGGTGTACATAGTGTCCCAATTGAAAGATAAAGGAATACCAATAACTGTCCCATTTTGTATGACAAAGAATGTCTTATTCATATATATATATATATATTAAAAAATATTTTAATTTATTCTATTGCGTTCTCTATTGTCTCTATTAAGTTCTCCATTGTCATTCTCAAATGCAGTAATAAAAATTTAATTCATGTGAATATTGTTATAACATATATATGTGTCAATTTTTGATGAATAATGAATTTTAAAAAACCACAATAATTATGATATGATATAACAAATTAATCTAAACATCACTTTCAAATACATTAATAAAAATTTAATTAATATGAATATTGCTATAATATGTGTCGACTTTTGATGAATAATGAATTTAAAAACTATCCTGACTAATTTACCTTGGAAAGAGTCGATGTTTCCTAAGCAAAATACGCACGTGTATATTATCATTTTGCAGTGCGTTTTTACTATCCCAGGGACCGCATAAATACCAAAACCAGTTAAAAATATCGAGGCGTTTGTGTGGTACAACGCTCCGGTGCATTTATGTATCTATACACACCGGTGTCGTTTTATCGCCTATGAGCAGTGCACGAATATCGATACCAATTATAAATTGTGGTGCGTCTGTGTGATACTATGCACCAGGGCATTTTTTCTGTCTATACACTCCAGTGCATTTGGATGACCAATAGGCACCACACAAATACCGATACCAATTAAAAATCTCGGTGCATTTGTGTGATAGTATGCACTGGGACGTTTATGTGTCGATAAACGTCGGTGCATTTGTATGACATATTTGCACTGCACGAATACCAATACCAATTGTAAACCTCGGTGCATTTGTGTGATACGATGCACGGGGGAATTTATATAATCATATGCATTGGCGCGTTGATATGACCTATGGGCACTGCTCAAACCCCAAGACCAATTAGAACAGCCCCGTGCGTTGCATCACCAACACTAAGCCCAGTGCTGTTATTTTCATTAACGGCCCGGTGCATTCTCCTTCGACCGCCCCGGTGCATATCGGTAGCTACCGATATGTACCAGTGCATTAAAACCTGATAAGAGCACCGATGAAAAAACATCCGTAATAACCTTTGGTCGCCCATTTTTTTTTAGTTATGTTGAATTTCAGTTAAAAGCTCCGCCAAAACCTCCGTTACAAACGGATGTGGTAGCATATGTTTTTTTGACAATTTTGGCCAATTTTATAACATTAAAAACCTCCTTTATAACCTCCGCTAGAGGTTCTTTTCCTTGTAGTGGTTCTTTTTCTAACCATTTGTCACTAGAATGTTGTGTGTTACTTGTAACATAACAGATAATGCTTTAAATGGCTAGCAAACAATGTGATACAAGATCACATTACCTTTTTTTTGGTCATTCTTATTTGCCCAATATATATATATATATATATATATATATATATAGTTCTAATAGCATTGAATGCAATGTTAGTTTTTCTTTGTACACAAGTGTTGTGTGCCTTGCATATATGCATTGCTACAATGCTATAAATACTATTGTAGCTTGCAGAAATTGTTGGTGGTTTTCATGTAGTTTCATTGTACCTATACCAATCTCTTAATGATCAATGGACGATCACGAATACATTTGAGCTATGTATAAGCAATGCACGAAAACAAAGTATATAGAACTAATGTGATTTGTTTTATTTTGTCATAAATCATAGAGAGACAATTTAGATAGAAGTATTCTAAATTCATATATGTAGCAAAGAAAATATATTTTATATGACAAAATAGATTACATAGGTGTTTATGAAAAAAAAAATAATGTGTGATGTGTTTTATTGATCAAAAAACTTGAAATTTTTTCTTTGGTGCTTCTTGCTACATAGAAACATCAATTATTAGTTTTTCTAGTTTTCGTTTTTCCCATTAAATCCATGTATTGTTTTTTATCCACCAATTATGTCTGGCTTTTTTTCCCACATATGGACACACTAACTATGAGACTTCATTCACTTGTTATTATGTGCATATGTGAAAACATTGTGGTGTTCATGTGTTAAGTATAGGTATATCCAATTAACTGGAACTATATCCATTTGGAGAAGGCTTTAAAAAACAAATATTACATTATCCTAAATAATTTACATTTTGATAACATATTGTCTTTATAATGCAACAATAATTTAGTAACTTAAACATGGTTTAGTTGATATATTTATAGTAATAAGAATTTGAATATGTTTATTTTATTTCAAAAACCTATTGAATATGATTATTGGTTTAAGTAGCTTTATGCTTGTTATTTTAAATTAAAGTTGTTTATTATAACAAACTATATTGTATTTTTTTTTTAAGTAATATTTGGATTCTATTTGATTTATAGATTACGAAAATAATTTACAATAAGTATAAAAAAAATTATGGAATTTTGGAAATTTATTGTGTTTTGAAATTTGTTAAAATGATAATAACGTTTATGTTACTATTATTTTAAATTGTATAAATTCCTTTAGTTTTAAATTATGTTTCAATTGCAAAAATTCAATCTTCAAGGTTGCTTATTACCATTTCATCTATTCCTTTGTCATAGTGCTAGGTACTCATTTTCAGAGTATTTTGAAACAAAAAACAAGAAAAAAAGATAGTGACAATAAAAATATAGACTATATAATAGATGAGGTGTGGAAACTTTCTAGTATTGTATGTGATGATTGAAAATTCAATGTAGTCCATGCTCTTAATGTTATAAATCATTCTCACATTTGGAAAATTTTCCACATTGTATCAATATACTTTATGGCAATGGAAAATACTTTCACGCTGAAAGATTAAAAATTGCAAGAAATTAATCACAAGCAGAAAAAATCGTGCTGATAGGGTCTTCAACGCGACTGTACTCAACATAATTTGCGCTGATGGTGCTATTTTTCCTAGATAAAAGTGTGTTGGATGAGAAACTGGACCAACGCATGTAGACAGTGGAAGATATATTCTTAAGCGCGTTCGTACTTAGCAAAATCCACGCTGACAACGCCCTTTTTTTCAAGAAAAATGCATTGGGTGAGAAAAAATTAGGAAAAAATAAAAATATTTGAACAAAGATTCAGATTTAACACTCTAAACAACTCACCTCTCATAATTCAGATCCATAATCAATCAAATTTATGGATCACTAGGAGGTTGGAAAAACTTAGAAAAATATACCAAAAACAAAAGGAGGTTTGAAGGATTATGTGATCCCTAGTGGAGTCACCATTTTTTTGTGCATGCAATCCTTTCTGTGGATAAAAACGATCCCTCTAGTCCTATGGGAGGATCTAGCAACTACAAAAGACAACTACATGAAATATTTCCTAGTTAATACTAGAAAATGCAGAGGATAGATCTCCTACCCCACTCTGATGCTAATACCCTTGATGCCGACCTTGACTCTTTGGCTTCCAAGCTCACGATATCCTCTTCAATGGTATAGATGAGTGTCTGCAAGAGATATTAAGTGGAGAAAAAAAAATTGTCCAAAGCATAACGTTTTTTAATGCAAATTATGTAACAAATCAAGGAGCATTACAATAAATGGAAAATAATTGACACATTTATGGAGAGAAAACATATATTGTATTATTAATAGATGAAAAGGGAGCATTAAAACCAATTAATCCTTGATTTTGGAAGCCTCCTTCAAGTGATATTACAAGTCCAAGCCTTAGCCTTCAAACACCTTTTCTCTTTTCCAAATGGGTAGCATTTGGCAACAATTCAGTACTAGGATAGCAGCCAACCAACCAACCTACAAGCCAACCTCACTAACCAACCATGACTAAATTCACTAACCCTTAGTGGATTGTGGGAAATTGATTTATAGGGAAAGAGAGTGAGTTGAGGATCCATGAAAAGAGGGAGGAGTTCCACATTTCAAGGGATAGATCCATGGAATGAGGATCTAGCGCCAAAAATGGGAGGTCTCATTCCAATCATCAACTACCTGAAACCACGTCATCGTTCTCGAGATTTCTAGTAAGATAAGCTTCTCCCTCATTTTGGCAAAAACTGCTTGAAGAGGACCAACGCGGATTTTCCTTCTAAAAGTCGTGTTGGCAGTGCTAGACAATTGTAATCCCAGAGGTTACTAGTGTGAGACATCAATTACGAGAAACACGTTGGGCTTGAAAAACAAGGTATTTTGACAAGTTCTCCAGAATTCTTTCAAGGAAATTTTTCTTCCACTTCTTCATGGATATTTTTTTTTATCTCGACAAACATGTTTCATGGTGAATAAATTATTTGTGACAAATTTCATCATTTGTGACACTTGTGGAATCAATGACACAAAGTACAACACTTCAGGATACAAGACTAGGAGTGTGAAAAATATTGTATAACAGCATTTATATTGATTAAATCAATTTGTTAAATGTGCATCTAATCAAAATGTCCTTAGATACATAATGTACAACACTTTGGAGCAAGTGTTTGATGAATAGAATCTCAAGAAAACATGTTTTTTTTTTTGTATTGTAGTTATATATGTTAAGGTCAAATATTTCACAAATGAATTCTATTCCATAATATTTTCCTCTATATGTTGATATGAATATGGCAATAATGAGTTTATAGTATAAACATGTGAATCATTGATACATTTCCCTTGTTCAATGTTTCTAGCATTCAGATATTGTTTTAAGCAATTAACAGTTATATTGTCATTGCAAGTGATACATTTACAAAAGATTTTGTAAAATTATTTTTCTCATGTTATACATATCAAAACATCATGCACATGGAAAAACATACTAAAATAGACAATCATCATAGTCATTGATATTTTTTCCATAGATCGACAAACCTTGTTGATGTAAAATTTGCTCAATTGACAATATGTCAAAGTGTCCAGTTGAGTATTGCTATGGAAAAATACATGAATCAATTGATTAAGGTATTGAAGCTAGAATATATGTTGTAATATGTAACAAGAGTGGCCCAAAAGTTCCAGATATATAATTTTGATTATGCTACAAAATATTATATTCATGTCCATCAATGTCCGCATTGAAATGTAGAATTTAGTTTAATATTAGTTTTAGATAAGTAGTGGGACCTTTGTTACATGTGATATACATCAATAGAAAATGAATAAAATATAAATATAAATGGAATTTTGATTGACCACATATTAACTTGTTACAAGAGGAGTTTTGCCACCTATCAACAATTCCTAATGTCAATTGAATACAAGAATATCAGTTATTGCAGTCATAGTTGCACCTTGATTCCTATTGACATTGCTAATTCTTATAATATAGATGAGCCATCTATTCCATATTAAAATGTTTATGGTTGTGTATGGAACAGTAAAATAGTATTATTTTGAGCACTGTTGTACAAGTTTCCTCAAGAAAATACGTTCCACTAGTTTTTGTTGTACTATTGTTTCTTGTAATATATGGTTGTCCTTATGTCCATGGAAATATTTATCCCTATAAAATCAAGTATAATGTGATAGCATATTCCATGTTGAGCCTCATTTCCACACCGAGTGTGCCCAGAGTTCCAACAAAAGAGTTATTATACACGAAGATAGCAGAAAAAGTTAACCAAATACTTGTAAATTTCGTCAAAATCTACTCTATCAATTACTATGTTCTTGTATTCAATTCTATCAATTATTTAGCTCTAAATACAACTGTGTGTAGACAAATCAGAGTCATCAGGTTATTGTTCTAATAAAATAGGTTTTTTTAGAACATATGTTTCTTTTCTAGCTTAAGAAGAATTTGCGAGAATTTTTTTCCTAGAAACTTAGTACAAAAAAAACACAAAACAATGTGCATTGCTTGTCCAGTTGAAATTTGTTGTGTATTTAGCAATATGTTTCCAAGTTTCCAAAAAGCTTCAATTTTGTTGTCTTGACATGATATGTGATTTTATTTTCCGAATTTGTTTATATGTAATCGTCATAGAGAAATGCATTTTCGTGATACAAAAGTTGCAATATGTTGCTGCAACATAGGTATCTAAAACAAATTGAGCATATTTGTTTTCTTGTCACACTATGTTCTTGTATTCAGTTGTCTCCAGTGTTTAACTATGAATACAATTGTACCTAGATAACTCTTTTAATTTGATGCTATTGATACCAAAGGAAAAAAAAATGTGCAAATGTGTTTGTAGATATAAATGTAAACACAAACAAACATGAAATTTGGTATTTGAAAATCAGTTACTAAAATTCTAGAAACAATTTATAGTGTCACATAACTTACATACTTATGATTTCAATAGCTGCATCAGTCTCTATTTCAATTTTTTTGTGTTTCTTTGAAGTTGTAGGAAATCCATTGTCGAGGTTGGCCTCGAATTCATTATCAGGCAGTCGGCTTGTCTATGGAAAATAATATTAAGTAAAAGGGAAACCTCTAGCCCATTTTGGCAAATGTTGAGGTTGAAGCGGTCTTGAAGTTGGAACTGGCGTTTTTATTTTATTTTTACTTTTGTAATTTATGAACTATATTTACATTATTTTTTTGTTTAGGCGAGGGATAAGGAGTTGGTATATTTTAAACATTTTGATACTAATTTGCTTTAATTTGTGCCTAATTTTTGGTGTGTTATGTTAAACTTTTAGATAGAAATAACAATGATCTTTTTCGTGGAATTGCTTTAAATGAATTTTTCTTATAAAAATAATGTTAAATTTATTTTTTTATTGATAAAAAAAAAGAAGTGTTTTAAATAAAATTTATTAAATGATATGTTAAATGGAAAAAAAATTAATATATCAAAGACAGGTATGTTTCTTGTGTTGGTCTTCGTACGGGCAAGTCATAAGTCGGGTTGGCTATGAGCTCGGAGGTTGCAGTTGTAAGAACATATGACTATATGAACATATTTGTTTTGTGGCCCCTATTGAAAGCAAGTTCGAGGTTGGCTCGAATGTGAGGTCGGGGATCAACATTGTTGTTTGAATGGTTTCTCTAGACACTCTTGAATACTGACACTCCACGACCAATTCGGCTCTAATTTTTCGGTACGAAAATTATAATCTAAATATACACCGAATAATTTTCATTCTTGTTATCATGTTTACATCGAACTTTTTTTTCTTTTGTACATCACAAAACAAACAAAAATAAAATTCGTAAAAGTCTTTTTTTTTTTTTTGAAAACTTAATTCGCAGGTCGGATCCAGAAAAAAATTGTAAAAAAATACACCGTGCCGACTACAGGACCTTGAGATCACACAAGTAGAAGATCCAGTTGAGCACATTTTTTTTATAAACAATCCTCCTGATATCTCGTCCTCAGCATTCCCACACTATGAAACTATTGGACCTAATGAATTCAATCGACTAGGGTCTACTCCAGGTCGCGATAGAATAAATTAAATCAAAAAAAAAAAAAAACCCTTTACTATTGGACCTCGTGACTACACGATTACCTCTAAAAGAAAAGAAAAAAACGTTACAGTCTCATCAACGATCTTGTACTTCTCATGCTTTGAGAATAAGTTACTAAAAATAAAGCCTCATTTATTTCTTTATTCTCTGATTTGGTATGATATATATAATTTAAGAACTAAAAAAATAATTTTCATTTCTTCCATCAAGTTCGTAAGAGTCCTTATTTTTCTTTTGTACATCACGAAATGAATAAAAAACAAAACACTTAAACAAGTTTTTTATTTTTTGAAAATTGAGTAGAAAGTCAGATCCATAAATTTTTTGTAAAAAGGGAATATAAGCTTCCGACTACCCAACCTCGCAACCACTCAGCTAACAACACAAAGTAACTACGAATTTTTTTATAATTAATCAGCCCAACCTCCTGACTTTATTATTCTCGATGATCAAACTACCTGACCTAATGAAATTGCTCGGCTATGTTATAGTCGAGGTCGCAATATAATAAATCAATCATAAAACAAAAACAAAATTGATTTTCTGACCTCTCGATTGTTTGATCAGCCCAATTAAAATAAAATAATCAACATAACTTCCCGACTTCGCCATTTCCCGACTGTCAACTTAACTGACCTCCCTACCTCGAAGTTAACAGCAAAACACAACATAAAACCAACATTGCTAACTATCAGAGAAGTACCGCGCAATGAAAAGACATAATAAATGAATTATAAAAAAATAACACTTAAACTTATCCTAACCTCCGTATTTGCGATCGACACAATATCAAAATATATATATATATATATATATATATATATATATATATATATATATATATATATATATATATATATCGCTCATATTCTAGAAAATAATTTTGTAGTTTTTGTAGTTTGAGAATTAACTACTAAAGATTTAGTCCTTGTTCTGTAATTTTTTGACATGAAACATACAATCCGAAAATTCACAGAATAATTTGCATTCTTATTATCGGGTGTGAAAGAAGGCTACAAAAATAAAAGCCCTAAACAATTTTCTTTTCTTTTCTCAAGAATTAAGTTGGAGATCAAATCCAAAAACATTTAAAAAACAATGTAACCTCCTGACTATGCGAACTTCTGACCACATGAGTACCAATACGGGATGAATATGAACACAAAGCGTCGAACGTATTGAGATTGTACTAAGTGACTTTGACCTCCTGACATTGTACTAAGTGATTTTCACCACTAGTTTTCTTATGCTATTATGCAACTATTACAACATGCCCCCGACTCTCTGTTACTCACCTCGTTGCTTGAATCCTACAAGTATCTTATCTACAATTTCCATTCATATAATAGGAGAATATTGTTGTGCCAATCAAAAAATTTCCTGCCTATGATTCTAACTACGACGCAATAAACCTTATCGAATTGTTTCTATAAATTCATCATTTCACCCCTTTGCTCCAAAATGAACATCCTTTCTTATTATTCAAGGATTGTTGCATCATTGATATTTTTCTTTATGGAACACAAAGCCTTTAATCGAGATTTCTACATACTGCTCAAATACCAAGTATACTGCTACATGAACTACTTCCAGCTAATCCTCTCGATTGCAACCTGGTCTCAGGGATTCATTCTACTTGTAGATCTAAACGAGCACCTTTTCTCTTTGTCGAATAAATACTAAGGCATTCCACGGTGTTACCCCTTCTGAGCTTGGGTGATAGCTACTTTGGAGAATTTACTATCCCCTAGAACTTCTCTGCCTTCGGATAGCAAATTCCTTTCATGCTGGCATAGGCGCTCCTGCAACTCTTCTTTGACAGAAGCATGGCACCACCTCATAGCCAGTTTTCACATCGATTCCATACAACAACTATTCAAGGATGCTCACGAACTCACTCAACAATTTCTCGATATTTCTTATGAGTAGCCAGTGCATTTAGCTTTTGATAGGGACTTGTGATCCTCATTTCCAATCTCCTTGTGGCGGGAATGAAGATTCGTGCACAATAAAAGTTAAATCTTATGCAAGTTTAATAATAAGACATAATCTACCCCAGAATATTCCATTCACATTTCCCTTATTATTCTCTTGTAAGGACAAAATTTTTGTAAACATGTATCTCAATGTACACATTGACTGAATATGTCAAACAAAGTATATCTATTATGAATTTGTGCATTAATACAAAGGGTCTCAGAACCCAATTTTTCTAACAGGTATTGTTTTGGAAAATATATTCTTGAGGCACTTAACTTCACTTATTATATTATTGATGATATAATTGAGCATTTAGGAAAAAAATTTATAAGCCTCTTCTTTAGTCTGAACTTCAAACACTTTGTAATTACTATTTATTACTATATTAACTTATTTACTTTCATATAATCATAGGGAACATCTACCCATGCATAATCATAAACACAATGATAACCAAGACCTTTGTTACATGTGATATACATCCATAGCAAACCAAATATATATATATATATATATATATATATATATATATATATATATATATATATGGAACTTTGATCGACCACATATTAACTTGTTACAAGAGGATTTTTTCCACTTGTCAACAATTCATAATGTAAATTGGATACAAGCATATCAATTCTTACAGTCATAGTTTCACCTTGATCCATGTTAACATTGGTAATGATTATAATATAGCGGGATCATCTATTTCCTGTTAAAATTTTTATGATTGTTTATGGAACATTAAAGTTAGTTTTCTTTTGAGCATTGTTGTATATGTTTCCTTAAGAAAATGCTTTCCACTAGCTTTTTTTATGTTATTGTTTCTTGTAATACATGTCTATAATTATATCCATGGAAATAATTATGCCTATAATATAAACTAGAACGTGATAGTAGATTCCATGTTGAACCTCACTTCGAGATTGGGTGTGCCCAGTGTTCCCACAGAAGAGTTATTATACAATAAGCTAGCAGAAGGAATTGACCAAATACTTACACATTTTGTCAGAAAGAACTATGTGAATTACGATGTTCTTGTATTCAATTTTGAGAAGTATTTAGCTCTAAATACAAGTGTGACTAGAGAAATTAGATTCATCAGGTTATTCCTTGTCCCTCCATTACAACTGCATCCTTGATCTTTCAATTACTTCATAAATTTTGTTCGCATTTTCTCTTTGTATTAACTCAAATAAACATCGGGATGAATATTTTCCTCAGAACACTAAATTTCAGGAAGCATCTCCTTTACCCCATGGACCAATCAACCTTTAATTCCTATCGTCAAGGTTAGGTCTCTTTTTTGCACAATAAACTATATCATCCTTACCACGAATTCTGCATTCTTAGCTCCACAATCCATGCCCTCAGACTCAGTGTCCATTTTTTTTTATGTTATTGTGGATATTACAACATATGTACATTATTTTTACAATGGAACCCATACAAAAATCTTGACTAAAACTCTCACATAGAAAGTAAAACTCATGAACACTAATAATCAATAAAATCACTTTTCTATTGTCTATTCTTGTTCATTGACTTGATGCAAATTGAAACAAATGTCAAACAACTCTAACAGTTTACTCATTTTTTTAAGAAAGAAATTTTCTAACAAACTAATAACTGTAAATTTAGTACACAGGAAAAGAGAAATATTGTCGCCTATTCAAATTAAAAAAACAAAGACACAAATGTCATTTTGCAAAAAAACTAGTTAAAAGTAAATTTTGAAAAAAAAAAGAAAAAACTATACCAATAAAAATAGCCTGAGTTCCAAATATATATATATATATATATATATATATATGTATGTATGTATGTATGTATGTATGTATATTATCGAAAGCTCATGTTTTTCATTAATTAAGAATACTCTACAAAATTACACTTAGAAATTAGAAATTGAAATGGAATAGTTCACAAATAACATTATAACTAGATAAACAAAAAACTAGATGCACCTGAATCATGTATACAAATAAGCAGTGACATGCCACCATGTGGCTCTTGTTAAAAATGTTGGATCTCAAATAAATAAATACATGTACTTAGTCTTTGAATATTTTAAAATTCACTTAGTTTAATAATTTATTAAATAGTTTTTATTTTATAAATTTATAATTGAATTAATTTGATATTTGTTTCAAAGTCGAGACATTTTAATTGATTATGGTCTTGATGGTCTTGTTATGATTTTATTACAAAGTATTATGTAAATTACAAGATTTAAATTTCAAATTCCTTACTTAATCCATATTTATAAAATAAAAATCTCAAAATTATTTAAACACAAACTCAATTACTAAATTTTTTTATACTTAAAACAAACAAAACAATATTTATTACCAAATTTGTTTATATTAAAGACGAACAAAACAATATTTACTTGAAAAAAAAATGAATTCTTTGAAAATGATTATTTTTTTAAATTAAATAAATTTATTAGTCAATATAGATTTCAGTTTCTATTGGTTAAAAAGTACCTTCTAGTTAAAAATTAACAAAAATTTTTAATATATTTTAAAATTTCCAAAAGTTTCAAGCCAAATAAAAGTTTTAAATTTTAACACCACTTAAGAGGGGTGGCACGAGCGGAAGAGGTTATCCATTGACCCAACTATAAAATAGAGACTCAATACCCTTTGGGACTAGGTGTAGCATATAATAATCAAGTTGAACATATAGCGCTCTGACAGGGATTGGAAACAACAATTGAAAAGAAATTTCCAAAATCCTAGTGTTTGGAGACTCTATGATTGTGATTTTCCAGGTGCAGAAACCTAAAGGATCACAAAACTCATCTCTCCCTAAAGCATTCTAAAAACAATTGCTCTTCAAATAGTGAGATTTTAACAAATAGATTTATTTCATGTTTATCGAATTTTGAATTAAAAAAATAGATTCACCGACAAACAAAGGAACTACCATGGAGCAAGGGATCCTAGAAGTGTATCATTGAATATTGAGAGTACCTCTTCCAGGAATTATTTGTATAAAATGTAGGTCAAAAATTATGGTTGTAAAATCCTACATAGTTGAATTGAGGCACAAGCTAGCAACAAGGAGTTAAGCAAAGTTATACACCCCCTGAGTAAGTAGTTCATGGCTCGTAATATGGTGATTACAAGGTTAGAAGGGCAAGCAACATTTACGTGCCAACAACATGAATTAATAAATGTGAACCATTTTCTTATCTGGTGTAACATCTGGCGTATGAAGGAATTTGCATGTGAGCAGGGGTGGCCTTGAATTTTAAGTTTTCAAAGAAGGGAAGAGATCACACAAGTGATTAGAGCCTCGTCTTTATTACAACATTCATTCTGTCATAAGCTAGAGTTAATGTTACTCCCCATCCATTTCCTTCAAACTTTAATCCAAGATATCAGTCAAGATTTTGAGATGGATATGGAAGCATTGCAATTAAATGATACAAGACAATGATATGGGAGCACCATAGGTTATATATGGATTATAGTCATTCTACTCTGACCACCCTTTCCGTTGTTAAATCACTCCATCCACACAGAGAGGAGGCTGCCATTTCAAGGGATATGGAGAATGAAGCAGTTAATCCTCATCATGGAGGTGACGACGAAATCATATCATGAGGAAGAATATACTCATATAAACCAGCTCTTGACTAAATTGTTAGAGTCACTTGAGGCATTATTTACAAACACTACAACACAAAAGGGGGTTTTAAGACAGTATTTAAGACAATTTGTGGGAAAATTTTCTTAACTTGAGACAAAAAAAAAACATTGTATTGTCTTAAATACTGTCTTTAAGAGGGTGTCTCAAATTAAATTTTCTTAAAATTAAATTTTCTTAAAATATTTTCTTTATAAAGATAATATAGAACACACACAATTTTGTCTCTGCAGAGACATTTTCATTTTTGTCTCTCGAGAGAAAATTTCAGTTTTTTCTCTCTAGAGACAGTAAAAAATTGCATTCAAAGATAATACAACACTTTTGTCTATTTAAAGATAATATAAAATAATGAATCTAGAAAATATCTCACCATTGAAATAAACCAATATTAGAAGTATTTAATTAAAATAAACTACAATATCAATTGATTAATTCATATTAGGACATAGTGGAATCGAACCATTGACCTCATGTTTATAAAGCAGGTTATCTTCCACTGAGCTAGCACCCTTTAAAGAATTATGTGAGAGTTATAGTAGTCCTTGAAATTGCATATATAGGCATTGATTTTCAACTAGAATTTGCACCAAGAGGTGCAAAGACATGCTGATAGTGTGTTTTAGTTTTTTGTACCCTTTGAATATATACATAATAACATTTGAAATAGAAGTGTTTCTAATGTCTCACTAGAGGTCGGGGATTGATTGGTCGAAGAGGCTCGAAGTTTGGGTATCTCTTCAAAGATATAGTGTGCCCAATGTCTTTCCTTCATATATTTCTGCACCTTTATCTCAACTCAATCTCAACCATACCTTGGCCCCTCAAAGGTGCCATGGATATCATGAGTTATTCCATATGGCTCTTCATTTATTGTATGCCCTGCTTCCATACATGCAACAATCCCTGAAATCATACTTTTCAGTAAATGAGTATGACATTTATCTAAAGATGAAATTTAAGTAATGTGAAGGAATTGTTAGGACACATATATACAAGAAATATTAAGAAATAGATGACGAAATTCGATCATGACATCTTGCGGGGCTATTAGATAAACTTACAATGTATCTTAAGAACCCACTTCCCTTCCAATATTGACATTTGAAAATTCAGTATTCTTCTACAAGCACCATCTACATCGGTAGATGCAACCACATGGGTCACAACAGGAGTCCATGTTTTTTATATCATTGCACCAGTTTTCCTTGCAAAACTATTAAGCTGCTCCTGCATTAAAAATGAGACTTGTTGAGGACATATAGCACATAATTTTAAATTAGTAGGTAGATTTGAAGTTAAAAATGCACGCTTTCATTAGGGGAATTTTGAGGTCTAAAATGGGCCTCCTAAGGAAATTATAAAATGATAGTGGAAATAATATAATAAGATTTGATTACGTCATCAAATTTTAGAGGGAAAAAAAATTACTTTTTCAACTCGTATTTTCAACTTATCTCCCAAAGCTTTTACCCAAATTTCGAGTGGGAGTACTCGTTGGATGAAAAAAATTAATTCCTCATCCAAGGAGTACCCATGTTGCATACTTTCGATGGACTCTACTATACGAAAAATGAGAAATACATGAAAACCATTATTGCAATCATGTTTTTTCATGTATTTCTCATTTTTCGCGTAGCAGGTTCCATCGAGAGTATGCAACATGGGTACTCCTTACATGAGGAATTAAATTTTGCATCCAACGAGTACCCCTGCTCGAAATTTGAGTAAAAACATTGGGAGATAAGTTGAAAAGACGCGTTGGAAATGTAGTTTTATTATTTTATTATTTTTTAATCCTTTTACCCTTTTACTTAAAAAAAAGGTGAACAATCCCCCATGGTCGATATCATCATCTTGAATCCTATTGGTTTTTATAAAGCTTATTTTGATTGTACATTTTTATTAGGAGGCCCATTTTAGACCTCAAAATTCCCCTAATGAAAGTGAACAAATGCAATACGTTCTGAGAAGAATCCAATGCAGAACCACAAAGAACCCATTTACATGGATGTCCTAATGACCATGTTTAAGCTTGACTTACTTTGAAATATTCCTCAGCTTTTTGTATACCAGGGCTTTTGTCTCTTATGAAAGTGTTGAAGGGGTGAAAAGACATTAAGTGAAATCCAATATATAATGAGGTTTAAAAATCAAATGAATAACTTAAAAGTAGGTTTTCAATATAACCTAGCTAGTGTTCCCTTACCAACAAAGTGTTTTCCCCTTCTTGGTAGGGAAATGTTGTGGTTTGATCCTGTGGATGATCTCCTTTCATTTGGAAACTTGTGTGATGAATGAGTAGAGAAGAGAATTGCAAATTATCTTGTAGAAAACATGTTATGAAACCAACTCCAAAAACATAAGAAAAGAGAGATCAATGCCTTAGAAATCAACCACTTTGAGGGGGAAACCTCCTTTATATTACATAAATGAACAATTCTTGGATGATACAAATGAAAAAAACTCCTTTCTATATATAGGAGTCCATGGGGTCACAATATAATCCTAGCCGACTTAATAATACTAAAGTAAGGGACCAACAATAACAATAGTGGCATTTATGGAGCACAATAATAACAATATGGGGGATACAGGGGTACAAAAATAATAATAAGGGGGCTACACTAAAAACAATAAGGGGATACACTAGTATTATATGGACCTAACATACTCCTCTCCTTCAAACAAGTTTTACCCTCAACGCATGATTATTTCTGGATACTTTTGTATAAAATTCTCATCCTCCCATGTGGAATCTTCAACAGGTAAGTTATTCCACTTGCTGAGATACTTTAAAATTGATCGATTTGGTAGTTGTCAAGTTCTTGTTTTTGTGACTGCTTCAGAAATTCTTTCGTCGTGATGTTTATCTTCCTGTTGTTTCATTTGATTCTGCACCAAAGTTAGGTTATCCTTTGAGAGTTGGAGAACTTGTTGTTAAGGCTCGATGTGATGTTACTTTCATTTATCATCCATATTAGATTTCATTTGATCCTTAAAACCGTCCAACTTAGCCTCCATTTTTTATTTTAAACCATATATGTCATCTTTGATTTCTCTTTGTAAGACTGAAATTTGTTGCACTTGGTACCGTAATTTTGATATCTCATACTGCAATTCTTCCTCTTCATGTGTCATGGTAGAGCTTTCTGAGGGCTTAATGGATCTGGAATTATTTTTGGGAGGAATTATAGAACCCAATACTGATAAAAATTCTTCAATATGCCCTTGGAATCACTTCAAACTTCTCTTTCAAACAAACTTTATGCAATTTTAAAAACCAAATACACACCTTTTTATTTCTTTTTAGGAGTTCGATATTAAACTTGAATTATCTCTGTGATTTTGGATATTCAATATCTTAAATTTGGTCCTGCAGTAGCCCTCTAAATATTCTTTCCAATTCCATAGGTCTGACCTGATTTGGATTCTTCAAGGAAAATTTAAGCTCAATCTCTCACAATGGTCTAATTATGGACTAGTTCAGTAGAGCGAACTTGTACGGTGTGCCATGTGTCACTTTTTCCTCCTCCGGATCTGAAATTGATACAAAGGAAACTAAACTCTATGTACTTTCAATTTTTTTTAAAATAATTCCAATCCAATGCTTAGAGAGAGATTTATGACAATTTTCCCAAGGTCTCCTCTTTTAGATGAAATTTGGGAGCCTTCACAAATCCTAACTTCCACAGATCATATCTCTAAAAATATTGCGAACCAAGATCTTAAATTTTTACATGAAGTTCCTATGGATTTCCTAAAAATGGGCTTTATGTTTCAATGTATGAAACCTCATAGAAAAAAAAAATTATAGTGAAAATTCCACAATGACCCATTTGAAGCAACGAAACCCTAGAATCCAAAGCTATAATACCAAATGTTATGAAACCAGCTCCAAAAATTGAAGAAAAGAGAGATCGATTCCTTAGAAATCAGCCACTTCAAGGGGGAAACCTCCTTTACATTACATAAATGAACAATTCTTGGATGATACAAATGACAAAACCTCCTTTCTATATATAGGAGCCCATGGGGTCACAATATGATCCTAGTCAACCTAACAATACTAATGTAAGGGCACAACAATAAAAACAGTGGATTTTATGGGGCACAATAATAACAATATGGGGGCTACAGGGGTGCATCAATAATAATAAGGAGGCTACACTAACAACAATAAGGGGATACACTAGTATTATAGGGACTTAGCACAACATGGTAAACAAAAATTGACAAACCCCTCTCAATTTTCGTGTGTAATACTTGAAGAATTTTCTTCAAGAGGACTTAAGAGACAAGGCATTAAACTCTTATGACATCCCATATACATTCTCGAGTAGAAAGGGCACTTGGGACATGAAAATCCTGTGACATTTTGTGAAACAACAACCCATATCATCCCCCTTGTGTTCGAAGATAGTGCATTTGATTTTGGTACCTCTTGCTACCTCTGCTTCCATATTCATTACACAATCATCCTTGAAATAGACATATGCTGCCTTGAATTCATCCAATTTTTAATATAATATAAAACCATTCTAAATTTGAAAGAAGGCATTAAACACAAGCAACATTTACTATGTAAACAATAATCATTCTAAAGGGTCTTCAGGAATGACATCTCTATATAAAAATTTAACAAGGATAATTTTAATAGAATATAAATCCATGCTAAATTTGAAATCAAGCATTAAACATAAACAACATAGATTATGTAAACAATAATGATTCTAAAGGGTATGCTGGAATTTCTTTCCTGTATTAAAATTTAATAGTAAGAATGAACTGAACGCTCACAAAGAAAGAATTGCAAAAACAAATGGAACTTTATTTTCTAATTGCATACCATTCAGCACAGATCTTACAAACATGTATAAAATTTGATGGCGTTTACTTTTTCTTTGTTACAGAACTCCCATTGTTGTAATGCATCATCTTCCCTGTAGTCTGGGGCATGCATTATTAATTAGAAACTTGGAAAAACACACAATTTAAAATCTATCGACACTGGCAACAAAATTCAATATAACATCACCTCTGAGTTGCCAGAAGCTCGAAAAAAAGAACAGAAGAAGTCATCCTTTGATGTACTAGGTTCAGTTCTGCAACAATTTCTAGGGATCTGTGGGTACATCTCAGAAATTCCAGCCTTTGTAGTTGGCTGAAGACTACCACCATTTATAATGGTTTGGATATCATGTTGATGCTTTGGTGTTAGGTCAACAAGAAAGCATGTCATGTCACTATTTTGAATAGTTTTGTCAAGATACACAGGATACTAGTGTTGCATGTCTATTAATTCTGTATCAATTTGGGACCTCACTTATACATAATTGTTTTTCGAAGTTTTATCAGTAGGCAAGCCAAAAATGGCACTAAATATATTAGCTACTATGAAAATAATCTCCCTTTCTATGTCCTTGGGATTTATCTTGCTACTTTAAAAACCAACAATAGTACCACTGACATGAGAAATCATTTATCTGATCACTTTTTTCTTTTGACTTCATTTGTGTCTCCATTTTTCAAGCTCTCTATACATCCTTTGTTCCTATTGTAGACTTGGTACCTGTAATATTCCCAAATGGGAAAAGTAGGAATATAGTGCAAAATGTTGGAACAATGATGTAGATCATTATATAAAGTGAGAGGCCAATTGGAGACCTTTCATATGTTACAACAACAGCAAAATATGTGTAATAAATGGCCCATAAGATACACAACAAGAAATTTCTTGGGGCCCTTGTTTTGAATTTTGAATAAAGAACAAATTTTTGGGTTGTGGATCGACACATGGCAGCCGCAACCAAGCCGCAACTATGGTGAGTAGCGGAGCTACCGAGGTTGCGGGGGGGGAACAGGGGATAGCTGAAGAAGATGATGCAGATAAGTACAGACGAAGAGAAGATACAGCAGAGGATAGAGAGCGGAACTCATAGACAACAAAGAGAAGTCGAAAGCAGCTGAAGAAGAACGCAAGAGGAACTAGCAGTTGCGATGGCGGGTGAATAAATAGTTGTCACCCAGCCAAAAGAAGAGAGACGGATTCAGAGAAATTGAAGAGGATCGAGCGGATGCTACAGAAGAGATATATCTCGAGCATGATATCTTTGTAGTTCCTAGGCTTCTATTATCTATCTTTCTGTCCTATGAGACGTCTATAACTGAATTGTAAGCTCTTCCTGTGGAAGTGATGTAATTGTGGATCCAGCTGAAAGTTATCAATATACTTGCAGGTTGTTGTCTTATTATATGAGTTACATGCATGCATGATGTCTGTAATGTCTTAAAATTTTATTTTCTTAGTATCTGTTCAATCTTCTGAATGTTCTTGCAGAGATGATGATATTTATGCAACCAATTCTATGTCAACCTCGAATTGCGGATCCATCCTCCACTATCGATCTATTCCTCTTCTGCATGTGGTCGCGGCACGCCTTGGGTGAGACTCTCTGATCTTCGGAGTAGGGTGAAAATGCCATCGTGGTTCTAGACTACAACGGATTCCCTTGTTGGCCCCAATCTCTGAACGTGGGTCTTGCCTGCGAGACCTATTTCTTCACCAACAAATGGTTCCGTTGACGGGACCCTACATGTTATGAGGGGAACTAGATCATGGTATCAAGCGTTTTCGAAGGAGAAATACAGAGATGGTGGGATAGCCATCTAGACCAGTTTATCGCTAAGCAAGCGGAGCTGACGAATCAAAAGGAGAAGGTGCTCAAGGATCTCATCCTTTTCTCGGATTCTGCGAGTGATACCTACGAGATCCTCTGGGGAAAATTCCCTAGCGACCTCTACAATTGATTGTGAAGGTTGCAAACCAAGGTGACTAGGGAAAAATCACAGAATATAAACCGCAAGTGGGTGCACGGGGATCTGGTGGCCCTACATCGGCTGGATACTAAGTTGACCCGCGCAGTGGATTTTTGGGTAGAGACCACTTTGGATGGATATATTGTGGAGTTTGCCACAGAGTGCTACCAATCCTTTTCTAAGGCTGAGGCTATCTTCTGATCTGGGCTAAGAGAGAAGCCACTTAAGGAAATTCCATTATGGATTAAGGCCCTGATGGTGGACGAAGGGCTGATGGAATTCCAGAAATCGAGCATGGAAGCGTAAACCTCCGGTGCCGGGGGAAGGGCTGAAGGGATAGATGCTATGTGAAATGTGAAGTAGGGGAGTGGGGGAATGGATTTTCAAGCTGCAAGGAGGTTGAGGGAGTGACGTGCACATTGGAGGGCGCAGATCGCCGACAGGTGGCGAGAAAGGGTGATGCGAGAGTTGAAATGACGAGGGAACAATAGGAAGAATCAAGAGGAGGCGCCTCAGAGGATAGGAAATATGGAAACTCAGGCGGATACCCTAGAGAGGGAAGGGACCGCTGTGGGAGTGCGGTAGGTGCATGGGAGCCCAGATAGGAGAAAGACGGAGACGACGTCTAATGAAGAAGATGCAGGTGTGCAGCCCGAAGAAGGTTCTGATGGCGAATGGTACGTCATGATGCAACAGTTATTTCAAGAATGGATAGCATTCATATCTCCAGGACTCCTACTTCCCCAAGTTTGAACGGAAAGGATCCCTACCTTCCCCTGGTACTCTATCAACCTTTAAGTAATATTTTCATTAAGTTACAAGCATTGAGTCGATTGCACAACAATTCATTGTCGGCAGCAACACAAGTTAATAGCAGCATCACTAGTAGTATTGCACTTCCTAGTGGTCTATTCACGCAGCCAGGACCCGGAGGGTTTATTCTAGTCACCCCTTCGTAAGTAAGTATGGCTAGGTCATTCACCCGGTATCCAGAATTTTCTGGCCGAGGTAACGACAATGTGGAGCAACACTGGTATCTTTGTGAAGCCATCTGGAGGGCTCGGCAGACGCCAGATGCAGGGAAGCTAATAGAACTCCAAACCATGCTAAGAGAAAGGGCTCTGCGATGGTTCATAAAGTGGTCAAAGGCCCACCCAAATCTAGCAGTCGTGGATGTCAAGAGGGATTTTGTCTGAGAATTTAAGCTCCCCCAAATAGACCAGCAGGGTCTGTCCGAGCTCTGGGAGATTAAGCAGAAAGAAGGAGAGACTGCATGGGAGCTGATGCGTAGGTTCAAGGATGCGATCGGGAAACTCAGCTACCTGATCGACCCAAACCATCAGAGGGACTGTTTCATCAAGGCTCTGCTTCCCTTGACATGAACCCCTCTCACCCAGCAGAAGATCGACAACTTGCAGGATGCTCTGGAGCAGGCTATGAAGATAGAGGCAATGGCGGGCTACCTCATCCTTTAGCAGGGAAACCTCGCAAGATCCTTCCTTGTTGGGATTGCAACATCATATTGCCAGTTTGAATGAAAAACTTAAGGAGATGTAGCCTATAAGACCAGCCAGGCCAAACGTTTGGTGCACTCACTGCCTGGTCGAAGGGCACGTGGCAACTAAGTGTCCCCGGTTGCATGGCCTGGGTGTGGGGCCCTCAGTCGTGGCAATACAAGGGGGTCCACCTAGTGGGGGTGGTACGCCGATGAATCCACAGGGGGTCTATCAGCCGCAACAACCTTACGCGGGGTTCCCACCTCAACCAAACCAGACTGCCACAGAATATTGCGAAATTTTCTGGACAATGGGTCATCAACCTCGGATGTGTCCAATATTGCAGAAGTACTCCAATGTCCCAAAAAACGTATACTGTGAACTTTGTGCTTCCACAACTCACAACACTGAACAGTGCAGAGCTCTCGACGCACTAGAGGACCGATTGCACCGACCCTCCTATAGGGTGAACAAAGCTTCCAGGGGCAGAGGAGGCGGAATGCGCGGAGGCCACACAGGGGGACGGGGTCCGCTGAAATGCTACAACTGTGACCAGGAGGGTCATGTGGCCTGGGAATTCCCCCTTCCCAGATGACCATGCTGTTCCCAGTGCCACGTGAACACCCATGCGACAGATGAATACCCTGAACTTATCAAGAAGTGGGAGGAACGAGCATGGCAGAGGGGCACAAATCTGGTAAACTCTGAACCTTGGGGAACCGCAACTCCAGCCATGCAGAACGTAGCTATTGCGACGTGAGGAGGAAAGAAGATGGGGGAGGATGCTCGTGAGAAGGAGTCAGTACGCGGGATCTGGCCCACCTCCCCAAAACACACGATTCGGCCGAACGTACAGAAGAAGTACTTCCAGGAAGTGGTGGAGACATTTGCTCAGCTAGGGGGAGCCAAAGGCCTTGAGGTACCCATGACAACCGATACCAGGGAACAGAGTGCCACGGGGGCCCTGATTGAGGAATGGCTCCAGTTATTCCTCAAGATTGTTGATAGTGCTTCGATGCAGGAACAGCTCAAGCATACCTTGGAGGACGTACTGCAAGGGAATGCAGGGCTGAGGGAACCCTTGAACACAACACCCCAGTATGTACAGTGGGTCAAGCGGAACAATCGAAGAACGGGAAAAGAGTTCCGGCTTAACACGCAGGTTGTGGGATTTCAGATCAGCGATACCATGCTCAACTTAAGATCTGACGTCAATATCCCGCTGCAGAAGACGTGGGAGGCTATTGGCCAGCCACGGCTGACCTACTCACCAATCCAGCTTAGGATGGAAAACCAGTACTGCATTGTGTCGATCGGCCAACTCGAAGATGTCGAGGTTGACATTACAGGGGTGAAGACTTACACGGATTTTGAGGTTATTGATATTATGGGAGATAAGGATCCTTATCCTGCACTGCTAGGAATTGACTGGGCTTTTGAGAATTATGCCATCATCGACCTCAAAAAGGAGCTGATGATTTTTGAAGACGGAGAAGTCTGAGTCACTCAGCCTCTTGACCCGTATCAAGGCCCGAGGTATACAGAAACTGTGGATAATCGGGAGGATGCTCAGATTTTGGACCACCTTTATCAGATGACAGCAGGTAAGCGGGAGGACTATATTAACCCGAAAAAAACCAGCTCTGTCAGCTGGCGCAGTGTCCAGAGCTCGGATCTGGGGTCGAAATTGGCTTGGGAAGACTGGCAGCAAGGTGGGTATGAGACCAGCACGCGGCGATGTGCCAACATTGCTAGAGTCTGTTGGATTGGCACTGAGATCAGGGAGTAACCCACCCTGTCCAACATGTAAGCCGTAAATACCTTCATTAAAAAGGTAGAAGACATGGTACCAGAAGGAAGCAATATACCAATTTTGGACGTAGCACTACAGTCCACTTCAGCCAGGTGGTGGAAAAATCACCGCAACACCCTGTCGCGGTGGAGTTGTGTAGCGGAGGCTTTGAGGGCACGGTTCAAAGAAGGCAAAGGCCCTTGAAGCAAGCACAGGTACCAAGGGACTTCCGATCCGAGGGACCACCTGAAAACCTATGAGGAGCAGTGGCAAAGTATAGGGTACCCGAAAGAGATTTGGGTACATCGGTTCGTCCACTCCCTAGATACCATCCCCCATGCCTGGTACTTAGAAGAAGAGAGAAAAAGAGGGACCAGCTCCTGGCAGGAAGTTGCGAACAAATTTGTTCGATGCTTTTTCTTCGAAGGGGAGATAGAGCTGGTGTCCTAGGCATTGAAAGCCATCAAGGGGGTACTATTTCTTCATGATCCGGGGACCGACGAGAGAAAAATAGCACTAAATTCGGAGGGCAGGCATAAGCTAGCTTGCCAACAGGTCGACGGCGATCTAGACGATGATAGTCTGGAGGACATAAGGCACCTATATTTTGAAGAGAAGGAAAGCGAGTAGAACATCAAAGAAGAGCCGACCATGGAAGGTGTCCATCTACTCCCGCTGAAGACAAAGAAGCTAAACATCGACACGGAGGAAAAACCCAAACTGGCTACAATTGGGGATTACTGGGACGAGGAGACGACAAAGGAAATTTTCAGCCTCCTCCAGGAATACGAAGATCTATTCCCTTCCTCGGTTGCATACTTAAAGGGCATCAAAGGGGACCTCGGAGAAATGCGTATTGTGTTGAAACCGGATGCCAGGCCCGTGAAGCATCAACCTTATCGGTTGAACTCACGGATCAAGGAAAAATTCAAGTTGGAGATCGATAAAATGCTGACAGTAGGTTTAATATTCCCGGTGGAAGAAGCAGAGTGGGTGAGTCCCATAGTCATTCATAATAAGAAGGATAAGTCAGAAATCCGCATCTGTGTGGATTACCGAAGCTTAAACAATGCCTGCATTCATGACCTGTTTCCCACGCCCTTCAGCGACGAAGTATTAGACAATGTTGCGGGGAATGAGGCCTACTCCTTCACTGATGGATTTTCGGGCTATCATCAGGTGTGCATTGTGGAAGAAGACAAAACGAAGACAACGTTCACCACCGAGTGGGGGTCGTTTGCATACCACGTGATGCCATTCGGGTTGAAGAACGCCCCCGCTGTGTTTTCCTGGATCGTCATCACTTCTTTCCGGGAGTACATTCATAAGTTCTTGGAAGTCTACATGGATGATTGGACCATCTACAGTTTGTTGAAATACCACGCCACCCTGCTACGCATCATGTTTGATCGGTGTCGACAGTTGCAGATTTCCTTGAACTTGAAGAAATGCATCTTTGTGGTTCCCTTCGGAATGCTATTAGGACATGTGGTGTGGAAGCAAGGGGTCTGCGTCGACCCTGCCAAGGTAGCCGTGATCGTCCACATGGAAGCCCCCGAAACGGTGAAGCAATTTTGGGTACTGCTCGGGCACACAGGTTATTACAGATGGTTCATCAGAAATTACGCGAAGATCACTTCTCCTCTAGAAAATTTACTGCGGAAGTCAGAAGTGTTCCAGTGGACGGATGAGTGCAGGATGGCCCTTGACACATTGAAGGAGAAGCTGGCAACGACACCTATTTTGGTTCACCTATATTGGGATAACCAGTTCCACGTGCATATCGACGCGTCCAGTATTGCACTTGGGGCTATCCTAGCGCAACCCGGGGAGATGACAGTTGACCATCCAGTCTACTTCACCAGCTGCAAACTATCTAATGCAAAGCGGAATTACATCACCACTAAGAGGGAAGCCCTTGTAATGGTGTACTCACTCCAGAAGTTCTGCCACTACCTCCTAGGAGGTAAATTTAAGTTCTTCACTGATCACTCCGCATTGAAGTACTTGGTCAATAAGCATGTTTTGGAAGGACGGATCTGTCAATGGCTTCTCCTCTTCCAAGAATTCACCTTCGAAGTGATCGTCAAGCCCGAGAGGTTGAATGTTGGGCCCGATCATTTATCCAGGCTGGAAACAGGGGAGAACAATGGCTCTCTCGATGATCAGCTGCCGGATGCTGATCTTTTCTGAGTCGAAGCCATACCAGATTATTTGACCGATATCGCAACTTATTTGACTACGGGGTAGTGCCCTCAGCACTACACCACGCTCCAGAAATGACACTTGGTCATCCACGCCGCTGAATACCAACTGATTGCGGGGCAGTTGTATAAATTGGGCCTCGATGAGATTCTGCGCAGATGTGTACTCGACCACGAACGTGAAGCCATGCTGTGGGAGTGCCATAGCGGCATTGCGGGCGGCCATGTGGGGGCAAAACCCACTGCCAGGAAAGTACTCCAAGCTGGACTATGGTGGCCGACGGTCCATGCTGATAGTAAGTCATTTGTTAAGAAATGTGATGGCTGTCAGCGAACAGGGAGGCCCTCTCATAGAGACGAGCTCCCGCTACACCCGGTGCATGTGTTGCGGCCGTTTGAGAAGTGGGTTGTCGACTTCATAGGTCCCATAGCCCCAGTAGCCAGGCATTCTAAGGCCCGGTACATCATTACCGCCACCGACTACCTCACTCGGTGGGCTGAGGCAGCGGCAGTACGGGACTGTACGGCCAATACAGCAGCTTGGTTCATCTTTGAACACATCATCAACAGGTTTGGCTGCCCACGGAGCTTAACCAGTGATCAAGGTACGCACTTCATTAATGAAACGGTCAAATCGCTGCTGGAAACATTCATGATTCAACATCACAAAAGTAGCCTGTACCACCCGCAGGCCAACGACACTGTTGAAGCGTTCAACAAAATCCTCGAAAAGGGTTTGACGAAGATCTGCAATGCCAAGCAGGATGATTGGGATGAGCGGTTGCCAGCTGCACTATGGGCCTACCGAACTATGGTGAAGCGTTTGACCAATCAAACACCGTTACAGCTGGTGTATTTCCGTGAAGCAGTGATTCCCACCGAATTCACCATACCGAGTCTTCTAATTGCCACATCCCTCAAGTTCTCGAAGGAGGAATCACTACAGGAGCACCTCCATGAATTACAACAACTAGATGAGGCTCGGTTTCTGGCCGAGTTTCACCAAAAGTTTCAGAAGGATAGGCAGAAGGTGTGGCATGACCGCCACATCAAGAGCAAAACATTCCAGGTTGGAGGAAAGGTTCTCCTATATGATAGCAGGTTTCACAAGTTTCCGGGAAAATTGCAGATGCACTGGTTGGGACCTTACTTCGTCGTCGAGATTAGGGATTCCGGAGTTGTTTAGTTGGCTCAACTAGACGGTATTGTTTTACTTGGGTGGGTGAATGGCGCATGCAGCTTGAAGCCCTACCATGACTAAGTTTCTTTCACCTTTCATTAATAACTCTCGCACCTGAGAGACGCCGTAGAGTAGCGTAGTTGAATAACTCTCCCGCAACTGGGATGAGCATAGGTAGTGTTTGTTGTCCATGCATAGGTCGTCAATAACCGCTATGTTGCGGGGATCGCACCTCAATCGATTATGGTCGGGGAGGGGCACGTCCAGCGTTTCATCCTTGTAGGATACGCAAACGTGTTAGGTGTCAGTCCATATCATTTCAGTTATTACTTGTTTCAGTCCGTAGGATCACCTAGATTTGCTACATAAATTTCCATAATTAAAAGTAACCTTGCAATAATGATTTTGCCATAATTCGAAGTAACCTCAGCCGTCGCGTCCACCCATTTCCCCATGCCACTGTCAGCATATTTTAGAATACACCTCAGCAGGCGATTGATCACATGATTATCGTCGTGGAGAATTCCAGCAGGAATTAACTCGTTATGGGGTCTCATCAACCTCACTCATGCCAGTTAATTACATAACCTGCATGGAAAAAAGCACGAGAATTCCGGAGAAGTTAGAATTAGAAATTGGAGCAGAACCAGAGAAGTAGAAGTATCCAAAAGCACAGAGCCAAGAGAAGATACCAAGACTGATTCTGCAAGTGTATCAACGTCGAGCGAAGATGACAAGAGCCAACCCAGCAGTCGTAGAACCGCAGCTTGACAAAAAAATTCATAAAACAGAGTCCCTCGTCGGGAAATATGACAGTGCTGCCCTCATAGATGCAGACCTCACGGACTCGTTCGAGTTCCCAGCACTTAAGCGCCCGATTTATATGGAATATTATACCAGAGAAGCAAGGCATGCAGCAAACAGAATTTTTCCAGAGTTTTGAGGCCTACAGAAATCCTCCATTTTGAATTTAAGAAATATCCCAGTATTCGGGACAATAGGACCATCCATGCAGTGCACCAAGTTCTTGCTCAGTCGCATCCAGAACGGGTCATTGTGGTTGAATAAAGAAATTCCAATCCATGCCGAGGATATCCACCGGCTCACAGGGCTTTCAAAAAATGGCCTGGATGTATTGTCTGCATGTCAGAACATTTCCAAAAGAGCGAAGAAGTCGGGGGATGCAAAATATTATGCAAAATATGGCACACGGCGGGGAGGAAAGGGAGCGAATATGGAACTTATCAACAAGCCCGAAATCAAGTTCGCATGCTACCTCATTTCCACTAAGATAATAAGGCACTACACGAAGGGAGAATGTACCTTAGATACTATTTCCATTGCAGAGCACTGCGTCCAGGGGGCGAAGTTGAACTGGTGCTCCTTCCTGTTGGAGTTGTTCGACGCATGCGAAGACAATTACAATTACAAGAGGGCCACAAGATTTATTTATGGGTATTTGATAGTTGCATTTGCCATGTGGAAGTGGCATACTCCCCTCATTAGGATACCGACGGAAATAGCGGAGGGCCAACCTCTGGCAATGAAGTTCGTCCCGTGGAAGGTGTCGGGTGATCCCAGCACCAAAGAGGTCAATGAAGAGGCATTTCGAAGTTGGTATGGTTTAATGACAGATGTGGTAGCAAGCCAGAAGAGGGTGCCCAGGAACCTGCTGGATGAGTACAACGAGCAAGTATGGTTCGAGGTCAGCCATAGGCATACCTTCCTCCAACCTACTTGTGTGTCAGAGGAGACATTTCACATGCGTCCGCTGAAGTTCCAGCTCGAAGACACACCCTTCCACAATGAAGTTTGTTCATGGCCAGGGGTCGCGATGGAAATCCGAAGCGGTGTACCCACATACAATTTTGTTCAGATGCTACCGCAGCAACGGCCTGGTGAAACGGAAGCGGAGGCAGCACAACGAGTCTCCACTGTGCAACTCAGCCCCCTCATTCGCCACCTAAACACTCAGGTACATAGCTTCAATGAAGTGGCCCAGGTTGTCTCAAGCGGTGCCATTCCTTTAACTGTTTTCTCCGAGTTCCATCTTTCTCAGTCCACCCCGCTTCTCCATAGAACTTCCATCACCTCCCCCATCCGTAATGTTGTATTTACTTCACCAAGTCCAATGACTACCCCAATAGGGGAATAGAGCAAGCCCACAAACCCCTTATACGCTCCTTAGGCCAAGAGGGCCCGAACCATAGAGTCGAGTCCGGTGGTGGACATCACTGAGGAGGATCCACCCCGGCCACTGAGTCCAGGGGTTCCTATACAGGAAGAACCATTCGTTGACACAAGGGCAATAGGAGGGATTCCACCTCTACCTCCCATTGACCCCTCCGACTTCATCAACATTCGGATTTCACCACCACGTACCGTTCCACCTCCACCTCCACCTACCACTTCATTGGCACCATCCAACTCATCTGCCACCGTGTCAGACCTAGTCATCTGAGATCTACTTAATGGGGACCACGGAGCCGAGGTTGACTCAAGTACTGCAGCAGTGCCACCGGTCAACCTCACTGGGGACCCCCAAGTCTCTTTTTCTGATATAATTTCACAGATGGCGCAAATTGTTGCAGACACGGCTGGGGCACAGCCTGAGCCTATCCCATTTCCACAGGCCATCCACACCGATCAGCAGGAGCGACCAGACCTGAATATGGTAGTCTCGGCACCTCATCAAACCTCACTGTCGTCCCCTCAAGGGCACTCCACCTGATCAGTTGCCAATGGGCAACCCCTACAGGAATGGAGGCTGGATCAAAGTACTTCGAGGGTCGCCAACTTGGAGACATGGGTACGGCTCAGCTATACCACTTCATTCAGAGGGCAGCCCAGCAGGTGGAAAGGCTTCACTCTGAATTGTAACAAAGGTGTGAAGAGCAACAACAGCAGATCACCACGCTCACTGACCAATGCGAGCAGCTCACAGCAGCACACGGGCAGCTCCAGGTTCAGATAAACGAAGTGGCCAGGGTGTTTACAGGGCTATGGCTGGCCGTAGAGGCTCACTACACTCGGATGCCTACAGTTGTGCCAGAAATAGATATATTTGAGCGGGCCATCCACCTCAGGGTAGCATTTACTGACCTCCACAAGGAAAATTCAGAGCTCCAACCAGCGTTAGCAACACGGCCAACGATGCCCGATCCAAAGGCAGTCTATACAGCACAAATTACATTGAAATAGGGCCAGGTCACCCAGATGCAGGAAGCTCTCAATTCTGCAGCGCGCAATGCTTATGACCTCCTGAAAGGTTTCCAAGAATGCTCGACGGCCCTTACAGTAAAGACTCAGCCCATTTCAGCGTAGCTGCAACAACTTTCAAAAGAAATTCAAGATGCTACGGACCCCTCACAGTTGGACCAGTTATATGCTCAGGCGGATGCTCTGGAGGTCTAGATCCAGCAAATAGAGGCCAGCTCGGCAATGGCCAAACAAGAAATTCGAGAGCTTCGCCGGCCCCTCCAACTCAGCGCTAGGACAATGCAGCAGTTAGCCGCCGAAGCTGAAACCCAAATCAGCATGGTGTTCAGAACTGTACCAGTGCCTGTCGGGGAGGCAGTTGTCACCAAGATCGCCGCAGAAACAGATGCACTATTACAGGGGTGGCAGCAAGTTGTGACAACCTTCAACGACCTTAAGGCTTCAGCATTCAGCGAGGTCCCAGATTTGGGGCCCTTGTTTGGGAAGCAGATTGAAGGTGCACAGCAAGAACAGGGCACAGGGTCCGGTGGAGTGATGGAAGTGGAGACAGTGATTTGTGATTGACTCGGGATGAGTCAAGAAACTGTGGTCGGGACCTGTTGGGGCCCTTGTTTTGAATTTTGAATAAAGAACAGATTTTTGGGTTGCGGATCGACACATGGCAGCCGCGACCAAGCCGCAACTACGGTGAGTAGCGGAGGTACTGAGGTTGCAGGGGGGAACAGGGGATAGCTAAAGAAGCTGATGCAGATAATTACAGATGAAGAGAAGATACAGTAGAGGACGGAGAGCGAAACTCATAGACAACAAAGAGAAGCCGAAAGCAGCTGAAGAAGAACGCAAGAGGAACTAGCAGTTGTGATGGCAGGTGAATAAATAGCCATCACCCAGCCGAAAGAAGAGAGACAGATGCAGAGCGATTGAAGAGGATCAAGCAGATGCTGCAGAAGAGATCTATCCCAAGCATGACATCTTTGTAGTTCCTAGTCTTCTATTATCTATATTTCTGTCCTATGAGATGTCTGTAACTGAATTGTAAGCTCTTCCTGTGGAAGCGATGTAACTGTGGATCCAGCTGAAAGTTATCAATATACTTGCAGGTTGTTGTCTTATTATATGAGTTACATGCATGCATGATGTCTGTAATGTCTTAAAATTTTATTTGCTTAGTATCTGTTCAATATTCTGAATGTTCTTGCGGAGATGATGATATTTATGCAACCAATTCTATGTTAACCTCGAATTGCGGATCCATCCTCCACTATCAATCTATTCCCCTTCTGCATGTGGTAGTGGCACGCCTTAGGTGAGACTCTATGCTCTTAGGAGTAGGGTGAAAATGCTGGCGTGGTTCTAGACTACAACATATTCCCTTGTTAGCCCCCATCTCTGAACCTGGGTCTTGCCTGCGAGACCTATTTCTTCGCCAACAATTTCATTATAGCGCACTGCTCACGTATTGTTTAGCAAAAATACATTTTTATTTTGTGTCAATTGGTGCACCATATAACATATAACGCACCAGGTCTCCTAGTTGACAGAGAGCATCATACGGTGGTCCCTTGTTTTCACGGGGCATTTATAAGATATGCTGCACCGCCCCCTCCACGACACCATATGCTACAAAAACTAACACTAGACGATTTTTATTATTTTTTTCTGTGTTAATCGGTGCGGTGGTTAACATGTAACGCACCGGTTCTCCTTGTTGACATAGAGCACCATACACTGTTTTATACTGTTTGGGAGGTGCGTTTATAAGACCACGACACACCGACGTCAGTGCTTACACCATGAAAAGCGCACCGGTTTCTTGATTTCTTTTTTTTACTTGAAAAGTTGACAATTTATTTATAAAATATATTAATGAATGATATGGTACAGGTTTCATATTGATAAAGAAATGGCTGACAAGAGATCAAGTAACAAAAATACTGATAACACATCAAGAAAAGCAAAAAAGGCAAGTTCTTTGTAAATTCTTTACAAAAAATATTATTTAATGAACTATATGTAAATTTAACTAATATGTATTGCTTACTATGTATCATGCAGAGCCACAAAATGACGAAGCTCAATAAGATTATTTCTGATCTAGGACCAGAAGAGTGTAAAAGCCTGATGGAAAAATTGCAAAAGGATGAATCAGATGAATGAAAAAATACTATCGATCCAACATGAGTTTCTTTTTTTTAAATTTTCATTAATAATATACTTAAAATTATTAGATAACATGTTTCAAACAATCTATTAATTCACATCTGTTTAATGTTCTACAGGGACCAACAACTCTGAAAAGGAATGTTGTTCTAAGACAAGAAAAAAATAGAACATGCAAATGAAAATGAATTTCTCCTTAGCTCATCTGGAGTGGTGCTGGAGGTTAATGAAAGGGGGAAATTTTTTTACAAAAGTTTGAGGGATCTGTTGGAACGAATGTATATACGTTCTTTCCACTTACAATACAAAAATCAATCCAATGATTCCAAGAACCAAATTTTATCTAAACTTCAGGAAGAGTTTCCAGAGAATTGGTCAATGAGACATGTAAGACTTTTAATAGCAAAAATGTACAACAAAAAAAAAGAAGGAATGAAAAATTAATATTCCTTTAATTTTTTTTCTAGAATTATCTATAATATCATTTATAAATATCACTTTTGTTATATTTACTTTTCATATATCAATATAAAAATTAAATAGTTTATTGTCATGTTACATTTTTAGGAATATTATGAAAATCTCAAAATATGAATGAGATGATATCAGAAATATGCCAGTATGAATGTCCAAAAAGGTGTACAAGGAGATGGTCAAAGAAATGGACAAAATTTCATCACAGGAGGAGCCATCTCAACAACAACGTGCTTCAAATGTAATATGTAATCATTGAATTTTTCGATCATCAGGTACAATAAATAAACAATTTAGTATTAAATATTAATTTTCAAGTATTTTCTTGCAGAAAATAAAATAAAATTGAACCCATTCAGCACATAAAATAGGATGACAAGGAAGAAAAGGGTTGATATCTAAGTTTGTGAGTAATTGTTGCTTCCTTATAACAAATTAACTAGATTTAATTTTTGTATATTTTAAGTTGTTTTACAAAGATCATCATTGAATGTCTTCAAACAGGTGCTAACATACAAAGAAGAACCATCAGACGAATTGATTGACATTGGGTTAAATATGGGTTGTGAGTATATGTTGGCATATCAGAACTTAATTGTGGAATTTGTAAGCATCTATCAATCTTGTTTTACTTGGATCCATCTATAATTAATAGAACAAAAAAATATTTTACATTAAATATATGATTTTTTATGGGGTATAAAACTTGTAGGAAACAAAGTATGGAACTGTGCCAACAGATGAAATCTTGAAAGATGGCATACTGCATGGTTTTGAAAGAATGTGTATAGTTCATGAGTCAATTTTTGCTATGGTACACCATTTCTTTTCAATTTACACTGATGTATATTATTTAATATTGCAATTTTCATTATTCTCACCAATGTATATACACTCATTACAATTTGTTTTTATGTTTATAGATGGAAGGTGAAGAAGAAGAAAAAAATCAACACCGTGAACAAAACATTCCTGAAATAACCCAAGTCATGGAAGTAGCTCAAGCAGTGACTGCAGTTCAAGCGAAGAATGATGATCATTATGTTTGGATATCAAAGCAAGGCGTTGTATTTTTTGAAATATTTGTTTGTGAAATCAGACATTTTGTTTAATGTAATGGACATAGTGTCCCAATTGAAAGACAAAGGGATACCAATAAATTTCCCATTTTGTATGAAAAAGGCTATCTTTCATATATATATATATATATATATATATATATATATATATATATAATAAAATATGTTTTAATTTATTTATTGCGTTATCCATTGTCGCCGTGAAATGTAACACCATTGATTAAATTTATGGATGATTAAATATTATAATGAAGAGATGTGAAATCTGATGATATGATATAGCAAATTAATCCAAACATCACATTCAAATGCACTAATAAAAATTTAATTGATATGAATGCTGTTATAAGATATGTGTCATCTTTTGATGAATAATGAATTTAAAAAAATCACAATAATTATGATATGATATAACAAATTAATCCAAACATCACATTCAAATGCATTAATAAAAATTTAATTAATATGAATACTGTTATAAGATGTGTCGACTATTGATGAATAATGAATTTTAAAAAATCACAATAATTGCACTGTCACAAGTCGACGTTTCTAAAAAATACAAAATGAACACCTGTGTGTGTCAGTTACTGTACACCGGTGCGTTTGTATGATACAACACACCGATGCGTTTCTATGACCTATGGGAACCACACAAATACCAATACCAATTATAAATCTCGGTGCGTTTGTGCGATACTGTGAAATGGTGCATTTATGTGAGACTACACACCAGTGCATTTGTACGACCTATGGGCACCACACAAATAACAATTCGAATTAAAACAATCGGTGCGTTTGTATGATACTGCGCACCGGTGCGTTTCTATAAGATTGTGTATCGGTGTGTTGATACGACATATGGGCACCATACAAATACCAATACCAATTAGAACAACCCCGTGTGTTGTATCACCTACAGTGCGCCCGATGCGGTTTTAGACCTTTACGGCTCGATGCGTGCACCTTCGACCGCCCCGGGGTCGACCGTCCATATGAAACACACTGGTGACACCTTAGTAGCACAATGTTTAAAAAAACATACGTAATAACCTCCGACCGCCTAGGTTTTTTAGTTGTGTTGAAATTCCATTAAAAGATCCACCAAAACCTTCGTTACCAAAAACAGATGTTGTAGAAAATGTTTTTTTGACAATTTTGGCCAATTTTATAACACTAAGAACTTTCTTTATAACCTCTGCTAGAGGGTATTTTCCTTGTAGTGCCATGTCTTCAAGATTTGCTGATCAGCTCCTTCCTTCTGAAAAATATTTTTGAGACAAAACACAAAACCTTTGACACAAGTAAAACCTAGCCTAAGACAACTGCTAGAAAAAACCTATACCTCCAAACTACTGCCAAGAAAATTGAAGCAAATTACAAGGATGAGGATAAAGTGTTTTTGAAATAGGAATTCGAAATGAATAGGTGGGAAAAGAAAATGATGACCAAGCATATACATGCGTATACATATGATGGCAAATAATGAAATGGAGCAATGATAAGACAATATGATCTGACAAACAACTGATTTGACCCTTTATGACAATCCACAACCTTTTCCCTACCGTTAGAAAAAAAAAACAAATTTCGTAGTGAATCTTGTGTTCGGGAGGGTGAATTCTCTATGGAAGTGTCAGGAACTTCCATAGCAAACCCTGATCTTTTTACACTAATTTTGCTACAGAAGTTGGTAAAAGTGCCAAATTTACTGAAATGACTAGATTAACTTATGCATTAGATATTTTTTGATATTTTTCTTTGACATTAACACATCACATTAATGATGACCTTTTAAGACCCCCCACATATGTGAAATTTTTGAAATTTATAAATTCAAAAGAAATTATTCAACCCTAAGTGACTCAACCTAATTAAGTTAAGACCAACCTAATGGTTATCATTGATAACAAGTTCCATTAACTATTAGAACTAGTTTAACTATACATAACTAGAAATAAATGACCATGATTACTAAAATTGAGTAATGACCCATGCCTAACTGAACTCCAAGCCCTCTAACTTGAATTTGCTGAGCTAACTAAGTGGCAAGATCCATGTCACACAAGTTAATTTCCTCCACATTGTTTGTTGATGTGGAAATTCATTTTTTCTCAATTTGACCAAGGCAAAGTCAATTTGAGACTTTCTTGCCACACTTCTCAAAATTTAAGCACAATGCGCTTTATTCAAGCGAGCTATTTTCCTCTTAAAATGTGTTGGCACCTAAAATATAGTGTGGTTAGGAAAGGGGAGTGGTACATTAGGCTAAGGGTTTTCTGATTCCAACAAGGGAACCACATGCAAGTTTTTGGTTACAATCCTCCACTAACATAGATACCAAAAAAAATCTTGCTAACATGATCTTGACTTCGCAGTCTAGTATGTTAACCTCTCCACTCCTAATTATTTTGAATTGGATGGTCCCAAGGATCTCTTATTTCTCATCCCCTTGACCCCTATTCCCCCCCTAAAGGCTAATGTTTTGTTCTTTCCTCCCATAGTCTCCCCACTTTTTCCCTCTTCCTGCATTAAGGAGTTTTGTATCATCCATAATACCCTATAGTTGGCAAGATAATTTCTCACACTATTTCACTCCTCATATATAAGGTTTTCTTCCCCATTAGAAAAGTTATCTCCTTTGGATTTTGACAAAATTTGATGTAGTCTCTCTATTTTGAGATACCATTTGTGTTCAAGAGGAAAAAAATGGTGGAGGCTTCCCTTGAGGGTGTTCTAGCTATGGAAAAACCACATGGCGCACAAGTGGAAAGGAAATCCCACTTATCCTTGGAAAATCTCCAAGGAGAGTGCAAGATTCAGAGTGACAAGCAAGATATTATTATTATTCCCTCGGAGTAGGCAAAGCCTATGCCTAAGTTTCCAAATTATTTGTCTCTCCCTAAATTTTAGAGGGATAGGTAGCAAGATGAGGTTCCTAACTCTGAAAATAATGGTAAAATGCAGTAATATAGACGTATTATTCCTATAGGAAACTATGTCTCCTAGTGAGAAAGCTTTGGGATTCCCCTCTCCTTGGTTGAAAGACTAAGGTTTTGCAACTTTATATTTTGAAGGACGGTCCACTGGGTTGGTGGTGTCTTAGAAACCCACTCTTTCTCAAATTTTAGTCTCATTACTCTATCTAGGATCTTGGTGGATTTGGATTATAAATGCCTTGGTAGAATTTTCTTCCTATTAATAGTTATGGGCCTTATGTTGATAATAATCCTTTATGGGAATCATTATTGTCTTTAGGTTTCCTCTCAGCTCATAAGATGGTGATGGGAGGTGACCTTAATATGACTATATTCCTCAGGGGAGGTATGGGGAAGTCATCCGCGCCGAGATCCTTGGAAAGTTTCTTCAGGTATTTTTTTTTAATCTCCCATGTTGGTGGATATGCACCTCCTCCCCCCAAAAGTTTGCTCCCATGTAGTGAAATAGGTGCAATGGCTATGATAGTGTCTCCTAAAGCCTTGACTATTACTTTATCTCAGAAACCTTGATTGATGGGTCTTGGAATGTAGTCTTGGGTGGAGTTGGGAGGTATTTTTCATCATTTGCCAATTATTTTAAAGTTGTATTCCATGGAGAGTAAGCCTCCTTCTCCCTTTAAATTATACCTAATTTGGCTCATGGAAGAATATTTTTGAAGTCTGGTAACTACAAATTGGATTCATTTCAGTAGTTACTTACAGGAATTTATAATGAAACCATTTAAATACAACCATAAGTAGATAAAAGCTACCTTAATTATGTGGGATCAAAAGTTTAGACTTAAGTCACAGGTGATTTTATTGGAGATAGAGAAAAAAATGAAGGATATGCTAGTGGAAAATTGTCCATTTCCCCTCCCATAGGAGGCTGATGCCTCCTTTAACTCCCTCTTGGCCATAAACAAATACCTAGTTTCTAAAGAGGAACCCATGTGGAATTTGAAAAGTAGAGATATATGGATCTATGAAGGTAATGATAACACAAAAGTTTTCCATAAGTTTGCTATTTATTATCATAGTTTCAACACTATATCGAACACCTAAACCAAGGATGGATCCTAGGCCTCCTCCTTTTTTGATTAAGGAGAAGCATTCTAGGATTATTTTAGATCCTTATATCATGAATTATTTATATCTTTTTTTATGGATCATCCCAGATTCCCAATTGAGATATCCTAGAGGTTGGAAAACCAATCCCCTAAGTTTTCTTGGGTGGTATGAATGAGGAGCCTTCAAAATACGTTTCATAAGAGAAGCTCCAAAAAATCTTGTTCTCAATGTAGAAAGGAAAAGCCCATGTCCAGATGGGATTACGGTTGAATTTTACTGGGGATTTTATGAGCTCATATAATATGTTGTTCTTCAAGTGGTTTTAGAGTCTAAAAAATCCAACAAGATTCAAGGATATTTTAACACTACTCATTTGGCTCTCATCCCTAGGAAGTAGGATGCATCTTCCTTTTCATATTGTCACCCTATCTTACACTATAATGTATTTTATAAGACTATTTCAAAGATAATTTCTAATAGGCTTAAGCCTATGTGCAGTGAATTCATACCTAAAGATAAATTTGGTTTCCTATTTCAAGGGAAAATACTTGATGCAATCTCCCTAGTCAAGGAGGCCATGCGTTTGATTAAGACACACATTTTTCCTCAGTAATAATAAAATTACACATTTTGAAGGCCTATGATAAGTTTTAATGGGTTTTCATAATCCAACTCTTTTACAAATGGATATGTTGAATCAAGTGGTAAATTAGATCATGGAATGTATTTCCATTGTGTCTTTCGTTGTTATGATCAATGGATCTCCTTCTCCCCTTTTTCAATCCTTTCAAGGGATTAGACAGTGATGCACTTTATCTCCTTTCTTATTCCTACCAATTGTAGAAGGCCTTAGTAATTTAATGTCATAATCCAAATGTAAATTATGAATAAAGGGTGTTAAGGTGTTAGCATATGAAACTATAACATATATTTTGTTCATTGACAATGTGCTTATGTTCAATGCAGGTTCCCCATTGGAGTTTTCAAACTTAAAAAAAAAAAAATTCTTACTGTGTAGTCACAAGGATAGAGGTGAATGCATCTAAGTATTATTTCCTTTTTTAATTTCCAAGAGGAATATCTTCAATAAATTATGGACCTCTGCTTACAATTGTCACGAAGAAGGATCGAGGATGGATTGAAATATATGGGGTTTTTTTTGAAGCCCAGCTCTTATTGTCTTGAAGATTGGCTATGGGTTTTCAAGGAAATAGAAAATCAGATTCCTTATGGACTAATAGGTGGCTTTGTAGGGGTGGTTGGCTTGTTCCATTAAAATTCATCTTAGAATGCATCCAATTTTATTGGATATCAATAGTAAAAGTTCCAAAGGGGATTATTAATAAATTCGGAAAGGCTAGTTTCAATTTCCTTTGGTCTAGGAATAATAAAATTGAAGGGATTCCACTAGTGAAATGGTACAAGATTGGAAAAACTAAAAGTCTAGGAGGTTGGGAATACACAACATTTATCACTTCAAAAAATAATGGTTGCCAAAAATCTTTGGAACTTCATCTGCATTCAATCCTTATCGGGTAGACTTATGTGCTCCAAATATTTGGGGGCCGTGTTGATGGAAGAGTGGTTTTGATTTCCTATGAAATCAACCAAAAATGGGCTTATCATTTAGAAATCGTTCATGGAATTATTTCCCATGATTGGTTGTTGGACTTCATGGATATTTATAAAACCCACATAGATTCAAACTGATATTTGTAATATGCTAAAACAAAATACTTGAATCTACTCTACAAATTGCAGAAACTAATTACGATTGCAAAATCACATGAAAAAGAAAAAGAAATAATTTCAATCACACAACAAAAAGATTTATCTGGGGAAAGCCTCAGCTAAAAACCCCACTATTTGAATATTTCATAAGTCAAATAATATGAGAAAAATACAATTCTTCTTTCATGCTTGAGAGCTCTCTGCACTATCTCTGTTTGTCTCACTGATTCCTAAGCAATCTTGGTTCAATAATTAACCAATTTATTGGCCTAAAGATTCCCTATTTCCTTGCACAATTTCTTGGGTAATTAGGCCCCTATTAACAAATAAATTCCCCAATAATGATTGCACAATACATCAAGGATATTCCTTTGACTCCATGTACCACCGATATAATTTTTTGATTATACAACTAATAGTACACCTCCCTTTAACTCCAATCTCAAGTGGGTATTCCTCAAAACTCACATGCATGAGTTATTTATGAGTGAATTTTCAGTTATCTGATTGATCACTACATGTGAATTAAATATAATTTAATTCACTTGACCTCTCACTAGTTCCTCCATCAGTTAGAACTAATTAAACTGATTTTAACTCAAATAAATTAAGTTAAATAATTACAACCCAAAATAAACTCAACCAGGGCTCCTAAAAAGTAGGAGAACCTCTACATGCCTCTATTTTGACCCTCGAATTGAATTAACTGAACTAACTAAGTCTTCATGACTTAGTTAACTCATGTAAGCTATCATGTGATGTGGAATTACAATTTCCTTGTAAGTTAAATAAGGGAATATTGAATTAGAAGTCTCTTTTTTTTCAATTTTCAATCTTTCTTGTTGAAAATTCCAATACTCCCTCTCAACAATAAATGAATTCAACTCTATCCCTATCCGCTACCTTTGGAATGTTTTGCATGCAACACTTTTCTCTAGTGTTGTTGCTACTGTAACTTCTAAAACTGAAAAGCATCCAAACTGAATCAACTGTGATCAGTATGCGCTTCTGCTGCTTCCCCCATCTCACCACTTTTCCCAAAAAAACCCAAGCCCACGTTGCGCTTCTGCTGCTTTTCTGGGTTTTCCTTGTGTTTTCTAGTTTTTCCCCTCCTTTCCTCACCCATTATAAGAAATTTCACTACCCCTGTATTCCTAACATCTACCCTTACCCCTCTAATTTTTCCTAGAATTTTCCCTAACTCATATCCCATCCATTTCTCTCCATAAACTAGCTACTCTGTTTTCCCTGTTTTGTAGCCCTAAACCCCTACCCTGTCCTCTATCAAACTAGGGTTTTCAGTTAAGAAAAACCAATAGCATGGCCAGTGAAAAGAATAAATACAAAAAAGGGAGACATGTCTCAATATATGAGCCAACTCATTTACAGGAGTTCAATGCTTCAAAGTTCATCAAGAGGTCATTTGGACAAGTAGGCTACCTAGGTTTTTGTGAGAAAGTACAAGAGGTTCGCAATCGTTGTAAGCTAAATAGTATATTTGCCACCAATTTTAAGAGGAACAAGACCACCATAACAAGGATAAACTTGTTGGTATCAACAGAGGTCATAAATTCAACCACTGGTATCCCTAACCAAGGAGAAATTTGGTTTAAGGGGATGGAATTGGATATAGAAAACTATAAAGTGTTCCAGAAATCATAGTATAAGGAAGCTCCCTCTCATAATTTCCCTTGCAAGAAATTGTTGGATAAATATACTCCTTTGATGAAGATGATTATGAAATATTTCACTTTTTAAGGTAGGTTTAGTAGGTTGTATCAATATCACATAATATTTTTTATGCACTTCACTTCTATCAAACCATTAAATCTACCCAATTACTTGTTGAGAAGCTTAGTTAAGATGCCTGAAAAAGTGCAGAGTAAAGGGAGAGACCATTCGTCAATCATGTTTCATCATGCTTTGATCAAAGTGATAGTTCTCCACCAGCTCACACAAATCAACATGCCATGGGATACCTTCTTGGAGGTAGCTACTCTTATACCTTCCTTAAGTCAGCCAAAGAGCCCAAGTGTTCCTTCATCGGCTAGACCACAGGAGGTTGGGTCATCAAGGAAGCCATCAGTGACAAAAAATCAATCTAGAGCAGAGTTTTCAGAGACCTACAACAGAGGTAAGAGGTTAGTTTTTTCCCCTAAGATTGAAAAGGAGATGCCTACACCTAGACCTAGAACTAGGTTTCATGCTAAGAAACTACATAAGGAGGTTGTGAGTGATAAAGAAGTGCATATTGAAGCCATGATGGAATCACCTAGAGAAAAATATAGTTCACCTTTCCAACATCATAAAGAAGTGCCTCTTGCAATAGATATAACTAACCTACCAAAACACCATGAGGACGAAGCAGTTGAAGACACACTCAAAGAAAAAGACGCACAGATAATAGAGCTCAAAAATGACCTTACTAAGGCAAACTTCATGGTGTCTTTTTTGCAACAAGAGAATAAGTAGCTCGAACTAAACCTACTATTGCAAAGAAAGCCACAAGGGGACCATCCATCATCCAAACAGGAAGATGATGTGGTAGAAAAGACAAGGGAAAAGACATAATTGATGTGGAGAAATTAGAAGACAAAGACATTTAGGTACAACAAAGAAGACTTAAAACTAGAGAAGAGGAAAGAAGAGAAAAACATGAAAAAGAACCATCTCCTCCTCAAGCCCACAAAGACATGAATAACATCATAACTACTGAAGTTGAAGAAGACATGTAATTCTGGATTAGGGTAGTAAATGAAAACCTGGAGAAGCTACTGAAGAGAGCAAACAAAGACACTTCCATGGAGAGGCACACGGCAAGGCACTATTACACAAGAAATTTGATTTGCAAGATTAGGGTTAAGAACATAAATAAATAGAAAACCCTAATCAAATATAAATAAAAAACTATACGAAGCTTATAAATAACCTAAAATCCTTATTCTCCAGTGATTTCCATTGAATTCAAGCTTAATAGAGAGAGCCCCCCTCTGATTTGGTAGAGCTAGATACCAAATGTAAAGATTGGTTTGTGGTTACCTCTTTGGTTTCCTTTCTCAGCCTTGGGAAACTAAGGAGCCCTAACATTTTGGCGTCGTTACTGGGGGATCGAAGTGTCAAATATTCCCTAGGAATATTTTTTATATTTTGTTGAAGGATAAAATTGTGGGTGACAGGTTCTAGTACTCAAAGAAGGTTGATTTAGTCATTTCGAGCCAAAGTGAAAAATTATAAGAACACTGGCTCCCAAAAGGCATATGAGGTCCAATCCTGATCCTAATCCTTCACCAATAGTTAATGACCATGAGAGGCTATTGAGAAATCATAGGTCATAGTCTGAAGAATTTAAATAAGATACTCCTCCACTTGTAAGATCCACCTCTTTTCCTACCAGGTTGGTTGCTCCTAAAGATTTATTTTTTGACCTGAAATTTGAGTCATATCTATTCAAGTCTAAGTTAGAATATTTCCTCTCATAATCAGTTTTTGATCCCATTAAATTTGAATCATATTTTCCATTTTCCGAGTCTTCTTGTTTTGAGGGTGATATTAAGGTCTGGTCAGATTTTTAAAATAACCTATGAAATTGCCTATATCCAATACCAACAAGAGACTTTGTTTGCTGCTATACCTACTGTTACACCTCCTCATAACACTACTCCATCATCCTCCACTGTCATTTCATCACTTCCTCTACAACCATTTCCTCTTTCAACACCTCTTATTGTGATTTCCATACAACCTTCTACAACAGTCATGGAAATATTTTCTTATTTTTTTTACCACCACAAATTACTGCTTTGCCTCAAAATTATGGTAAAAATATTTCCTTTTTTTGATGGGACAACAGATATCACTACTCAACAACATATAATTAAAGTGATTGATTTGATTTATCTCGAAGGAATTGATAATGATGATGCCAATATGCGCATAATAGCAAAAAAAAATTCAGGGAAAGTCAATAAATGTTTTCGTTCATTAACAAATGCTTTTGTAGCCAATTCAAAACAATTATTAGACCTATTCCTAGCGAAGTAGGAAGAGAAAAAGAACCGTCTCCAAATTCTGGCCGAGTACACTACTTTGAAGAGAAATACTAATGAATCTGTGCAAGATTTTACAACCAGATTTAATAGGATATATGATTCTATCCCAGAAAACATTAAGCCTCCTCTTGGCCTATCACTTCTTCATTATCCAGATGCTTTTGATCTGAATATGGCCTATCAATTGAGCGAGAGAAATCCTACTACCCTTGAAGACATGAAAATGAATGCAATAAGTGTTGAGGAAAATATACTTATCAAAAATTCAAAGATGAAATCAGAAAAGAGGGTTACCATAAAGGAGGACCCATCCACTTCATCTGAGGGTAAAATTGATACTTGAAGTGAACAAAGTTCCTTCTCAAGTTAAAATACTCCAAAACACTTGGAATATAAAGATATCTATGAGGATACAAATATTGTATTATAAAAGATATGAGATAGATAGATGATAAAATGTTACAATGAGGACCTGCTTATATACCTACGCAGGTGACCTTTCATGACTGGGCATGTCTCTTAGACATGCCCTTTCACTAACTTAATGACTACTTACATAATCCTTAATTGACTATTTAATAATTATATTTGTTATATTTGTCATGAATTATATTCATAACATTGCCCCTTCCTTCAAAAGCTTTGTCCTCAAATCTTATAGTTGACACTTTTCTTCAATTCAATCACACACTGTTTTCTTCATTTTCTTTCGTCATTTTATTTTGTCACAATTTAATATATCAACTTTTATTTATTTCTTTGTTATTAATTGGCCCTTCCTTCAGAACTTTGTCCTCAAAGTTTTATGGATAATAATTTCTTCATCTTGTATTTGTTAAAATACTATAATTTTCAGGAAATATTCCTTCTTTCCTTTCTGAATTGGATTTAATTTCCTTTTCATCAATGATTGATTTCATTTTGTCTATTGAATTGAGTTTTTAGGGTTTTTAAGGTAACCCTTCCTAACTTTCTCTTCTTCTTTTTAATGAGGTTATTATTCCTTCAAAAAAAATTTAATAATTTAATTAATTAAATTAATATATATATATATATATATATATATATATATATATATATATATTCTTTTACCAATTGATTTTTTTTAACTCTTTTTTGTTGAAAGGTTACAACCCTAGTGAAACATGGCTATTCACATATATTCACCTATAAAATATATGTCCACTTATGTGTATTTCTCCACATAAAAGTAAACTTACCATTCAAAAGATACTTTTTATTCCTTTACTTCTTATTTTACCTTGCAAATACCATGGGCAATTACCACGGGCTTCCAAAACAACGAGCTTATAAACCACTAAAAGAATAATCAAAATAACCTTACTACTCTTATTTCTTTTTCCTTTTCAATTCTAATTTGTCTTGGTATGTACGTATATGTACTTCTTTATATATGTCTCTTTTTTTTTTCTTTTTAATATACTTTGACTTTTCTTCTCTCTTTTATTATTTTTAATATAAATTCTTCCTTTTTTAATATTTCTTCAAATTTTTTATACAAATTATTCTCCTTTTTTTTATATTTCTTTTCAAAAATTCTCTAGTTTGTTTTTTCCTTTTTTTTTTATTATGACCAAAGGCCTAGTGGCGAAAATGGAGAAACTCCAAGATTGATAACGAAACGCTTCAATCACGATGACAACGCGATTGATGATTTTTACGGTCAAAGACCTGGATCAAGGAGCGTAGCTCTGTGCAACATAAGTGGCCAGAAGATCGACTGCTCCGATACTAGATGAAGCGAACAAAGTTCCTTATCAAGTTAAAATACTCCAAAACACCTGGAATACAAAGATATCCATGAGGATACAAATATTATATTATAAAAGATATGAGATAGATAGATGATAAAATGTTACAATGAGGCCCTGCTTATATACCTACGCAGGTGACCATTCATGACCAGGCATGTCTCTTAGACATGCCCTTTCACTAACTTAATGACTACTTACATAATCCTTAATTAACTATTTAATAATTATATTTGTTATATTCGTTATGAATTATATTCATAACAATACTTTGATTAAAACAATGGTGAAGATGATGGACAAGATGACCATCACAAATAGACAAGCAGAACAAAAAATCAGAAATCCCAATTTCAGAGGCCAACATCAACAACCTCAATATAGGATTAAACAAAGGGGGCAAAGGGGTCAAGATAAATAAGGTCAACAACAGGTTCGTGCTCCTTTTCAGAAAAATTATACAAAGGGCCTTGATGAAGAAGAAGAAATCTCAAAAGAAAATTATCTTTTTTAGGAAAGCCAACAACCCATTTTCTTGACTCAAGAGGATGAATTTTCTGAAGAATCTTATGTACCTGATGATCAAAAATATATTCGTTCTAATGATGATATGTTGGAAGTACAAACATAGGACTATAAAAGAGGTTACCAAAATGCACTTAGCCAAGTCCAAAGATGATATGGTATGAGAAATAGGAATGTGCCAATAAATTCAAATCATAATAAATAAAAAGGACCTGTTGTTATGAATAAGGGACGAAGTAATGAAGCTTCCACTAGTGGTTTGAATAAAGACAAAGAAATTCAAGCCGAAGGACAAAAAAAGGAGATCCCAATCAGAGAACAAATCGAAAAGAAGGACTTACCATATAAAGAGGTAGAAAAACATTCTTCTTTATTCATTGTTAGGAATGAAATTTCAAAGCTTAAAGTTTCAATTCCATTGAATTAATTAATCAAGAATGACCAATATAAGTTTCAAGTATCCAAAATGCTTACGATTGACCAAATGTATGATATGGTGAGTGTTAGTGATGACCACTCTGAGGTTTTGTTTGGCCCTGTTGTAGATGGTAACTTAGAAGACAACGAAGTTCTACCTTTTTACCTCAGTCTTAGAAATTAAAGACTTCATTCTCCATAATGCTATTCTAGACTTTTGGGCTCACATAATCTCATGCCTAAAGCCATCATGGATAAACTAGGATTGGATATTACCGGGCCATACCATGACCTTTACTATTTTGACTCGGGAAGGGTTAAGTGTCTTGGTCTCATCAAAGAATTAGTGGTGTCCTTAGATCAAATTATAGCTAAGAATGTTCTTATGGATGTCGTTGTAGCTGAAATTCCTTCGAATATGGAATGCTTCTCTCCCAATCATGGGGAGCCAAACTTAAAGGCGCTTTGCAGTTATATTTTTCTGATGCTAATATACCAGTTTTTGGACAACTCAAAAAATTATACATGGAAAACAAGATGAATTACATGATTAGTAGCAAATAAAAACCCCATAATCACCCAATTCATTCTATTCATACAGATTTAGAGTCATTTGTTTTGTACAATGATGATTTTTCAACATTGTTAGAGGATTTGATGGAAGAAAGAGAAGAATTTTCTGAGTTTTTAGATTGTGTTCAAGAAATTTCAATGCAGAAAAGAATTAACTAGAACCAAGTATCTTGTAGCCAAGTATATCATTCAAAAAAAAAACTGAAACGGTGAAGGATACAAAGCCTATTCATGGGACAGAATATCATTCTCAGATAGAAATCAAAACTAGTTTTCCAAAGTTGAGCTTCGCAATGAAGAAAATGGCCTATGGACTATGGACTTTGATAGAGCCTTATGTAAGGAAAGAGTTGGAATTGGAATTTGGATTAGTGGTCCCATGAATCATTCAACTCATATTTCTCCTAATGTAAATATTTTATTCTTATAAATTGGCATTTGATTGTTCCAATAATGAGGCAGAATATGAGGCTTTGATAGCTAGTCTTAAAATTCTCAAGAAACTAGGTGCTAAGAAGATTTCTATATATGGCGACTCCGAGTTGGTAATAAAGCAAGTCAAAGGGGAATACCGGGCCAAGCATCCTAGAATGAGAGCATACCATAATGTGATATTAGACATTCTTAATACCTTCACTGAATATACTCTATCATTGATTCCAACGAACAATAATATCATTGTTGATGCCCTTGCCACTTCAGCTAGTATGTTCAAAATTCCAATTTATCCCAACAAGAAATATGAGATCAATTTCAAACATCGCCCTGCTGTTCCAGAAAATGTTCGGTATTGGAAAGTCTTCTATAATGACAAAGAAATTGACAATTTCTTGCAGATGGAGGAAGAGTTTGTTAACTCACAAATTAATGATCAGTTTTATGAAGATGATCAAGAAATGCATGCAGCAGAATTGAAGGTAGTACAACTAAAAGATAACTTAATTCCAAGAGGCCCAGTACCCTTGGAAGAGATTTTTGATCAATATGATGTTGCACGAAAACCAACAATGATGCCAACTGAGGTAGGAGTAGAAGATCTTAATCTTGGCACTCCTGACAAGCCCAAAATGGTTAAGATATCAAAGTATTTGAGTCCATAAATGAAAGGTAAATATGCAGCATTCATGATTGAATTTGTTGATGTTTTTTCATGGGAATATAGTGATTTAAAGGTGTATGACAAGAGCATAATTCAACATAGCATTCCCATAAAACCTGATCAAAAGCCTTTATGTTAGAAGCTTAGAAGGATGAATCTAAAATTGCTGCCCTCCATTGAAAAGGAATTGAACAGGTTGTATACTGCTAGTATTATTGTCCCTCTTCGTTTTTCAAATTGGATGTCAAATTTAGTACTAGTAAGAAAGAAGAAATGTGATATTCGCTTGTGTATTGATTTCTGCAATTTTAATAAAGTGTCATTGAAGGAAAACTATCCACTTCCAAAGATCAATCATATCTTACAAAGGGTAGTTGGTTCCTCTAGGATTTCATTCTTAGATGGATATTACGAGTACAATTAGATCTTGGTTCATCCAGATGACTAAGAGAAGACAACCTTCATGACACCTTGGGGTAATTTTTTTTATGCTAAAATTCCCTTTGGATTGAAAAATACAGGAGCAACCTTTCAATGAGCGATGGATATCACATTTTCCAATGAGAAGGATGTTTTTTTAGTCATTTACCTTGATGACATAACAATTTTTTCCAAGACGTATGAATAACACTTGCAACACTTAAAGACAATATTCCAAAGATGTAGAAAATTTGGCATATTGCTGAATCCAAAGAAAATTTTGTTTGCTATGGAGGAGGGGAAATTGCTCGGTCATATCATATCCAAAAATGGCATCCAAGTAGATCCTTCAAGGATTGAGGCAATTCAGAATTTGGACTATCCTACGAGTAAGAAGGAAATTCAATCATTCAATGATAAGATCAATTCATTGAGGAGATTTATTCCAAACCTTGATGAACACTTAAGGGAAATCACCAATATGTTAAAGAAAAGCAGCGATGTGAAATGGTTCGATGAGGCAATAAAATCATTTAATCAAGTCAAGTTTTTATTGTCTCATGCTCCTATTCTTATCAAACCAGATTGCATGCTTGAGATGATCATATTTTCCTTTACCTCTTAACATAAATTAGCTGTTGTCCTCATGCAGAAGAAATATCAGAAAATAGAGCAGCCAATTTCCTTCTTTAGTAGGACAATGGGAGATGGGGCTTTGAAATGTAACATCATTGAGAAACAGGCATTGGCACTAGTTAAATATTTTAAAGATTTCTGAGTTTATATCCTTCATTCTCATGTTCGTGCCTATATGCTGAATGCTACTGTCAAAGATGTGTTAACCAAGAATGATCCTAAAGGCAGGCGTGGTAAGTGGATAGCTACTATGCTGGAATATGATTTAGAAATCAAACCTACAAAATTGATCAAAGGTCAAGGCTTAGCTAAGCTCATGGCAGACTCTAACTTACATGCTTTAGACATCAAATTTATTGCTGTAATTTTTGAGGAGCAGGAGGCCGATTCATTACCTCAGGTATCTCAAATTTTTACCTCATCACTATGGTATTCAGACATAATTCATGTGCTGCAACATATGAATAGTCCAAGCACCCTTCTAGCAGTGGGGGCTTGACTTCATTGGTGAGATTCATCCTCCATCATCATCTCAACATAAGTGGATACTCACTGCCATCGATTATTTCATAAAATGGATTGAGGCCATCCCCACGAGACAGTCTATAGACACAATAATTATTCAATTTTTGGAGAGTAATATTCTGTCCCATTTTTTCCGCTCACAGAAAATAATTAATGATAACAAAACAACCTTCAAATCCAAAACTATGATAGAATTTTGTGATAAATATCATATAAGACTCGGGAATTCAACAACATATTACGCTCAAGGCAATGGGTTGGCTGAATCATCAAACAAGTCATTGGTGAACATAACCAAAAATCCACTGTAAGAGAACAAAATAAATTGACACAAAAATTTAATTAATGCGCTATGGGCAGACATAGTTAGCACAAATAAATCTATTATTATGTCGCCTTTTCAGCTGCCCTATGGTGTAGATACAATGTTTCCAACTTCTCTAGCATTTATGGTGCTGAAAATCCTACAAGAGATCAAAAGTGAACCAAATGACATTCAACGAAGAATTAATCAAAAGATCCATTTGCAGCAGTCCAAGGAATAAGTTTCCAATAACACCTCAAAGCTCAAGGATAAGATCAAGAAAATTTATGACAAGAAAACTAAAGTTGATGATTTTAACTTGGGGGATGTTGTTCTCTAGTGGGATGCCTGAAATGAGGAGAAATGCAAACATGGTAAGTTTGAGAACTTATGGAAAGGACCCTACAATATTTCAACATTCAGAGGGAATAATGCTTATTGATTAGAAGATCTTGATGGGAAAGCACATTTAGGAGGAACGGTGAATGGTAGGCTCTCAAACACTATCTTACTTGATATTGAAGAAAATATTTCACTTTCATTGTAAATAAAATTTTATTTGATGTCAAAGAATAAAGGAAGTTGTCAAAGAAGTTTGAAGCCCGAGGAGAAGGCCATAATGTTTCTCTGATTAGTTTTTTTTTGTTTAAAATTCAAAATTCAAATCAATTTTTGAGTCAAGTCAAGTCAGTTTTCATTTTTCTTAGTTTAGTTAGTCAGTCATTTGAGTGTTAAATGTTTTATTTTTACTCCATTTCCCAATGGATGAGGCTACCTAGTCTATGGTGTTCTTGACACCTCCTAAAGGAGTTTCCATCCCCGGCTAGAGCCAATTTTAGTGTCTATGAGTCACCGGCAATCAAATGTACTCTTTCCATGTGATTGAAAATATATTAGGGTCAAATGGTTATATTTTCAAAAAAATTAGACATTTCTCTATTGTCATATGGTCATTGGTTATTGTCTAGGTTAGTGCTACTCCCTTCACTTGCTCATGGTCGTCATCACTCAGCATGGTCATGCACATCATTTGCGTAATCATCATGGGAGTTAACAAATTAGGGAATAAAGTAAAAAGGTAACATTTCCTTTTCAAGAAATTATGCTGCAGTATAATCACCTCATCAAGTCATTTCTCAAAAGTACATATGATGTTACACAACCACCAAAGCAAAAAATCAAGTTTTAAGATAATTAAACAGAATCCAATCACTCAAGAACTTCATTTAATCCTCCAAGATATATTATCCACCATTTTTCCTCATCTCAACCATAGAGCATTGATTTTCATCACCAAATGCCTTTCCCATCAACTCGCGTTTCTGCTGTACGTCTGCTACGCTTATGGACATTTGATGCGTGTTTGAGTTTGAAGGTCAAAGCAAGAAAAAAAATGGTCATTTCTCATCCAAGAAGTTTTCAAAACTCCTAAAAAATAAATTTAAGCATTCATCAACCCTCTCATGTAGTGATTTCCTTCAAAATGTGATGAAATCCCTCTCCTAGGGTTTTATGTTGTATTTTTAAGATTTCATGATTTTTGCTTTCTTCCAAGGAGAAAATTCCTATGTTTTCTACCTAAAAACTCTTGTATACACTTCATATACCCTCCCCAACCACTTTCGATACCTATTTTCCCCATCTCAACACTTTTCCAAAAAACCCCAAGCCCACTGTGCGCTTCTGCTGCGTTTCTGGGTTTTCCCTATTTTTTCCACTTTTCCCCCTCCTTCCTTCACCCATTCTAATAAATTTCACTACCCCTGTATTCCTAACATCTACCCTTACCCCCCATATTTTTCCTATAATTTTCCTTAACTCCTATCCCCTCCCTTTCCCTCCCTAAACTAGATACTTTGTTTTCCTAGTTTTGCAGCCCTAAACCCCTACCCTTTCCCCTATCAAACTAGGGTTTTAAATCAATCAAAACCAACAAGATGGCTAGTGAAAAGAAGAAATAAAACAAGGGGGGATAGGTCTCAAGATATGAGCCAACTCACATGCAGAAGATCAATGCTTCAAAGTTCATCAAGAGGTCATTTTGACAACTAGGTTGCGTAGGGTTTTGTGAGAAAGTACAAGAGGTTGGCTACCATTGTAAGCTGACTAGTCTATTTGCCACCAATTTTAAGAGGAACAATACCACCATAGGAGGGATTGAATTCTTGGTATTAGCATAGTTCATAGCTTTAGCCACTGGTATCCATAACCAAGGCGAAATTTGGTCTAAGGGGATGGATTTGGATATATAAAACTATAAAGTGTTCCTGAAATCACATTATAAGGAAGCTCCCTCTCACATTTTCTCTTGCATGCAATTATTGGATAAATATACTTCTTTGATGAAGATGATTATGAAATATTTCACTTTTGAAGGTAGGTTTAGTAGGTTGTATCAGTATCACATAAATGATTATGAAATATTTCACTTTTGAAGGTAGGTTTAGTAGGTTGTATCAATATCACATAAATGATTATGAAATATTTCAATTTTGAAGGTAGGTTTAGTAGGTTGTATCAGTATCACATAAGATTTTTGATGCACTTCACTTCTATCAAACCACTAAATCTACCCAATTACTTATTCAGAAGCTTGGTTAAGATGAATTAGAAAGTGCAGACTAAAGGGAGAAACCATCGGGCAAGCTTGTTTCATCATGCTTTGATCAAAGTCATAGTTATCCAACAACTTACATAGATAAAAATGCCATGGGAGACCTTCTTGGAGGTAGCTTCTCTTATACCTGCCTCAAGTTAGCAAGAGAGCCCAAGTGTTCCTTCATCAGCTAGACCACAAGGTTGGCTCATCGAGCAAGGCATTGGTGACAAAAACTCAACCTAGAGAAATTTTTTCATTGAACTATAACAGAGGTAAAAGTGGTTAGTTTTTTCCCATGATATTGAAAAGGAGATGCCTACACATAGACCTAGAACTAGGTTTCATGCTAAGAAACTACGTAAGGAGCCTGTGAGTGATAAATAAGTGCAAATTGAAGCCATGATGGAATCACCTAGAGAGAGAGATAATTCACCTTTCCAACATCATGAAGAAGTGCCTCTTCCAATAAAGATGAATGACCTACCAAAACACCATGAGGATTAATTAGCTAAAGACACACTCAAATAAAAATAGGCACAGATAAGAGAGCTCAAAGATGACCTTGCTAAGGCAATTTTCACGGTGTCCTTTTTGCAAAAAGAGAATAGGAAACTCAAACTAAACCTACTGTTGCAAAGGAAAACACAAGGGGACCATCCATCATCCAGAAAGGAGGATGTTGTGGTAGAAAAATACAAGGGAAAATCCATAATTTATGTGGAGCAATTAGAAGAAAAAGACATTCAAGTACAACCAAGAAGGCCTAAAACTAGAGTAGAGGCAAGAAGAGGAAAAACATGAAAAAGAACCATCTTCCGCTCAATCCCATAAAGACATCAATGAAATCATAGCTACTAAAGTTGAAGAAGATAGGGAATCCTGGTTTGGGGTAGTAAATGAACACCTAGAGAAGCTACTGAAGAGAGAAAAAAGAGTCACTGCCATGCAGAGGCACATGGCAAGGCACTATTACACAAGAAATTTTAATTTCAAGATTAGGGTTAAGAACATGAAGAAAAAGCTCAAGAAGATCCTAAGAAGCTTAAGAAGAAATATAACCTTGATCTATTGGTTGATGCATTGTTTGTTTCTTGAAGGAATAACAAAAAAATTTAAAACGAGAGAAGTTTTGGAAAAAAACTGATTTTTTTTGGGTTTTTTGTCACACAGGAAAAACTAGTGCACAAAAACGCAACGTGTGCTCGCTGTGCCTTTTCCAAAAGGCTCCAAATGAAGATTTAAAAGCATTTGGATGTGTATTTTGGTTATTAAATTCCATAAATCTACCTGGGGTTACTTTTTAGTTCATATATTTTCAGAAAAAAGGTAAAAAACCACCTATTTTCCACCCTTTTGCCACTGTTTTGAGTCACTCGCTGTGCTTCTGGAGTAGTTGTGTTCTAATAAGTTTTGAGGTGTCTTAGAGATGTAATTTGGTTGTCTTTAAGCTCCATAGGTGTAGTAGAAATAATAATATACCTATAATATCCTTCAGAAAAGTTCAAATATCCCTCAAAGTCATCAAAACATCTTGCCAAAGTTCACTATGCTTCTATAATTTTTCGCTGCATTACTAGGTTTAAGGATTTTCTTAACACATGGAGGTCAAAAGTAAAAATGGTCGATGTAATATCTGGCTCCTGAGTTTTTTTATGGTTAATAGGCCTATTTATGGTCATATTTGTAAAATAATATTATGTTTATTGACTTGAGACAAAAATTGAACTTCTTAGCTAAAAAAGGGGAAATTGTTTCTAACTTTCCTAGGATTAGGCTATGAGTCATTAGGTGCATTAATTAGTTGGTTTGGATGAGGATTAAACCCTTAGAGGTGGAATCTTGTTTTATTTTCTATATATACTCAAAATTAAGTCATTGAGAGGGTTGGATCTCTGAAGTTATCACTCTTTGTCACTAGTGTATTTGAAAATTTGTAGAAAATTTACATGAAGTTGCAACTATTTTTATGGGATCCTTATGATGGGGTTAGTGATAATGTTTTTATCTATTTTTCTTATGCATCTAATGATACAGTTTTTCAAGAAGCCATCTACTTTCTTTCTATGCTTTATCTTTTAAGTTTTAAAAATGGAAATCATGCTTTTATGCTCTATTTTTGTTTAAGAAAAGCATATAAATGTTTCATCCTCTGAAAGAAGTGAATTCATCATGATAACTTAACTTCTTATATGTTTTCCTCCTTAATACCCTACAATGACAAACCAATTGTGCATGTTACACCATTTTTTGGTCATCTAACCTATTACCATTGGATGAACCCAAGTACACCATGTAAGACCAATTTTACCGTAAGTAAAATTGCTTTCACTATGTGAAATAACTTAGTAAAACACCTTTATTGAGTTTTTTATGGTCTAAACAGGAAACCCCAAAATGAAATAATAAACAAATCTATATTTGTTTATATTTCCTGGTCATATTTAACCCAAAACAAGGAAATCAATTAAATAAATCCTTATTTACTTAATTATTTCCTAGGAATAAGTTATTTAAATCCTATTTAAATAATATTCCTAGTTAACTTTGACTAAATCATTTATAAATAATTAAATAAATCATTATTTATTTAATTATATTCCCACCATTTCATTAAAATAGTAAATAAATCATTTATTTATTTATTATTTATAAATAAAGGAATTGACCCAAGTCAAAAATCCTTTTCCCTCCAACAAATATAATAAAATATTCCTAAAAGGTGGTTCTAAATTTTGATTAATAATATTTTATTCATGCACCAAGTTCTTGATTGCCCCAATATTTTGTTATAAATAGAAGGGTTTTCCCCATTCATTAGTCACCTTTTGTTGCCTAAAGATCACTTTGGATCTATACACTTAGTCACATTTTCTCAATTTTTGCCTTGTGAGCTCCCATTGAGTTCTATGTTTTTGTGGGTTTTCTACACCAACAAGAGAGAGAGATTCTAGATCTGAAGTGCTGAGGACTATCAATAACCCATCCCATTGAGGAGAAACAGAAAACACCTTTCTTGTTTTCCTCTCAGGTGCCCCCTTTCAATATAATATAAAAAATTCTTTCAAATACATTGTTCTTGCCTTGTCTATTGATGCATGGAGCCATATTTCATTTTTACTACTTAATGTCTTTTATGCTTAGATCTGGATTTGTGCAGCGTTATTTGGATCAATTAACTGTAGAATTAAAGATATTGGCAGTCATACTTGATGTTAGGGCTATTTGTTATGCGTAGCTAAAGTGGTCTTTTACGACGAAAGATTCATACTAACAATTGGCGACTCCACACAGGTTTTCTTTTGCGACCGCTGTCGTTTTATTTATTCCTGCATATCCAGCTATTTTAGACCCTAGGGTTTCTCTTTAGTTTTTTGTTTTTCCTATTTTTATGGTGTTTTTCACCCCCAACACCCTCAAACATTAAAATTTTTAACTTCCGTGTGTTTCTGGCCCTATTGTGCAGGTGACCGACATCAGCCGCAGCTGAGACGACACTTTTTTCTGAAATCTACCACCGAGAAACCCGGATTTGCAGGTCTCACTTATCGGCCCAAAAACTGCAACCTGGACCTGAGGACGCACTTTTCTGCCCCAAACCTGCGACCTGGACTGAACACAGGTCATAACCTGTGACCTGCACTTTTTTCTGCAATTTTCCAACAATTTTTCTGGGTTTGTCTGAAGCTTCTGTCAGGGTTTTCCAGCCTCCGTCTACGCCCGTTTAGACCTGTTTCTGATCTGTTTCACTCAAATAAGTGGGAATATTGCCCCTTAGGGCTTTAGTACCCTCCACTTTTAGTGGGCGAGTTTTAGCTGTTTCAGACGTCTGAATTTTCAGAGTTTCAACCTTCTTATTATCAGATCTGATACTTCCTTTTCAGATCCATTTAGATCAGATCTTATCCCTTTCAAATCACCTCATATAGTTTTGTTTGGGTTTACCTCTAGGGCCACCTCTTCGTCCCCCATCCCTTTAGCTGATTTCCCCTTTTTTTACAACAACCTTGCCTCTACCTCTTTGTTGTTCTTTGCACCTCTTTCCAGCAGATTTATCCTTTAGATCCCTGTCCCTCCCGACCTTAGATCTATCGGCCTCATTTTCGTGTGTTTTGACTAGATATTTACCTCTTTTTAGATTATTTTTGAGAGACTCACCTTCTTGGGTTAGATCGATGCATTATTCGCTGTTAAATTTTCTATTATTTTTGCATTATATATTGTTATTTACATATTTATTTTCAGTTACGCAACACACTTTTTCTTTTACTCTCAAAATGTCTGGGTTTAAAAAATTAAAATCAACACACGCCACACACTGACCCTAAGTGAAGAAGAGCCTGGTTAACACCACCTGGCAAAGACTTTAAAATAAATTGTCACTGCACCTCTCTGCCCTTGACCTCACTTGATTTTGTCCCTCCCTACCCTTGTCAGTTTTTCTTCTTCCCGTCATCATTACGCCCCCAAGGCGCTTCTCCTGGAGACTTCTTGGCCTTCACCCTCAGTTTCCGGTTGGTTGACTTCCTCCGTCCCGTCATCATCAAGTAAGTCCTCCCCCGAGTTCGCACTCTGACTCTTCTTCTGATTGTTCGGGTTCTCCTGCTACTCCTGGTTCTCCCCCTGTTACCTTCACCATGTCTAGTTCAGGGCCTAGCGCCAGCAGCAACCCTAGTTCTACTGCTGGGTCCGTTTCCAGCGGAACCACTATGGGACCTACCTCGACTGCCCCATTGCTCCCTTATATGGTCGGCCTTAGTCTCCCCGACTTCAATTAGATGATCCATGATCCTATCCACCACGATGTTAGTTGGCCTGCTATTCCAACCAAGCTCCCCTCCAACATTCCCAAGTTCGAAGGCCTTGCTAGTGAAGATCCCTCCAACCATATCCGATCTTTCCATATGTGGTGTTCATCCAATTCCATTACTGATGACTCCATTCATCTTAGATTGTTCCAATGCACGCTTACCGGCGAAGCTTCTAAATGGTATGTTGAACAAGCCACCTCCTCCCATACCACTTTTGCAACCATTGCCCAAGCCTTTTTATCTTATTTCCAGCTCCCTCTCCGATACGACACTGGTACTGAGCTTTTAACTTCTTTCCGTCAATCCTCTTTGACCTGCCTTTCCGCTCATGTCTAGGAATGGCAGCGAAGAAGAATCTTATGTCGCGCTCCTCCCTTTGAAGATCATGTTTATATGGACTGGTTCCTTTGTTCTCTCTTACCTCCCATTGGCAAAGATGTTGCCTCCCATTTCCCTCAAACCGAAGAAGCCGCCCTCCAAATAGCCTTGAAATATGACCTTATTTACGCTCAATTTGGTTATGTTTATACCGTCCTTCCTGACCTCTCCAAGCCCGGCGGCGCTAATGCCCCAGGGGCATATCACTCTGCCGATGGTATCGTTGGAGCTCTTTCACATACCTCTACTCAGCCTCTAATGAGCTATGGTTTCCCTCCAGGAGGGGCCAGCACCTCCGACACTTTTCCCCCTCCAGGTAGCATGTATCCAGGATACGGCATGCCCCCTCCTTTTTCCCCCACTCCTGCTTACCTAAATGTTGCCCATCCTAACCCGTATCCTTACCCACAGCCTGGTGTCCCATCTCCTCTAGCATTTGGACCTCTCACCCCCTTGCCTTCTCAACCCTCGCCGCAACACTTACTACCCCTTCCAGGGCAAGTATTTGCACAGCAGGGCGCGACCAATTCTCTTCCTTACCAAAGAAAGAGGAAAGGAAATCAATCTACCCCTGGTAATCGTGGATCCACTCCTTCAAGTATTGATCCTAACACTTCCAACCAGCCACAGGGCTCTCAGCCTAAGCCAGACAGGCCGCTTCACACCAATAATCCTTGTTCATGTTGCGGTGTTTATGGACATTACACTCACGATTATCTCCTATTACCAAAGATGCGGCAGATGTGGGAGTCTCAGGCCACCGTGCGGGGACAAAATTCCTCCCCTACTATCCCTCCCAATCCAGCTACTTCTCAACCCACCTTGTTTACCAATCCTTTCCCTCAACAAGGATTCATGGCTACTCAACCACCTCATGCCCCGGTAACCACTCAACCTTCCCCTTCTGGTTCCTCTGATTACCAGATTCTCATGATGGCCTCTGATCAACCTCTCACCGTCAACCTCAACCTTCAAACTTGGTCTCGTCAATACTCCACGCCTCCTGTTCTGTATTTCTTCAAGTCCCCCTCTTCAGGTCCTATAGAGCCTCTGTCGACACCCAATGGTCCCTTGCAAATCCCTCCGCCCAAAGCTGAGGTTCATACCAAGATTCCTAAGGGCCCATTACGTCGCAATGCTGCCTCTGTTCGGGTTGCCCATTCATATAGCATAGTAGATGATCTGGCACACTCTCCTGCCGCCATTTCAACATTGGAACTCCTCCAGTCGTGTCCTTCCCAAAAGAAGGCTCTACTATTTGCCGTGGGCGCTGTAGATCCTGCCGATGACCAATTGATTATTTTCACTGCCCGTCAGTCAGACCATCCCCCCCCACTTGCTTCTGTTGCTTTCCAAATCCCAATTAAAATCCGAAACGCCAACGTCGCTTGGTGTATCATTGATGAGGGGGCATCTACCTGTGTGATGTCTGCTTCGGTTTGGAAAAAACTCGGATCTCTTGAGATGGCCCCTTCCACAATCACCCTTCGTGCGTGGGATGGCCATGCCTCCCAGCCCATTGGCCTATTCCGTAACTTTCCTATCACCCTTGCGGGTAAGACTGTTTGTGTCAACGTTGAAGTTATCGACGCCCCTCTTGACTACAACATTCTTTTGGGGCGTAGTTACACCTATGCCATGTCTGCCATCCCATCCGCAGTCCACCGCAAGATGTTTTTCCCTCATCATGGCAATATTTTCACCATTGACCAGTTGACTTAACATGAACCAAAATCTCAGACCTCCCCTGAGTCCACCATCTCTATTGTCACCAATAATCCAACCATCGATTCTTTGACCAGTGTTTCCCCCAGCGTCTATAAAGACTCCTGCTTGCTTGGAACCTTTTTGGACCCTCCTCCTGTATCTGATCCTAGCTTGGTGAACATTTTCATGATGCAATCATCTTGGGTTGACCTTACGGAGCCCACTTTGGCTAGTCAGCAACCTCAACCTCAACCGGCTCCTAGCCCTTCGCCCTCGCTAGCTAGCCTTCTTCCTTCTGAACCTTCTTCTACACACAATCCTCCTGGGTCGATTCCACCCGATATCAACCCCCTTTGGCTCCATTCCTCCTGGCCATTTTCATGTTGGTCAGATACCTTTCCTGGCTCCCCCTCCCGGAGCTTATTCGGTCCCTATCTTGGCCACCCTATCCCTCCCCAACTTGACCCTGGGTATACCCATCTGGTATCTTGACCCTCCAGCCACTACCCTACCAGGTCAACCTAAACCATATATCACTTTGACCCTAGTTCAACCAATCCCCATGACTTCTCTCGCTGCAACGGTACCTCAGTCACCTCAACAGGAACCACCTCCTATTGTGACCGCTTCGAGTAAGAATGGAAAAACTTGCAGGGGGGCATCAAAGGAAAAGCCTACCCCAACAAATTCTACCCCTCCTCGGCCTCCAAATCATACCATCCAGTGTGCTTTATGTGATGTTGTTGGTCACGCCACCCATACCTGTCCTGAATTACCGCATCTCAAGACCATGGTTAAAGAAATGTTTCCGGAATCAGACATCCCAGAGGTCTATATCACCATACCAGATTCCATCCCGAAACTTAAAAACTTGCGCACCAATCACCCTTATTCCTTATGCAATTTCCATGGACACTATACCCACCTCTACCCCCGCCTTGACGAGTATCATTCCTCTTTAGCCGCATATCGCCAATTCAAAGCCACGCTTCACCATAGACCTTCTTCACTCACTCAAGATGACCTGTCTACCCCCATTAACATCTCCCATCCTGATATTGAAATGAAAGAAACTTCAGCCACCATTTCTTACCTTTCCTCATCACCGCGATTCTCGGCAACCGACCCCTTAGTACCTTCCCCCGAAGTTTCTCTTGATCACTCAATTTCTCACTCTGTCACCTCGCATGACATCACACATGTGAGCCCTTCCCATCACAATCAAGAGTCTCATCTTTCTACCTCATCAGGTCAACTTCTTCCATCCACTCTTCCCATCTTCTAGTCTGATGAAGACATCATGGAAGCCATGACCAACCCCGATTTTCCGTGGGACGATATGCACCATCGGGCATATTTCCTTCCACACCAATCCCATGACCAATATGCTGTCGAATCTAAAGACTTCATCCCCGATAAGGTTGATTGGTTTAAAAATCCCATTCCCGCACCTGACGCTTTCAAAGAAGGTAATATGGCCAATATCTCCCCTACCATCAAAATAGACATTTCTGTTAAACCAGGAATTGAAGAACATATCACCATGGGCGCCCAATGCACTCTGGAAGAAATTGAAGCCTACACTAAACTCTTCAAAGGATCCTGCGATATCTTTGCCTGGTCCTATTCAAAAATGCCTGGACTCGATCCCGCCATCGTCTAACATCATATCGACACATGGCCTGATGCCACTCCAGTCCATAAAAAGTTGAGACCCATTCATCCCTCCAGACATGAAGCCATCAAATCCGAGATCGATAAGCTCAGGCAAGCTGGTTTCATTTATCCCATTGAGTACACCACTTGGGTGTCCAACCCTGTTCCCGTCCTCAAAAAACAAGGCACTATTCGAGTCTGCACTGACTTTTGCGATCTGAACAAAGCTTGTCCCAAAGACAAATTCCCCACACCATTTATTGAACAAATCATTGATGAGTGTGCAGGGCACGAGATGCTATCCTTTATGCATGGTTTCTCTGGATACAACCAATTCGTTATCCGTCATGTTGATCAACTTAAAACCGCATTCATTAGTCTGTGGGGCACTTTTGCATACCGAGTCATGCCATTTGGCCTTAAAAATGCCGGCGCCACTTTTCAACAAGCCATGTCTTATTGTTTCCACGACTTAGCTCATATTATCCTTGCCTATTTAGACGACCTCACTGCCCGTTCTAAACATTGGGTGCAGCACCTCGATGATCTGTGTACCATTTTTCTCTGATGTCGCAAGTATAATATTCGCCTTAACCCATTAAAATGTGTCTTTTTCATTCCCACCGGTCGTCTCCTCGGCTTCATAGTATCTAAAGATGGGATAACTCTCGATCCTTTGAAGGCTCAAGCCATTCTTGAACTTCCTATTCCTTGTACCTTACGCCAGCTTCAAAGTCTCCAAGGTAAAGCTAATTTTCTTCGTCGATTCGTGCTTGACTATGCCACTACCGCACATGGCTTCCTTAGACTCCTTTGATCTCACACCCCCTTTGTTTGGGATACCTACACTCAAGAGTCTTTTGATTCCCTCA